>JAWNKZ010000254.1:7630000-7752500 GCA_035041615.1 Drosophila anomalipes
TCGCTAACGATTGAATCGATGTATTAGTTATCGCCAGCGACCGGAAGTGCAGTATATATAATAATAATGCTCTCTATCTCTTTCCCTATTTAAGAGATGCCTTGTCCAGGTCAAATTAGCTTTTCACGGGTAAAATTTGAAAATAAATTTTGAGCGATTTAAGTCGCATTTCGAGGGACATTTGGGTCACAAAGTAAATTATGTGTCAATTATGCCAAGTATATATCTAAATAAACATTTGCAACTGCGAATGTTTTGAGACTTTCCGATTAGATACCAAATTTTGGGGCACAAACCATTTTCATCTGGGCCATTTCAAAGAGCAATAAAGCTAAGGAGCTTCGCATTATTAATTTAATTACGCTTCACGGTGGGTAAGATTAGTAGGAGGCCGAATGTCATTGGTAAATAGGAAAAGCATCGGCAAAAAGAAACAAAAAATTAAGTTAACTTTGCATATGCCTCAAAGCGCCTTTGAGCCACGTGAACAAATTGAAATTCACAGAATGTTTTTCGGCCTGGAACAATTTTTCATTTTAATATCTTAATATATTATTATTCTTTGCTTTTCTTTATTTTCTCTTGCTTTTTTTTTTTTTTTTTGGCTGCTGCCACACAATTCAATTTCTGCCAAAAGATGCACAAAACGTACAGTGATAATTAAAATGAATTTGCATAAAAAATATGAGAACAACTAGAAGAACAAAATACAAAAAGCGAATCAAGTGATGCCCAAAAGCTTTTTTCGAGTTTGACAAACTTTTGCCGCGGCACCGCAACGAGACGGGATAAGCAAGCAGTTTGCATTACTTGCAAATACCCTACGATTTGGACCAAAGACAGCAGCTTAGCCAGGCTAAGCTTGTTTACAGCATTATTCAATTCAAGCAATTCGAATAATATTGAAATGATTTCACAGTAAGCCAAAATAGGTATAGGGCACCAAAGAGTCGAGTATGCTTACAGCAGCTCTATGTTGCCAAATCTCGTTAATTTTTGCAAAATTTGTTCTTTCTGAACAACAATGAAAGAAATATTTTTTAATAATAAACAACAAAAGCATCAACCTAAAAGAGAAAAATTACATAAATAATTTAAGAAACACTAATTAAATGTGCGGCAAACGTTTTATTTGCTTTCAGCTTTCAGTTCTTAGCGGACAAGCGAGAAGAAAAGAGAAGCGAAGACGCAACAAAGCCACAAGGGCCAACAGATAATAAAGCAAAGAGCATGAGCAGGAGGAACGCCAGGAGCATCAATAAGCATCAAGGAGCAACAGCACAAGGACCATCATCGCAATCAGGAGTAGCACAAGAAGGAGCAAGCGGCGCACGGAGGCCACCAATAAACGAAAACACATTAAAAGAATTTTAATCGAAAACTGCCAAGAAACAAATATATGTATTTACAATATATATACACAGAATAACTGTATACATAGTATACATATACATATAGAGAAGAATCTTTATATACATACATACATATAGAATATATATATATAGTATATACCGACTAGAATTCGCAACAAACAAACAAACAAACAAACAAACAAACAGTATCATCAACCACAAATAGCATGCAACTAATTTAATTAAATTAAAGTAACTAAACAACTAAATAACACAACAACAACAACAACGACAACAACAACAACAACGACAACAAGCAAACAATGGACTACGGCCAAAACATTTGTGTATCGAATTCAATTCTGTAAAGAAGTATTTATAATAATCATGTAAATATATGCTGCCAAATCAACAACAACAACCAAAACAACAACTGAGATGCATGGAACGCACAACAACAACAACAAAAACAAATACAGTGGGATAAAAGGGGGCTGAGGCAGAAGACGAGAAGAATTGAAATTTTTGCTTTCATTAGCAAACTTGCTGCAACTGTGCCCGCTCCGAGACAAGCAACTGCAACTAAAACAAAGCAACAACAACAATAAAAATAACAATAACATCAAAAAAACATACAACAAAGAGTTAGAGCTCTGCGTACAACTGTAACAACAGCTACAACAACGTCGCTGCCACGCCCACAACGCTCAACACCAGCGCTCAGAGGGAAATGAGATGAAGTGGTTTCAAGTGACCATAGATATGATTCTTGTGCTTTCATTTATATCAAGTAAGTACCATACACTCGAAATGATTAACCCCAGCCCCCAAAAAAAAAAAAACTGAGGGCAGATTTTGACCCAATCCCAAAGCTGAATCCGAAGACCCCCATTGAAAACCATGCTTCAAGTGGCAGCTCAAACAAAGCCACGAAAACCACTCGAAACACAAAACAATCGCCTGACATTGCTCGACATCCTTGTCCCATTCCGGGCTGTCCACTCCCATTTCACGCCGCCAACACCCCCCTCCCCTCTTACAGTCCGAAGAAGCTCTAGAGAAATGGGGGAAAAAAGGGGTGGGATGCAGGAAAGCGCTAGGCTTTTATTGCAACAGCTTTGTTTGGGATTTTGGACGAATTGTGTCAGCATCCTAAATTGATGTAAAATCTAACAAATTAATGTCCTTACACTGACTAGCAATTGCTCTCACAGCCTGCACGAGGCAGACTTACCAAGCTTGGTGGAAGACAGAGTACTAGGAAGCACCTCAATAAAGTACCCTCAAAAAATTAAAAGGCAAAATAATGCGTATTCAATGTTCGCGGTGTCAGATCTATTGCCACCCAAACCCCACCCCACAAGTAGGTCGTTTGCCACCTGTTTTTACCGGAATCAGAGTATTCCGCAGTCGATTACGCCCGACACAAGTGTCAAGGGAACAAAAAAATTACACTTCCGATTCCAATTCAACACTTATCGAAAATAAAATCAATAATTAATTGCAAAAACTCACTTAAATGCAATCATTATTTGATAAGTATGAATACGTTCGAGTACTCGATGAAAATGATTTGGTATTCACCTCAAACACTCAAACATATATTAGTATTGGCAGTGGGACCAAACAAAGGAGTCAAGGAATGTGCGTAGGGTATTAGCAGATAGGGGGAGACATGTTGTCTGGACGCATTCGAAATGGAAAGTGCAAATGAAATCGAATTTTTGGGCGTTGGACTTGGCCAACTAACAGCTAACGGCAAGCAGCTGACAGCTCGTAAATCGAAGGACGCAGCCAAACTCAGCATGGTGCACACACACACACACACACACACACACACACACACATAGACTTAGACACGACTCGGACTCGGAGAGATGCACGAACTCGGATTGGAGAGTCGAACTCGGATTCGAACTGTGGCTCTGTTTGAGTTTTTAGTTTTGGTGTGTCACATCCATGAAATGAGGCTGCAGCTGTAGCAAGCAAACGATTTGTCTGCGTGCACAGACGAAAACTAGCACAACGTAGCCACGCCCACGCCCACACCCACGACCACACCAATTCAGATGCCCCAACTGACCCAATCCTTGCCTCGAGCAGTAAGAGCCGAGTCCCTACTCCGTCCATCCGGTCGCCAACGCATTTGCTGTGCGTTTTGTCGATTTGAATCGCAAGGCCGGCATAGCAGTTGACATCGCAGTCGCAGAGCAGTTGACATCGCAGTCGCAGTCGCAGCAGCAGAGCAGTCGCAGAGCAGTCGCAGTCGCTGCCATCGCTAACTGTGCGCCAAATGGCGCGGCAACATTTGCGGTTAAAACTGAAACCGAAACCGAAACTGAAACTGAAACTGACAACTGAGAGCGGAAAAAATAAAACTGAAACTGGACTACAATTAAAGAAGCGCCTTGTCTTTGGGGTCAGCCAACAAAGAGCCGCCGCACTGCCCGCAATGACCTGAACCGAATACGAATTTATGAAGATGCTTATGCATTTGTTTGTTTTCGCATCGTAAATAAGAGTTCGAAAATCTTCATGTATGTGGAAAGTGTGTGCCGAGATGCTGGTTCTTGTTGGTGTTGCTGCCGTTTTTCTTGAGTCTTGGCATTCATGGCGCGCATTTACCGCTCGTCCATTCGTTGCGTTTGCCGCAATTGTGGCACATTTGCTGCGGCTTAAGCAAGCATCGAATTTCTTTCGATTTAAAAAGCCATAAATTTTGCGCAACATGAAAAGCACGGCCGGCCATACTTGTATCTTGGAGCCTGCCTCAGTCTCAACAATAAGTATCACAATAACAACAGCGCCCAAAAGCAGTCAACACAATTTTTCATGTCATTATTTTGGTTGCCCAGCAAACAACGCAACAAACATAAATAAATAGCACTAAAGTACACCACACACACACACACACACACACACACACACACACACATACACCACATACACAGAAAACGGAGTGCATCAATTTCTGCTGCAAATGGCTGCTAATGCAGCAGAAACAACTGCAGCAATCCTTACAGCGTCGCCATAACGTTGGCACGCTCCAGTTTCCGCGTTGTGGCCATTAAACGAACCCAACAAACCAACACATACACAAACAAACAAGCACACGTACACTCCAAGGGGGAATGTGGTTTCTAGGTGGAGGTTCGAGTAACGCCCTTAACTGCAGCAACAGTAACAGGAGCAGGAGCAGGAGCAGCAGCAGCAGCCAGACGACAATTCAAAGCACTTTTCCGCTGCCAAAGGCGACTTCTTTTTATGCGGTTACACTGTACTGCAAAATAGATGCTTATATTTTGTTATAGAATACTGATATCGTGTTAAAAATCAGTCGGGCAATTAACGCTAGAACAGAGTGGAGGCTATCATCAAATATCAATAATAACTAATAAAATTACAATGATACAATAGGAGGGAAGTATGAGTTGTAACTGTTAACCAATGAAACCTGGCCATTAGCTGAACATTTTCAAATCTATCTCAACCGAAGTCTAAAGTAATAATCATAATTTCAAAACGCATTATCAAAATGTTATCAGTATGCAACTGAAACACAGAGTGTGTCAGCTTCGCATTGTTTTTTTATTTTTGCCATATCTCATTTCTTAGCTGTCCAACTTTTATATCTACTGTGCTACGGACATGTGGTTGCAGCGACGGGGTAGTGGTTGCGGCAGGGTTAGCTGTGCGGTATTGTGAGGGGTACATTTTGCAAATTTCAACTCCCCCTCGTCCATTTGTAATGCAATTGCCACGCCCCTGTGGCTGCACTTACGTGGCTTTAATATAGAAAAGTGAAGTGCTAAGACGACGCCACTTGCAAAATGGGGCTTGCACAAGACCCAAACGCTCAAAACGCCCACTTTTGAGCACTGGCAGTGCGACAAATTCATTGCAGTCGCTGTCTCTGTCGCAGTCGCAGTCTGCAGTCGGCAGTCGGCAGTCTGCAATGTCTGCAACGTTTCCTTCATGGCCAGCATAGTCGTCGTCGTCGTCGTCGTCGTCGTCATCGTTGTTACTTTTGTTGTTGTGGTCTGCCCGCTTCAAGTGCAGCAAGTAGCAGAATTTGGGTCGCCAGCGTCGACGTCACAATTTTTGGCATGATTCATGACTAGTAACAGCGACGCTGTCGTCTACGCGCAACTTAACAAACACAAGCAGGCCAGCAGCGTAGATAGATGAAATGTGGGAGCGACAGAGTTAGACTACGCGAGATAAACGCACTTGCAACGTGCCACCTAACTTTGTGGCAACGTTCTTGCCATAATGGGCAATTATCGCACAGCACTTGCATTAACTTTATGTTCTCGCCATAAAGGGAAAAAGTGAAGAACGGGTATCTTCACAAGCATCATACTCCAACATACTTATTTATTTTGAGTCTTATATTTTAGCTAGCCCCCTATAGACCAATGCGGTTATTTCGTTAAATCTGCATCTGAAAAGTATACACTAAATTTCTTGATATGCATTCTTGCACATCAATTTCCCAAGTTCCTTCGGAATCCTGCTTTAGGTCCATTTAGCATCGATTTCCGGTCCAGCTTCATTTGACAAGGGTCGATAAATATTGCAATTGTGGGTCTAAGCCAATCCCAAACAATGCAACCGCTCTTTTTGTATTCGATCGCACTTGCACGACTTGGCTGGAAAATCTTAATCAATCTTTGGACATCTTATAGCATCGGCAATTTATTAAAATTTCTTGAGCGAATTGTGGCTCATAAATTCACAATGGGCAGCCATTGTTAACCACTTGGCCTGCCATTGTTATTGAAAATTTATGAAAATACACATGCACACAGAGTGGAAAATATATATATATATACATATATATCTCTAGAGAGAGAGAGAAAGGGATAGAGAGAGAGAGAGAGAGAGTGGTTTGCGCAGTGCATTATTGCAGGCTATATGCGAGTCTATAAGGCGAAAGTGAAAATCGTCGACAAAAGCAGTGCAAAAACTTTCACAGCCACAAGAGCCAGGATAAAGCACAACAACAGCAAGAGCAACAATAACAAAAAACAAAAAAAAAACTCCTTTCAGTACTTTCCAGAAAGCTCATCCATTTTCGCATGCTTGTAAAATTTCGGCCTACTTTTGACATTGAAATGCGATCAGCGAATTCGTTAACTTTCATGGCCAAATTAAGGCTCATTTATATGCATTTATATGCGAGTGTGTGTGTGTGTGTGTGTGTGTGTGCAATTGCATAAACTTTGCTTCAATATTTGTCCGACTTAGTTTGTTAGCCAGCAATCGCCAAAGCCATTGAAAACTTTTAGCGCTAAAGTACTCTTGCGAATCGCCCTTCTCTCACTCTCTCTCTGTATCTCTCTCTCTGTCATACTCCCATCATTTTCCGCCTATCACACACCCACACAGAAACACACTCTCTTCAATAAACTTTGTCAAATGCATGATTGATGATATTGCCACAGCCTGCCAACCGCCATCCGCCATCCGCCATCCGCCATCCGCCATCCGCCATGCGCCACATGACCACCGCCCTCCACCTGCTATTCTGCAATCTCTGACCTCCAACATTAACGCAGTAGTTTTGCGCCGTTTTGTAAACGAGTCGTGTCCTACAGCCAGAGTTGCCAACACGCGCTAATTGTTGTTTGAAAATACGCCAATGTAATTACACAAATGAAAGGGCATCGAACAAGGATTCGGGTCCTCAAAAGGGGCGGGCAAGGCCCAAATGACAAAAGGCAAGCGGCGGGACATGCATGGGGCAAACGGGTTTATCGCATTACAGACATAGCCATTCCGATTTTGATATTTGCTTACACTAGTTCTATACAGCATTGCAATGAATTGCATCAAGTTGGCAGCACTGGATGCACGAGTGCTCTGTGATATTTTCAGTCAACTCGAACTCATGTGGAGTCTAAGCTGTCAATCACTCAGTTTGTGTCAAGAAAAGACGTATTACTTCAACTATTAACGGTGTACTTAAACATGTCTCTGTCATTTATGTATTTAGTGCCTTGACATTTGAACAGCTCCAATAAATGTCTATATTTAATAACATAAAATCAATCGCCTTTGACGAGTATTCAGTGATTATTATTTTAAATTTTCAACATAAAATTGTTTGATAATTTTGCGATTTGTTGTTTATTAACTTTATTCTTAGGCAAAAACTACATTCAATCAGAGAGATCGCATTTACTGAGTTCGCAGCTTAAGTAAATATTAAAATCTTAAAACAAAAAATAAAATTTCAGGGACTATTATTAAATGTATATTCGAATACCTAATTTACTTTACTACAATTTTGTGATTATCCTCTATACATAATATATTTAATAATAAATTAATTAAAAAATATAAAATAATCAGTAATTTGTTAACGTCAGTGAATTAAACTTTAGTAGCAAAGTTTGAACTAATAAGTTAATTTTAGTTGGCAAGAGCATCAAAGAAACGAATGTTTGTGTTAATTAATTAATTACATATGATAGAATTCAGAACTAAGATACGAGAGTAATCGAAATTATTACAATCTGTATGGCGCAATTAGATTAGTTTTGTTATTTGCCCAGCACAAATAACATTTGGAGTAGCAAAGCGTATTCAGTGCATTTTTGTCATTTTTGTTGATTAACATTTGGCCTTAACTTGCATGGAATATTGTGCGCGTATTGTTGCACGAAGCCCCATCAACAACTAAACATGGCAAGTATCTAATTGCAAGTATGATGGTGACATTTCCCAGTACCCAGATGCCATTTGGCTGATTTGGTCTGGCATTAAATTGGGTTATACGATGCGCTGCATCTGGATGGACTGAGGTGGAGTTTGGTTTTTATTAAAGGACTCTCCTCGACGTGGCCAATGCGTTTTGATAAATGAAGTTGTTATCTGTTGTGTCGCTGTTGCTGACGCTGTGTCGAGTGGTTTTGCCAAATGAGCCCAGGACACTGCCGCTGTCCAAGTGCATGCCACGTCCCGCGGACAGTTTTAAGACCCGGCAACTGAACAGCCACGGAGCAGGAAGTGTGACAAACCGCAAACTAAGACGATTCATGACAATCACAAAAAATCAAGTAAATACATTGAATTCCATTTCTCCCAACTGCGCAACACTCTGTTTCCTCCTTACCAAACGCTTTGTGGCTAAGATTAGAAAATATCCAATTTAAACTGTTAAGCATATAAATATATTACTATATATTTAACTGTTCAAAACTTGATTAAAAAAATGTTACCAGTTTATATGTAAAATAAAATATATTTCATATTTATTTACTGGCATTTCTGCATCCATTTAGGTTTTTTACTAATGCAAGAAATACATTTAGCACATTGCAAGTCTCTAGTTGCAGGCGGTTGGAATCATAGACCAGCGAGGCCAGCGACTCTTTTTTTCTTTTTGGTAACAGAGTATGAAAAGTAAATGAAAATAAAACAGCACCAGCCAGCACATTATGGCGACTTTAACGGAAATGACAAAAACGAGCTGTGGCCGCCGCGACTACAACTGCAACTGCAACTGCAACTGCAACTGAGTACAGCTGAAATTCGCATTTATCTTCTAGTTGAGTTTCCTTTTTCTTCTTTTTCTCTGCTCTGTCTGCATATTTATTTACTTTTTACGCAGCTCTCTCTCTCTCTTGCACACAAACACACACACACACACACACACACCATAAAAACAGCACTTATAGCACTGTTGAAAAATGTGTTGCCTGCCTTTAGGCTGATTTTATGCCATTCTCGCTTAAGCATTGTCGCAAGTGCTGCCATTTGCAAGCACTACGCAAATGCAAGGAGCTGTCGTTGTCTTGCCTCCCATCCATCCCTCCCACAACCTTACTCCCTTTCTCTCTCTCTCTGTCTCTTAATTTTTAGTGTCACACTGTTTGTCATATTTACTGGCTGGTGGAGCACCACGCATGTATTTTTCATGTAGGACACAACACGACTAGCCGGCAACAAGCACAGGCACGGGCACGGGCACGGGCACGGGCACTTGGACAGAGAGGACACCGCCCACCACTCAACACACTCGCTTTCTGTTGTCATGTGGCTGGTGGCTATGGTGGTTTCCCATGTATCCTGAGGCATATCGTGCAAGCTGCAAGTCGCCTTTTGTTGTTTTATTCTATGCATAATTTGATGACAGCACTCCCTGTTGGCGGTAACCCGCTAAATTATGAGTAAATCTCTTACCGAAGTTTGTACAAAGCAGCTACGGAACCTGCTTATGGATTATTATAACAGTGCGACCAGCTATTGCCACAACAGACTGGCCATAACACGGCGGCTTCTGTAATTTAATCTGCTCTAATTTAATCTCAGCCCATTTTACACCTTGGTATATACTATATACTAGCTGCTTGCCGTCAGCTGCATCTCACCCAAAATCATCGCCAGGCATTGCCACAGGCCCCAAACTCGAAAGCAGCGGTTGTTGTTGCAGCTGCTTGTGCTGCAGCACTTGCCGCTCCTTAGGGTCTCATACATATTCTAAGAGCATTTCATGAACTCATAAGCACGCCACTACCATAAGCTCCATCACCTGAATGTGAGCGTAATCAGCACAAGTATGTTGAAGTTGCACAACAATGCTCGATTATGAAATTTCCTGTATCTAGCCTTTTAATAACTTTGATTTTCTGAAAGTCGAGTAAATAACCACTCAGCATCCGGTTCAATATGTGCTGCCATTAAACGGTATTTCAATATAATTTTTCAGCACTGAAACAATTTATTTTTTTATTTCAAAATAAAATACGAAAATTCTCAGTGTAAATTATAATGAATATCAAAATATGTGGCTAGTGGTTTTTTCTTCTTCCTTTTTTTTTTTGGTTTAGTGAAGCAATGCAAATGTGTGAAACAAGAGAACAAATCAACGCCGACCCCAATCTTATAAACTACAAGGAAAACTACAACATGGGAGTGGGATATACTTCAGATATAATTTTTAGTAAAGTGAACGACTCAATGTGTAAAGGGTATTGCAAAACAGACTCTCTCTCTCTTTCTCTGTCTCTCTCTCTGTCTCTCTCTCTCACTCAATCTCTGTAAATTCGGCCGTGCCAAGGTGATGGCCATGTGGTTAGCTGTTGGGTTGTTGGCTTACTGTTTTCGACTGGTGTCCAGGGCGTTGGCACGATGTTGTTTGGCTGGCTAGCTGCTTGCTGTCTTTGGGCCTGCATTGATCAATGCTGACAGTGACTCATAGCCTCACAATAACAACAACAGAAATAACAGATAACAGGCTCAAGAGCTAAGCCCTGCTAAGTTTTATTGATCGATGATGAAGGTTAGGCGGCCCCATCAAAACAAAAAAGCTGTCACAGTGCTGCGTCGAGTCACATTGGCAGACAATACCGACAATTATTGGTTTGGATATGCCAAGCGACATGCGACAGGCGACACACATACATAAGCAGAAACGGAAACGGAAAGAGAAACAAAAAAAAAAAACATAGAAGTTTAATATTAGAAATACATTTGGAAAAGTGGGGCTAGCGTTTGAATTATGAATGAATATAACCATAAAAGCAAAAGTTCTCACCATAAGAATATTGCCAACACGATTTGCACACGCACGGTTTCATTTACATTCACATCTACAGATCCTGATCCAGTTAAAGCTACAGTGAAAGATACAAAATATAGATACAGATACAGATACAGATACAGATACATTTGCACGGCAACAGCGCCTACGCATGACTAACTACGCATAAAGTGACTGTGACAATTCTGGTCGTGTTACGTGGCAACATAAACAGTAAGTTGCCACCAGCTATAAATATTGTAGTTGCTGTTGATGTGAAATATATAGAGGGCAACCCGTCCACTAGATACTTTAGATACTTCAGATACTTTACGCCTGATATGCTGCAACTCATTTTGCACTGCATTTTTTTTTATACACAACCATGTATGCAGCGGTGCAGTCGTAATAGGGTATGTTCGTTGGCAAGGAATGGTGAAGGGGGGGTGATGGGGGGGGGGTGATGGGGGGGTAGCGTGTAAGTGAAAGGGGTAGCCCCATCTGCTTTTTGTATTTGTTTATCAAAGCGCAAACTTTTCTCTGAGTATGGCATACAAATTTGTTAGCAGCAGCACTTGAGAGCAGCCAGCACGAATGTGTGTGGTTGTCGGTGTGTGTGTGTGTGTGTGTGTGTGTGTGTGTGTGTGTGTGCGCTTATGTATCTTATTGCATGTGTGTATGCATACTTTTAATAGTTCATATCTGGTGCAACGCATATTACAACTTGCCTCTTTGGTCACGTCAGCTAACAATTTTCAGATGGCGTTGCAACTTTGTTGTCTTTCGATGAGTGTGCAAGGATTTGTTGTTGTTGTTGTTGTTGTGGATTTTGTACAATGTCATCCAGCCAAATGTGCAAGAATATCTTCACTGAATATATCCACAGTATTGGTGTCAGCCCAAACTGCAGCCCGAGTAGTAAACAGTGTCGAGTACAACAACTTATTGATCCACTCAGGTGTTAATGGGCCGGCTTCTTGACCCGCATTTCCAGCTGTCAATTGCTTACCTTACTTAGCAAACTTGTTTGTTTATGTTACTACGACAACTACTACTACCACTATTAGTACTGCTGCTGTCAACTTGTCAACTATCTAGCTGACTGCAAGCATATATACCATTGCCATTAGCTGGGGTTCCATTAGCATTAGCCATTAACGAGCCATTTATTTTAATTTGCAAGAATCTCTCACTTGTAAAGACTGTCGATAACTGGTGCTAATTTTTCACTTGTTTACCGCTTACTCTCTCTTCTTTGCTCTCGTTTTCTGGCTCTATCACCTGATACCAATAGCCATAGTCTTACTAACCGCATACACACACGCACCACACACACACAGGCAGACACACATTTAGCAGTCTTTCGCTGACAACCGCCAATTGCTCATTTGTCTTCCGGGCACTTGCGTGTGCGGCATTTAAAAGCCGCAAAGTGCGCGGCATATCTAATGGTACAAACAAATCAATTTGCCATAATCGTCAAGTAACACACACACACACACACACACACACACACATACACACACACACGCACACACACATACACACAAGAAGCGAGCACCCAATAAATGAATAGCCCTCCCAAACGCTCAATTGCCCCGATCCACCCACTTCATCTTCCACTTGTTATATTCAGTTTTCTCCATGGGATTCTGCAAGCAGTGCTGAGGGATGAGACAGCTGGTTGGCTGGTGCGTCCGGAGTGGTATGCGTCCACACTTACTGCAATTACACACTCTGATTGACATACTCAAGCACACACTCACACACTCGCACAGCTATCTTTGGAGTGTTGAATTGGCCGCTTGCCGTACTGGCAGCGACACGAATTCGCAATTAAGTGATTTTATGGCCGCGCATTTCAATTTATTGGCAAATGGGCGTGCCTCCCTCTCATATACCCGCACGCCCCTTCCTACCCAATTACACCCGTTAACAGCGCGGCGCCCTTACCATACTGACATTGACATATGCGAGGGATTGTTGGGAGGTTGCTTCACTGTAACCGCAGTTTTTTTTTTTTAACATTAATCGATATTAGATTTATGCGACACACATATTGCGATATCTGTCTCACTGGCAACGCTCCTTTGGGTATTCAATCGGTATTCTTGGTCGCTACAGCTTCTCTCAATGGCTGCACTTCCGATTCCGCCATTTGCTTCCTAAGTATTTAGTAATGCTAATATTCTAATCTGACGATCTAGTTGCCAGAACTCATAGTTGTGTTAATTGTAATATTATTTCTTTAGTTAATATTAACACAGAAATAGATTTAGATGTGCATAAAATTATTATTCCAATTGAGTACAAATTGTGAGCTTCATTAATGTAGCAGGTATATGCCAAAAACAAAAAACAATACAAACCAAAAACAGTTGTGGCATTGAGGAGAAGAAGAAATAAAGGAAATATTACTGGCTGTATAGAAAAAATACCTCTGAAGAGGATATTATGATACAAAGTGTGCAATATATATAAAGGAGACAACTCCGACCTCATAAAGTATACATATTCTTAATAAGTCGATATATAGCAATGTCCATCAGTTGCTCTATCCGCCAATGCAAACTTGTCTCTCAAATTTAAAGCAATATTGATAAGACTTGGAGCTGTCAGTAAAAAAATCTATAAGAATATAGCTGCCATAGAGACTATCGGTGTTTACCAAGATTTCCAGACCAAAGTTACTAACATGTAGCCCCTGTAGAAAAAATCGGTCGGCTTATTAAAGTAAAATTTAAATTTAGACACGAACAGGGGGACTCCCACATGCAAAGGCATATAATATATGTAGTTGTTCTTTCTTGCTAAACTTTTAGATGGCTTTTTGAGTCCGCCTTAACATTTTATGGCAACAGAGTATCGTATCAAAATGGAAGCCAGCTGCTGTTAGCACCGTATAAATGCTAAAAGTGTTTCATGTTGTTTCACTTGTCAATGAATACACACACACACACACACGCACATATACGCACAAATATACATATAGCTATACTTATATATACATATATATATATATATGTACGTACATTAGTGTGGGAAGCTGGTCTATTGCCTTGGCATCGTTATGGTTGGGATTGGGGTTTGGTTTTTAGTTCGGAGAGGGCGTAGCAGTGAATGGCAAGAACACAAGTTCAGTTCAATATGCGCGCCCGAATCGTTAGAAAATATATTAACTATGTGAACGATAGAATTGATGCTTACTTCTTTTCTCTGCTCTACTCCTCTCTCCCCCCCACCTACTCTGTCATCATAACCTCCAGCTTCACTCTGTGTTCGTGTTTCCGACGTTTTTTCACTTCCGTTCCAAGTTCCACATTCTCCCCTCCCCCTCTATCTCTCTCCAGCTCTTTCTCTCGTTTGCCCTATGGCGCACATTAGCGCTTTGATGCCAACCAGAAGTTCCGGATACAGCTAGAACGTCCTATCACCCTGCCTCCGACCACGCCCCTTCCACTTCACATGTACATCAAGGCAGTGTCATTAGAAACTTTCGGTGCGTGTCGATTTGACGCTAGGGCCAACAATTTGACACATTGGCAGGAGGTACGGATGGGGTGGCAGCATTAGGAGGCGGGAGTGGAAGATGGTGTAGAGGGAAGGCGTGCAGCGCAGCATGCCTTATTTTTGACGCATGGCCATAAAAAATGATGATGGAGATCATGCACGTGCTCACGTTCAATTCATCAGGCAGGACGCAATACCTATGACAACGACAACTACAACGACAACGACAACGACATCAACGAATGTGCGATGGAGGAGAGCATGATAGTGGACAATAGTGAGAGATGGGGAGTTGGTGGGGGGGATGGAGACTGGCTGCAGGCAGTGGCTTGATAGTTAATGGGCGTCACTGACACTCTGCGAAATTATTACCATTTAAGCTATAGACGCATTTACGGGAGACAGGTGCACAACTGCTAAGCGGAGTTGGGAAGATCAGTGGCGGTGACTGTTTGCAGGATTGGGGGAATCTGGTGTTGGGCAATCGGCCAGTGCTCAGTTTGAGTGCCATTGAATGTTCCACAGATTGGAAATGCATGAATGATTTGAATCGATTGCATTTGATGACAAATAATTGCTGCACTCCGCGAAATTCGATTAAAGCCACTTGATTTTTTCATTATATAGTTGAAAATAAAATTTTAAAAATGTTCATTTTTCCACAAAAGTTAGCTATATCAAATTTACGTCAAATAAAGAAAGAATTAAGTTTTTAACATTGAAATGCATTTTTTTATTATTTTTTTTTTAAGTGTAGTGCGAAATTCGATCAGAGGCAATGCTAATAGACATCGATTCAGCATCTTTATGGAACTGAGATAGTAGAATTTTAGACCCTTCCTTCTTAGCTGCTCAACTGTCTCAAACTGTCGACTACCCACTTAAGCTCAATGGAACAGATATCCCCACTTGTTCTCTATGGGATTCAGGTCGAGTGATCTTACTGCCCATAAAGTTCACCAAAACTTTGTCCAGATTCTGAGTGAAGCACCGCCACAACTTCGAGCAGGGATAATTTTTTTAATACTGGTTTTTTAGCATTGTTTGTTGTAGCTTCCGTTTAATTTTAACATGTTAAGAATTGCTAATGTCGATCGACGTAATTTAATTGATATTTGCCTGTTGCTCAATTCAGTATCCTTGTAATTAAGGATGTTAGCTATCTGCTAAGGATAGTGTGTTTTTCCCTTTCCCATTCCAAATTTTTGTAATCTATTTTGACTTATAAGATATTAAGTAAATAATTATAATTTATTATCCCATTCGAAGAAATTCCATATAACGCCCTGCTTCGTTATCCGAAGGCAAGAAAATGACTGCCTTTAATCGAATTTTGCACCCAAACTAGTTTAAAAACAGGTCCCGTTAGGCTTGGTACAGTTTTTAACAACATAAGCACGAGTGCCCTTAAACGAATTGCCCGGAGTGTATATAGATCGCAACCACACACTCACACACACACGCAAACATATACAGCTGTGTTCAATTTATTGACACACAATAAATATTTGTACCGCCGTAGTCAAGCTGCCAAATCAAATGATAACTTTAATTTGCGCAAATAAAATTATTTAAATAATAATTGGCAATCATTATTGGTTATATTGAACAATTTTGTTCTATTTATTTGCATAGCGCTTAATTGCCATAAATATAAATAAATTGATATATTATGGTATTCATTTATGTCGAATTTGACAGATTAACATAATACATATAGTCAGCAAGTGAATCATAACGATCCGATAAAAACAATTTTCCACAGTTTCCTTTGAAAAATTCATAGTCGAACCTTGATTTATTTTTTAAAATAATCATTGTTGCCTCAGTTGTTTAATAAATCTCATATTAATTCATTATTCCGTTAATAAATTAAATTATTTTATAACGTTCAAAGTCAGACATTTTTTTATATATATTTTGGGAACGTTGATCAGCCTATTGAATGGTTATAAAGTATGCATATTCAGTCAGAAATTTAAGCTCAACTTGTGGCATTTCACATTTCTACAAGTGTTCAAATTCAAGTACTCTCAACTTTTTGTATTTCGACTGAAATATATAGATTTGAAAAATCCGACTTTCTAATTTATTTTTGCATATGAATGTGTGTTAACCTCAGACAGATGGCAGAACAAAATCAAAGGGATACCACTCCAAGCGGTCTAATCCCTTTATTCTGTGTCTGTCTGTCCATCTGCCCAATGAGATGGAAATCTGGTGAAACAACCCTCCTCCTCAAATACCCAGTCACCCACGTAGCGAGTGCAGATTGTTGCACCATATTGGTTAACAGTTGGAGCACACTGTGCAATCGATGCAACAACGTTAAAAATTAATAATATTTCTTCTTATTTTTTTCACTACATTCATGCTTTCTGCTGAATGCCCTATTTTTAAATTTCTTGGCTGTTGACAATGGCAGCCAAAAGGCCTCGTAGTGGCCTCCGATGGCTATGTGACTCCTGGCGGCAGCACTGAAGCACATGCCACAACAGCTAAGAGGGTATGTGCACTTGACGCATACCAGACAACAACAACAACAACAACAGCAACGACCAAACAAACAATAACAACAAAACCTGAATGCAGCCAGTGTGTCAGGAACATTCCTAGTCAAAATCTCAATGCACATGGCCAGAAGGCTCAGTGTTTCTACTGTATCCTTTTTTCTCTCCCACTCTCACACCTCTCACACATTCCGCAATGGTTTGACGCAGTGTTTTATTATTCATGTTCCCACGGCCCACGAGCTGTTGCAACTGCCACTGCAGTTGCACTTGAAAATTCCTGCCCTTCTCATCCACACATTTTTATTTTGCTTATTTTTTTTGGGGTTTTTTTTCTTCAGTTATCATGCATTTGCAGTTGCAATAATTTCGTGTAAATTTCAATCGTTTTAAAAGTACAAAGTCGTGGACAGTGTGGACTGGAAGATACCTAAAAGAGCCTCAAATTCTCTATACCATATTCCATAATACTTACTTTAGTACTTTAGGATTAGTACGTCGTTCTTTATGCAATTTTGAGAATAGCTAGAGATTTGTAAGCCAAATATGACGATATTTATGAGAGCGCTAAGTAAAATAAAATAATTTTATAGCAATCTGCAAGCCAAATTTCATATTTCTAACTCTTGTAGAATTCGTGTGAATTTTTAAAGTAGAACTCGTTAACAGTTCTTGCGTCTTGTGATGCCAACTAGCCAATCACCGTCCGTCTTTTCTCGAATCCACTCCAGCATCCGGCTGACACCGCCTGCCTGCCCATCGTGCAGCAGCCAAGTTCACTTGGCCTTGTCTCTCCGCGCTAACGTTTCCTTGTTAAGCCATTGGAATTTATGGCGTTGTTTACACAAAAATTGCATTCGCCTTGTAGTTGAGTAAACACACAACTCGGCAAAGACGAGGCGGCATCTGAAGCCCAGGCACAGTTTAAGATTAAGGTGAAGAACAATATACAGAAGAGGAAAAAGTGAAAATACGCACACAAAAACACACACAATTTGGCAAGTCAAATTAAAATGAG
This sequence comes from Drosophila anomalipes, assembly GCA_035041615.1. NCBI lineage: Eukaryota > Metazoa > Arthropoda > Insecta > Diptera > Drosophilidae > Drosophila > Drosophila anomalipes. The sequence goes on from JAWNKZ010000254.1 coordinate 7,647,920, forward strand.
TGCTAGAGTTCTAGAGTTTCAGTTACAGAACTGTCAGCTGGCATCGTCCTTAATGAATGCCAATTACTGTTGGAGAAGCTGCACGTCAATTTGTTAGTAAAAATACAAGGCAGGCAATCTCAATAAAGACTATTCACAATTGCTCACTTGCCTGCAATGGGTCAAGCAGAGAAGACCATGGACTGTGTTGATAGGTGGGTTCTTAGTGCAGTCTTAAGTGCGATGCAATCTGAAAAAACGTTGCTGTTAATTAAAATCAATGTGAGCAGCAAAGAGTACAGCAAAAGTCGGCGTATTGTACAGCGGCGCGTATACGCAATGTGTATTAATTATTGTGACGTTTCCTACACCCACGCACATACATATATAAATTTTCTAATAGTCATAGCATATAATTATATAAGAAGTGACCCAAATAAGCACTGCCAAACAAATAAGTATACAAAGTAAGAGATATATAGCGAGAAAAACAGTCAGAGAAAGTAAGAACGAGAGAGAGAGAGAGAGAGAGAGAGATAGAGAAAAGAATAGTTGGACAAGAGTCATGGAGTCAGCAATGGCGTGGCATATGGCATTTTGCTGTCTTGTCTGTGGCACAAACAACAAAATTGCATTTTAGTAGACAGCCAAAAACTGCCAGCTAAACTATGCAAACACAATATCTGAGAATATACCTTTTGCCAAAATATTCGCATACTCATGAAATAATTAGAAATTGAGATTAGATTCTGAATTCTGGCTTTAAGCAATGGCTGCCAAAGGAATCCGTTAATTATAAGAGAATCAGAAATGTACTGTTAAACTAACGATATGATTACTTAGGTAATAGGGCTTTACACTAAGTTGAGATGAGCATAAAGATATACGAACATTAAAGCTGGACGAAATTCGAATACGAAATAATTAGAATGTAAGAGCATTTGCGGTAATCGGATTTGAGCCTGTGTCTGGCATGAAAATTAAATTATCCTGCCATCTTTTGTCTAGTAACCGAAATGAGTCAAAAGCATAAATACATATATATATACGTACATATATAATAATTTGTCACGGGAAATGTACGACACGCAAAGCAATCATAAAATGTGCTGTTGTGTTACCTTAATGTGATTGTCAGGCCATATGTGGGCATTGAAAGCAGTCAATTAACACCAATACACACACACTCACACACACACACACACTCACACATAGAAGGCAGAGAAAAGCATCTAAAATGTGACATATAAAGTATACGTAGTGTGAGCCTGAATAAGGCAGGCGACAAAAGCGGTCGTCGCAAAGGTCCGTTTAACTTAATGTTTCCCACGTGGGCGACAACAGAGTTAACCCATGCCCACAACAACCACACACACAGCGACACACTCCCACGCTACTAGAGTGTCACATACCTTGTGAAGCGTATAAGCGAATGAGTGACTGAATATACGGTAAAGTTGTAGGCTTACAGTCCTGTAAGTTGCATGGGAAAAGCGATGTAGTCTTAAAGATCACCATCGGATTGATACTGCCCCGGAGAGGCATAAAGTGTGCCACACACACACACACACACACAAAATAATAATGGGTTCAGCGTATACAACAAAATATACGTAGGTAGTTAATTTTTAACAGACTCTTGCAACGTAGGCCGCACTTGTAGCACTTAACTTTGCCCCGATAGCGGCAGCGCCGGTGCGTGACTTATCAAAGTTGAAAGACAGCTAAATTGATTAGGGCCACGCCCACACTGTCTCTAATTTCCAACTGGCTGGATGACAGCAGCTCGATGGCAGGATGGTAGCACAATTCTGGCCCCCATGTGGTGTAACTGTGCGAGAATTGCAGGTGCCCCTTAATGATGCAGGAAATGAGCTAATGCGACATTAATGGCAGCAAAAACGATTCAGGCCAACCAGTCCTGCAGTCAACCTTCACTAAATCCAACTGGCCGACAGACCTGGCTGGCTGACTGCCTTGTTGCCTGGTTACCCGGTCTCCTGGCTGGCTGCAAATGCAAAGCGAGCCATTTGATTGGCATCCTCCTGACCCAAGCCAAGCGCACAAGCAGATGTTAAATTGTCGCCAATGTCATTAGACGAATCGTTCACTAATCAGCTTATCATTATTACATTGGCTACCAATGCGACATGTCGGATGGGGGAAATGTGGTGAATGGTGGAGTGAATAGGGGCTCTCAATAAAAATGCTTGTATTAAAGTCTAATCGCATTAGGATAGTTTTCATTCTTAGGCGGTTGACAACGCTACTGCCAATGATAGCAAGCAAGCAGAAAAGTACATTAATTATAACCAACATTAAATACACTTTCAAATGCTGTGTTTATTTTTAGTTTGTTTATTAGATATGGTATATATAGTTTTATACTCAGTTATTCGATTATCAATAGTAAAAACTTAGTTGTTTGCAATTAATTGGTTGTTTACAGTTGGCCTTAATCTGAGCTGGAAACCAGAAAAGCTTACTTAAAAATAATTTGCTATAGCTGGATTGTTTTTAGAGTTAAAAGAACTATAATGTAAGTTCAGAGTATGAGTAGAGCAATAATATTGCTTTGCACTTAGCGAAGAAATTTATCGATCAGATTCAATAAACTCCCAAAGATCGTCTATCATAATTGTGAGACCCTTTGCAAGGGTATAGCAACAGTCAGACGTAAAAGTAAATCAATTATAAGATTTCTCGGTTTCGAGTCGTTCAACCGAATAAGCCAAAAGCAAAGCTAATTAGCAACGTCCACAGGGAGCTGACAATTCGAGGGACTTATGGCTGTGGGTGGGCGGTGTTGTGGGAGGTGTGGCTGGTCAAGCATATTGTGATGCCATTATCAGAGCATCATTAATTTAATGTGTGGCACATTTATTGCCGCATTGCGCATACGCAGCGTTGTGCGTTGAAAGTGGAAATGGAAATGGAAATTAAAATAGAAACTGAAGCGAATAGCCACAGATAGTTGATAAGAATAATGGGCATAATAATCCCAACTGACAGCTTATGCTCCGTTATAACGGATCAGCTCTAACTTACATACATACATATGTATATATTGATGTTTATGTGTGTGAGTAAATTAGTGTATCCTTTTTATTTTTAAGGCAGCACAGCGAATCCGGATGCGAAGCGACTGTACGACGATCTGCTTAGCAATTACAACAAATTGGTGCGTCCCGTTGTCAATGTCACAGATGCGCTGACGGTGCGCATCAAGCTGAAGCTATCGCAACTGATTGATGTCAATCTGAAGAATCAAATAATGACCACCAATCTGTGGGTGGAGCAGTCCTGGTACGACTACAAGCTCAAATGGGAGCCCAAGGAATATGGCGGTGTCGAAATGCTTCATGTGCCCTCCGATCACATCTGGCGACCAGATATTGTGCTCTACAACAAGTGAGTGTATTCCCATAACCAAGCTTAGTCTAGCCAAAAATATGTACCTCATTCTAAAAAATTCGTTCATATTTCCCCTATTAGCGCCGATGGCAACTTCGAGGTGACGCTGGCCACAAAGGCAACATTGAACTACACAGGGCGCGTGGAGTGGCGACCACCGGCCATTTATAAGAGCTCCTGCGAAATCGATGTCGAATATTTTCCATTTGATGAGCAAACATGCGTCATGAAGTTCGGCAGTTGGACTTACGATGGATTCCAGGTAAAACTGCTTAATACCTTTCACAACAAGAGCGACAGAGAGAGAGAGAGAGAGAGAGAGAGAGAGAGAGAGAGGGAGAGAGAGAGTATTTCAATATTGTTACAAATGCTTTTATCAGGGCTTTCTTAAATGCCATTTGTTTTCACATTTGGTCAATTTTATTTGAAATTTTGCTTATTTTATGAGATTGAGTTAATAATGATTTAAATTTAGCTAACTAAATTTCAGTAAACAATAAACTGTGGTAACATTAAGTATTCTGTGTGTACTGGTCCAAATAGGATACTGATTTTTGTCTGTATTAGTTTGACTTGTGTATAGGTTTTAAGACAAGTCAAATTTATCGGATTGAGATTGGAATTTTATATCATTGAAAATTACATTGCTCTCCGTGCTTTATGCACTTCTAGAAATTGGGTCCGTGCGAATGAGTTAATCGAGCGAAATGAAGTCTTACGGCTGGTTTAGTGGTCATAAATCCAAATTCTCTCATGATTCGTTGTTGTGGCATAGAATTTCGTACATTTTATGACCACACACCGAAACGGTTCACATAAAATTGCCTCTGGCGATTCGAAAGCATACAAGCACATACATACACACACACACACACACACACACACACACACACACGCACACACACACACACACCCAATTCACAACAGGACACAGGAGACACTGGTGACTATAGGACAATAAGGTAGGTTGACACCTGCCGGCAATGACAAAAATACAGCAGCGCCAGTTGAGACCTCATAAAGATAACTGAAGCGAATGCAGCTGACGCTGAATTTTGCCATGTGGCATGTGGCATGTGGCGTGTGGCATGTGGCATGTGGCATGGAGTGTGCGGTATGAAACAGGTGCTGCCGACTGTTGGCATTGGTTTGGGCGATTTAATGTTACCACCCGCCAACGACTTGCAGGCTAATGAAGTAGCATTAGAACGGCATTCTCATGCTTGTTGCTACTTTGCAGCTCAGCGCAAATGAGCCGACAAATGGCCCGCAGCACTCGACAGCAGCAACTCTTTAGCCAGCTCTGCCCGCCCACCTGCCGGTTAAATACATTGGGTGCTTAGCATTGTGCCACATAAAAAGTCATACCTGTCGTTTGCCACAGGCGTAATACGCCCCGCCTTGAATCAAACCTTCTTTACTTCAAGGATGCTCGTTGCTATAAATACATATACATATATATATATATATATATATGTGTGTATGTGTGTATGTGTGTGTGTGTGTGTCTTTAGCTTCTGATAAAGGTGGCCAAGCACAAATTGCACAAAGTTACTGCGTAGTGCACTACTAACAGAACTGCTTGTAATTTGCATGACTAGGGCCTTCAATCACATCAAACACACACACACACACAAACATTCACACGCACTCAAGGCAACACACACTTCTTGCAGCATATTTAATGACGCAACTCATACATAAATTTATAAAATTCGCTGAATGTGTGCTTCTTATGAGATCATTGACATTGCAACCATCGCAGCACGATAAGCATAACAAATTGAGAAGTGAGAAGAAAACTGAGAGGTGAAGCAAGAAGCAAAGAAGCAAAGAATAAAGCGATGTATGTATAACCCAAGGCAATGAACAAAGTGATATGCAAAGTAAAAAGCCAGAGTAATATGGAAATGCAAAGTGTAAGTCGAAATCGGAACCAAATAAAAAAATAAAAAATAAAAAACAAAGTGCAAGTCAATGTGAGAGCAGTGAATAGAGCTGTAAAAATAGACGCAAAGCAGAGGAAAGCAGCAAAAGTATCTGTGTAGTGTTTGAATTGGAAGGACTTGCTTGGTAATTCTCGATTTCTGAACATGTCTTCATTGGCATTCATACTTGACGACATATTCTTCAGCTTTGCTCTCACTCTGACAGTTGTGCAGCGTTTAACTCCTATCGTTTCATATATGCCAGTTTTCTCAATCACTTTTCATAGTGCATCGCATCGCATTGCTTCTCGCTTATGGCTGACGCAAACGAGAATTGCTTTGCATTCAATTGCACACTTTGAGAAGCCACTCGCTTATTCTCCGGCTTATTCTCCGGCTTGTCTTTGTCATTGTCTATTACACTCGTTGAGCACCTAGCTCATTAAGCATTGTCAATCGGGCAAAAAGCATTCCACTCAGTCAAACACTTACCGGTTGTCGACGATGCTCAACTTGCACCCAGACGAACATCTTGTGTAAATATACAACACAACTGCCGAAGAAAAATTAGCATAAAAATACAAAAAAAAATAGCAATTTCTCTTTTAGAGTTTTTTTTTAAACTAAATTGAAGCCCAAAACATTACATAACGAAAAAGGAATACTCGAATCATTTGAATTTGCTGGAAATAGTTTATATTAAGGAAAGCGGCACAGCAATGAAAAAAATAAAAATGTTTGAAAAGTCTTATTGAATTATTTATTTTTTTCTTTTATCAATAAAAAGAATACTATACAAAGGTAAAAAAAAATATATAAATAACATCACCACGTCGATTTGCAAAGCTCTCGAGAGCTTGTACCATCGCACAAAACAATAATGCAAGGCCTAAATGACGAATATAGAAGTCATTTTTTCAAAGGTATATATATATATGGAGTATACACAGTTGCCAGCTGACACTAATTTGCCAAAAAGCCAACGTACATTGTCACATAAAGAGGCCTCACGATAAGAAAAGTTGACACCTACAAAAACGTGGCTACTCACTTATTATACCCGGTCACGCTAGGTATAAGAGTCTATTTGTTTTGCCAAATTGTCTGAACGCATCTTTTTCGACACCCTTAAAGCTTGGGACATATACTCGTCTGTGCCTGGTTGGACTGGATGGGTAACAATCAAATCGACAATCGTATGTCGATAAAGTCACGTATCTTTGTAAAATTTTAATGGTAGAGTAATTAAATTTGATGTAATGTCGGCACCCACGATACCCACCCACGCCTCAAATCAAAAAAAAAAAACAAGAAATCGCGGAATATCTTACACAGTTTTTGAGCTGAACTAGTTGCCCTCATTAAAGATTAATAAGGCCTGTGCCCAAAAATCGCAAAAAGAGATCTCTCCCACAAAGCTACAGTTACCAAACTTGAAAAATAGATTACGAAGAACGTCCTACAGAGATTATTAAGAAATTTGCTTAGCCACGCTCACCCAGACCGCAAAAATTGATAATTTTAGAGCTGGAGGCACACACACCCACTACCGGCTCCACCACCGCCTCCACCCCCTCAATGGTATCAGAGTATTCCGCAGCCGGTTACGCCCGACTGCAAAATTCTTACTTTGTTTTGTATGTGCGTGTGTTTGTATGTACACATGTACATATATATATATTTATATATAAAAATATATATATTTAACAGCAGAAATACTAATATGTGTGTGTGTGTGTGTGTGTGTGCTTGTATTTAAATGTAGTTGACAGCAATTGTTGTACGTTATGTTGCTGTCGCTTTCAACGCCTCATTTTTGAGAGGGGGCAATATTTTGCGTTGCGCATAAATCAACCGCAATAAGTGGTATCAACAGAGCCATACAATAGAATATTTATAAACTCTCCTGAAGCACCAGCGAACACCAACGAATGGAAACAATGAGCAAGATGAAGAGAGTATGGCAGGCTGATGGTTGGGGGGGGGGGGGGGGGGGAGGCAGGACGGACATAGAAACTGGACGGCTTGATGGACGCTCGTCTCCTCGTCGCTCGTCTCCTCGTCACTCCGTCGCCCATGGCTTCATTGTGAATTGAAAGCATTTACAATTGTCTGTCAACTGTGGCCCACAGCATAAAAACGGTCTCCTTATGACTTTTCTACATTTCTGTCCCTTTCTCTGCATTCTTTCATCTATTTCGCTTTACTTGCTTACTTTACTTACTTTTTGTTGCCTGCCACACCATCTTTCAGCGTCGGAAATATTTCAGTAAATCGTTACTTCCTTATAGTGAAATTTCCGCTACCACTTAAAATAACAATTTCCGTTTCAGCAGTTTCAGTTACAGTTACAGGTACAGTTAGACACACACACACACACACACGACACACACACACACACACACACACACATACACAATTACAACTACATTTGCTGCTGTCACAGTCACACAGCTACAACTACTTATATCAGCAGCAACATTTGCACCTGGCAAGGCTCACCCACATCCTGTCTAATTCCAGCTTTTGTTGCTGCTGCTGCTGCTACCCGCTCATGTTGAAAGGCAGCGAACGTCAATTGCCTAATTTTATGTTGCGAGAAGCAGAACATGCCCACACAGTACTATGGTGCAAATATGCACTTTAGCCAACCCACATTTGTGTTTGAAAATATTTTACAAATTGAACTTACAAATTAACCTAAAGGATATGTCGATCCCAACTCTTCATCTATCATACGTACATCTCAGAAATTAAAGATAACCAACACTAATGTTATGTAATGTATCTAGGTAAATTTTAATGTAAATTAATTAATATTAATACAATTCGTACAGTTATTCAAAGTTATGCTAAGATATATCCCATTCCAATGAGAAAGCTATAGCTATATTTTCGATTTTTGTCGATAATCACCAAAGGGAGCCAGGGACAGATATGCTTCCCTCTGCCTGTTATATAACTTTTAATCATCATGGGTTACCCTGAACCCTAAACATTCCAAAAAAAAAAAAGAAAAATGCTTTAATGATAGTCTCTTATGGACTTTTCGGTCTGCACTTGAACCAATGAACTAATGAATTCCATAGTGCCTGCCCAGGCATGTGTGCTCAAAGGCTCAATTTTCACACTTGATTTGGCACAAATCGACGTTTTTGTAACCCCGCCCATCAGCAACGCCACTCAACTTGACTAAGCTCGCCTCAATTCGAGCTTCAAATCGAATTAACGTCACTTTTCAAATTTCACGCTTTTTTCATCGCACACCTCTGCGAAAAGAATAATTCTCGCATCCCTCCCATCCCTCCCATTACTCCCCAGCACGACCCAAGACCCGTTCTCTCGCCATTTTAGCTCATTGAGGCGTAAACGCCACACAGACGCCCCACCAAATCCCAAACGACAATCGCAACAAAAACCAAGTGCCGAAAATCATCATTCAGATGCCGAAAATCTGATGCACTTTCTATTATCTCACTTAAAAAAGCCAATAATATTGTTTGTACAAGAGCTTGAGCAACAGTCTTGGGTCAGGATATTGTATAAATTAGTTCTGTCACAAACTAAGAGAGAATTCACAATCTTAATAAAGTATTACTACTCGCTAATGTCAACTATTATTGTCGAAATAATCGAAATAGTCAAATAATAAAATTAAATTGAGACGTGTTCGCTTTATTGTAGTAATTATTTTAATTTTTTTTTGCTTATACCAGCAAACTTATTTTGAGTCTATTCAATGTTGCCTTACTTTATGCCATAAATAATATGCCCAATCGGAATGAAAGGGGCATTAATATTCAATTTGCTTTCTGGTGCATGACGAAGGGCATGTCAAAGTTGCTGTTGCCGGTTCGAGCAAAGTGTGTCTGTGTTTTACATGAACAGCTGCTTTGGGCTGAAGCTTGTGCCAGTTGTGCGTCTGGCATGCCAATTGCAGCGATGTCCTGTCCACATCCTGCACTTATACTGCAGTGTCCATGCCCTGTCAGCCCTGTCAGCTGCACTCGTGCCGAGCTGGATAAAACTGAAACAGAAACTGAAGTGCAAAACTTGACTGGCTTAGATCTAGTTTCCAGGCTCTCAATGCCCTCCACGACTTGGCTTTTTCAAATGAGTTTGTGTTGCCTGTGCATTTTGGGCACTTTCATTCACTCAACGTGCAAAATATTCAATTTTTCATTTATAATTTAAAACTTATGGCTTTTATTTCAAATAGTTGCTAAAATTGAGTTCAACAAAATCAACCTCATCTATATAGAGTTTATGTCGGGCTTAAATTGAGTTCTATAAACAAAAAAATATATTGCAAAATTGAAAATCGCTCTCTGAACGGCATCTTGATTAATATTAAATATTTATAAATTATCGATTAGAAAAATGAAAATGAGAGAATATGGTGGAAAAAAACTGCATTTTCTTGGTGTAGTGACAGGGAACTAATCCCCTTAGCTCCATCTCAATTTCCTAGCGGCCAATTATGTGCGTTGTCAACGCGAGAAGCTCCGTTATTTTTGAGTTAATCTCTTTGAGTTAATCTCTCTCTCTCTCTCTCCCGCACGCTCGGGCTAATTGTGATTTACTAACTCAAAGTCGGTCTCTTTTTCGATTTCTTTTCCGTTTTCTTTTGTCTTTTTTTGTTTTAAATGACAGGTGGATCTGCGTCACATCGATGAACTGAACGGCACCAATGTGGTTGAAGTGGGCGTGGATCTCTCCGAGTTCTATACGTCCGTTGAATGGGATATACTCGAAGTTCCTGCAGTGCGGTAAGTTTTCCATGCAACTACAACACAAATCCACAAAATACCAGCATGCAACAGCAACAGCAACAGCAAATGCGACAGCAACAACAGCAACTTTGGCATCCGCCTTGGTAACTTTTGGCCGCTGTCAGAAAACACAAATCTTTCGGAATGTCAGAGCATTTTGCACAGGTCAAGGATGCGAACAGGACGTCAACAACAACAACAACAACAACAATAACAATAACAAGAAGGAAGTGCGACGACGATGACGACGACGACGACGACGACAAGTTGATGATGAGTCCCATCCGACTTTTATTGGGTGTCATTATGGGCGTGGCACACAGTACACACCGCCAATATTTACACTTGTTCATGAGGCGTCTGTTTCTCTTTTGGCCTCTCAGCCACCCCCACCTCCCCTCACCCATCACACACACACACACATATCCCCACCCCCAACACCCCGTCAAATCTCAAGTCTCAGCAAAAAGTTTTTAAATTAAAAAACTTTGGCGCCGGCTGCCAAAGAAGTAGCTACTCCAGCAGCTACTACAGTATGTGTGTGTGTGTGGTACACGAAAACAATGTTAGCCAAGCCAAGAGGCTGTTGTTATTGTTTAATTGCCACGCCCCCATTTACGTCACCTGCACGACTCAGCATGATGCGGCACGCTTGTGTGCACACATCTGCAACTTATGTGTGCTGAGTAGGGTTGGTCTGCTTGGGGGTGGGGCATCAACGAAAGCGGGAGGCGTGTCCCTAATGCGTTTAGCCCTTGACAAGGGGAACATTTCAAAGAGTTTTCGCACATTTTGTTGCGCCTCGCAAACAGCCAAAAAGTTCTTGCCCGTAAGCAGCCTCTCTTACTGCGATACACACACACACACACAACACTCACACATCCACACATATATGTACATAGACACGTAAACGTACAACTTGCAAATCATTTCGAATGTTAATTAATGAATTGCATTATGAACTTTTAGCAGACATGAAAAAATGAGTAAAACTATTGTATCGAACTGCTTAACTGACTTTAAGTAACGATTATCGTACGTACTTAAGTACCCAAGTTTAGTTTCATTATTAACTTTAATAGTCATTTGAAGTACTTAAATTTATTAACTTAATTCTAGACTTTTAGCTTAGCCTTGGCAATAAATAGAAAAAATTAAATGCAGGCGCATTTTAGTGCAAATTTGGAAACATAGGATTCAAAGATGATTCCGAATGAATTTGCAACAACTTCCAATTTTTGAAAGTCAAATTTAGTGATTGTCTATTAAACAGTTTCATATCATTTTCCAAAAAATGTATCTAGCTAATTACTTCAGATAATTTAATGATTTATTAAATGGGACAGTTTTAATTTCTAAGTAGTTTTAGTCAGTTTATTGTTTAACTTCTGCACTTAGTAAATAATATAACTGTTAATTCAGTATAACTATGAATTGGAACTTGGCAGAATTTATACAAATGTTTGGATGAGGCAGAAGAAAGCAACTCACACAATATAAAATACACTCCGCGAAATTCGATTCGGAAAAGGAAGTAGGACGTTATATGGAATTTCTTTGAATGGGATAATAAAGAATACATATTTATTTAAAATTTTATAGGTAGAAATAGATTAGTGGCATACAAAAATAAAAATGTCCTTGGGAGATAGCTAAGATACTGAATTGAACAACAGACAAATATCAATTAAATTACGTCGACCGGCATCAGCAATTGATAACATGCTAAAATTATCACACAGGCAAAAATCTGCAATTTTACAGGCTGGGTTGGATAAAAATATCGTTACAAATATCGAAAAATGAGGTCAAAGCCAGTACTAACGAAGGCACACCATATAGCCAAATTTAATGTTGCAAAAGAAAACATGTTCGGGACACAGCAGTGGCTATATGTGGTATTTTCTGGCTTTAATTATTACTGGCATGATTTAAAGAAGTCTGAGAGAAGTCTGTAATTGACAGTTTGAGACAGTTGAGCAGCTACGAAGGTTGTTTATTTCTACATATTATATTCATTTTATTAGCACTGCCTTTAATCGAATTTCGCATTTTATTCTCACTTAAACCAAAAAAAAATCATTAAAAATGTTCTAATAATGTTACAAATTTAAATTATTTTTTATTTGACGTGTATTTAAAACAGCTAACTTTTGTGGAGCAAGAAAAATTAAAAAAATTAATTTTAAATTTTATAATGAAAAAGTCAAGTGCCCTTAATCGATTTTCGCGGAGTGTATATATATTCTTTATCAAGATCAACAGACGAGTCGTCCGTCAGACTGTCTGTCTATATGCATAAATATATTTATATATATAGCAATAAAAGTCCCACTTGAAAACGTATAGCATTCCAATTGTTCGAATTTGATCAAGATCGGAAGGCTTTGAGCCATATTCATATTGTTCTCACAAGCATTTTATGCAGACAGTGCATAAAAGTACGTATTAGATCCCGTATTTGAATCGACTTAATGTGTATAAAAGCTGGGTTCAAGGTATCTCCTACTTTTTACTCGTTATAAAAAATTCCATAAATATATATATGCACTTGTATGTGTATGGTAGTCAAGGGCTTTGTCCTGCTCACCCACTTAGTCAAATAAAGTTTGTTGTGGCTGCAGTTTACAGATTACCTGACCAACTACGGAACAGGCACACGTGGATTTTACAGTTTCAGCTGAGTGCTGCGCTGCAGGCATTAATCTTAATGTTGTTGTTGCAGTTTTGCACTTGTGAACTAAATTTGATTACATTCGCGCCACTTTCATAATATTTTTGTTGGCTTATCCAGTTGAACACCTGACTTAGTCCGCTCTCGATTCGATTTTTTTGCTTTATTTTCTTTTTTATGGGCGCAACTTTTTAAGATTTGCGTTTGCAATTTTGCCGCCAACAATGCAACTGAAATTAAATTTAAGAGCAAAACAAAAGTTGCTTCTGAAAATGATCATAAAAAAAAAAGTGGAAAAGGGCACCACAAAAAAAACCAAAGGAAAATGGAAAATGGAAAGTATTGGCGACAAAACGCGCAACCATTGTTGCTGTTGTTTTTGTTGCGATTGTTGTTTTTGGCTTGTAGTTGCTGCTACCCTCATTGCCGTTGTCGTTGGTTGGCATGGTTGCGCCAGCAACAAACATGTCGCGACGCATGTCGCCTTTTCGGGTGTCCGTGAAAGCGTTGTTTATGCCCAGCAGCACAAGGGCACACAAATAAGTAAAAGTTGCTTGCTTACCTGCTGCTGCGTGGCATGGCATAATTGTGTGGCACACACACACATATATTTAGTTGAACGATTCTAAAGTTGTGTGCAAAAGTAACGGACAATAAATCAGCGCAGCGCAAGTGTAGAGCACTTTAACCCCAAAACAGCAGCACCTTTTGTCCCTGTTAACCCTAATGTCAGCTTGCTCTTGATAGCTGGCTAAAACTCTGCGTCAATTTTACGGCTTTGTGGTTTCAGTTCGACTATGTAATGCGACTGTCTGCCCAAGTGTCTACAACTATCGATCTCTATCTCTCTTTGTCATTGTCTCTGTCTCTATCCTTTTTTTTTTTTTGGTTTTGGAGGGGGGTGTCCACTTCATCTCACTGTCTGCGTGTCTGTCAATCAGTGACTGATTGCAGTATGCTTGGGCGTATATATGTATGCACTCAGAAAAAACAAATCGCTCTTAAAGAAAATAATCATGCTCTTCACGCCAAGGACAGCGCAGAAAATGATATATTTGGTCTACACCTAAAAATAATTGTGGATTCAATTTCATAATTCAAAATTAAATATTTTCAAAATTTACAAAAATTAAAAGCCTAAATTCCTGCCGTCAACTGAATTTTTTGGCGATATTTTACGATTTCTAATCTTATCTTAAACATTGAATGCAATTTGATGGATTTTCATTTATACTTTTAGAAATGTATTTCCTAAACATAAATATTCTTACCAAAAACTAGAGAAAGATGCAAAGAAATTTATTTCCTGAATGTTGAAATTAAAATCGAAATAAATTCGAAAAAAAAGGTTCTGATTTTCGGGTCAATTTTCAGTTTTGGTCGATCATCTAAGCTTGTAAGGCGAACTTTTCTCTCTGTGCTTGCGACCACGCCCCACCGCTCAATGCAGCGTGGTCACACGTGCGCGCTTCAGTTAATTTAACTATCGATGCTGATGCGCATTAAAGTGAACGCTGGCAGAGGAGAACTGCCACACTGAAGATGTTGCCGCTGTTGCTGCCACTGCCACCGCCTGTGTTCGTGCCACAGCGACTCCTACATCGCAAAATTACGCTACGTGCTGTGAATTGTGTTGCAGCATTTTAAGCCCACCCATATATCCAACCACCCACCCACAGACGAACAGCTGCAGACAATAAAAGGACCTGCCAATGCCCTGGCCACACTTCCAGAGATTCCGCTACACCCAACACTAACCAGCCCAACGCCATGCCCACCCATAAAGGGGAAAAGCCGCAATACCATCCGCCACTGGTTTGTGTCACGCACTTGTGGCATAATTTACTGTCGACTGCGGCACACACGCACACACACGCACATACACCAACACCCACACACCCACCCATAGACACACACATAGACACACACATCTAGGGTAGGGGCTGTCAACTTTTAATTCCCCTCAATGACTTGAGTCTCTTTTACGCTTTGGCTTTGGCTATGTTTTGGCATTTTTGTTGCTGTTTCGCTTTCGAAGTTGTATGTTTGCCATGTCAGGTTAGTTATTATGAATACTAGAGCAGCCAATTGCATAAGAAACATATGTTCAAGAAGTCAAACGTCCCTATTATTATTAGATAAAAGCCCTTAGCATTTTTGTGCTTCTGCTACCGGCTAACCATTTTTTTACGACAAAATATACCTATTCCAGAAATTGCAAATTATTTGGTGATTCAGCAAAGTTTTATCGTTCTTAAGTTTTTCATTAAATGTTATACCTAACATAAGCTGTATCGTCCTTTACTTTTTGCTTTAAATGGTATCTATGATAAGAATTTAGCTAAAATTTAATTTGTACCTTTGTTAATTTACATAAGCCATGCCAAGAAACTGTTCTTTAATATACGTTGGGAGTATACTCAATTTATATGGTAATGTGATACTGAAGACAAAAGAAACAGTCTTTAGTATTTTTTTTTTTTATTATTTGGACGTTGTATTAATGGACAGCACATTCAAGTGGCCTAACGATACCAAGCAGTAACCCAGGCAAACTACCACCCACCTCCTACTCCTCCCACACAGGGGGTTGCGCCGCATAACGTGCGGTTTCGAAGGTCGCGAATTACTAGATAGACTTAATTACTAATAGACTTGACACAACACTTATAATGGAAGTTATAAAAGAAGCACAACTATTAACTATTAACGAGAAACGCATATTATAATTTGTGCATAAGATCCGAAAAGGATTATGGATAGCATAATTCGAACTAGAGGCAAAACATTCCCTGTATTTCTGATCGGAGCTGTAAAATTAAGTTGGCTGATTAACTCAGCAGAATCAATCTCACCGTTTATAAACTGACGTGAAAAGATTACACTAATCATTGTTCTACGATCACAAAGCGAAGGAAGATTTATTAATAAAAGTCTACTACGATAAGAAGGTGAGCTAATATTAGTATTCCAACTAAGACCCCTAAGGGCAAATAATATTAATTGTTTTTGTAAGGATTCTTGTAATTGGGTGACCATATACAAGGCCCATATCCAAGAATAGGACGCACAAGTGAAATATATAGTGTTTTAGTCAAATTCTTTTGGCAACCGCTTGATGAAGCCCAGGATAGCAAAGGCTCGATTAGCAAACTTAAGCTTGGGATCTATGTAAAAGGATACCCAAATCACAATTAAGATTTAATAAATTAACACGACAACAGGCTTCAATTCTATCTAAGTCAGCTTGACGCCTCTGTCCAATAAAAGAGTCAGTAGACAGTTTTACATCATCGGCAGATGAATACATTTTTGAATTAGCAAAGAGTGATTTACAGAGTCAAAAGCCTTACTAAAATCTGTGTAAGCAACCCCCTTTTGCATTTTGTTTTGAAAACCCTTAATAATAAAAGAACTCAATTCCAATAGGTTGATGGTAGTAGATCTATATTTCACGAACCCGTGTTTGCAGTGTGAAATCAGGGATCTACAAAGATGCTGTGGTTGAGAAGTTATCAATTTCTCAAAAATTCTTAGGAACAGCAGACAACTTAGATATACCGCTATAATACTGAATATTCGATTTGTGTCCTTTTTAATGAGCATAACTATGTAATGAGCTCTCCGTCATCAAAGGTCCAAAAATGCAATTAGAGCCACCGACAGGGTAAAATACTATAATAAATTGAGTTTCTCTGTCATTACTCCCTGATATTTACAGACTAATTTCTTTATCATAACTAATCGCATGAAATGGTTATGGCTCTTAACTAACCCAAGTTATGGATTCCTTCTCTGTACCTATAAATCAAAGAAAAATATATTTTATGCCTTTGAAAGTTCAAAAAGCAACTCGATGGTTTAATTGCAAATTTTAATTTTAGTCACCATTTCCTTGTCATCTTTGTGTATTTTCCCTATAATTAAAAACTCAAATTTAACTATTTCCTGTTCTAGTTTTGTCAACCTTTTTTTGTGACTTATTCCATTTAGCCAGTCAGCTAAAGCCATCGTCTCAAATAATATTCTAAGTGCTCGCTATCACCGCAAGCAGCAAACTCATATCTTCTGTAGAAAAACTTCTTGAAGTTATTAAGTTTAGTGTGTCGCAATCGCTAATAACTTGTATAAAGAAAGTAACAAAAATAAGTTCCTATGTAAATGATTATTATTATTATTATTATTATTATTATTATGTTGAGCACAGAGTATTTGAGACTGTTCTTACACATGTCTTTGGCCATGTTTATATTCAACGTCTTCAGCTGCTCTCACATTGCTTGTAAGCATTCCGAATGCCAATGCTACAACACACATTGAGTTGTCCTTGCTGTCATGACCTTTCCTTTTACCCAATTCATTCCCATTCCCTTATCCATTCGTGCCCCCCATTCCTATAGCCATTTTTTTTTTTTTTTTCGACTCGTTCAACTACCTTCCTTCGGATGTGTTGCTAAACCCTGCGGCAGTGTTTGTCTAATTGCCGCAGTGCGTCGTGCGTTGCGTTACAACGCACAAAATCAGCATGCCACGCACATACACACGATTGCCCTGCACCCTTAGCCTCACGTAGCATAGACCACTTCGCATATTCGTTAAACATATCGAGCAGTTTTGGTACTTTTACTTTCGCTTTTACCCGAGTTTGATGGCTTGATTACAAAGTGCCAGGTGAGGGCTGGCTTCCGTCCAGCTATGCGCCTGATCGATTAAAATCATCATTAGAAAACTTTCAACTGACCCAAAAAAACAAAAAATTTAAAAAAAATATTAAAAAAAAAATAAATAGCCTGTAGCCAAGACCAACAAACGCCCCAAAATGTTTTCCTTTTGGCTAATAAGTTTTAGGTAGCCCCATTTAAATGGCACTACTTCCCATTGAGCTTCAAGTCTTTGTGGTAAGTTCAGTTATTGAGATTCTGTTACAGAGGTTTTACAGAGGTTTTTTTTTTACTATTATGGTACTCTGCAAAGTAGTCTTTCAGTTTGAAAACATTATATATGTCTGCAGGCAGTACATATCACGGAATCTTCTAAATCATGCAGTTTGCTTCTAATCAATAGTGGAGCTCATCTAGGACATTTATTTGCCCATCCACAAGGGTATATGATATTCGATGTGCCGAAGTTAACTTTACTGTAACCTCTTCTTCTTCTCTTTAATGGCAAGGCACTGATTTCTGCGCTTTGTCGATTTCCAAAATCGAAATTGAAACAAAACGACAACAGCAGCCAGTTAGAGTGTTTTAGTCAAAAGTGAGTTGCGACTAGCAGATACCCTATCTAGCCTATAACATATCCTAACTGATGCATTTTAAATGTAAGTAGTAGCAAAAAAAAAAAATATAGCAATAATAAGTAAAAAGAAAGCCTTTTTAAAATTTTAAGTAGCTCAACTTACGTTTTTTCCCAGATGCATTTATTTATTTATATATATATACAACATTCGTTCAACTTCTTCTACCCGCTTTGCATATTTCGACTACAGAGTCGAAAACACTCAAAAGCAAAGTGAACTTGGCAGAAAGTTGTAGAAATCAATCAAGCGTTCGAGCCATACCACAAACCCCCCCTTTCCCCCCGTTCCCCCCTACTCTGCTGGGTTATAAGGTGGCAATGGGCGCCTACGGGTCGCCGCAGATTCCCTTTGAAGCGTCGCCGCCTGCATCCTTCGTCATTCTGCGGTCATTTTGTGTGGTATTTCTCTCACCCGGCTTCGCTTCCTTTTTTTTTTTTTTCGCTTTTTTGTTATGCTGCCAATCATTTAGTATTTATGCGTTTTGTTCGTTGACTGCGAGTGTGTTTGTATGTGTGTCTGAGTGGGCTGCCAATCAAAATTTCAGCCGTTTCGGTCGCTCAGAATCTGAGTAAGAGTCAGAAATTTCGGCACCACCCCCCGCCAGCACTTCCCACCTCACAGTCAACATACGCTTTAGCTCAACTGCTGTATGTTCGT
Source organism: Drosophila anomalipes (assembly GCA_035041615.1). Taxonomy (NCBI): domain Eukaryota; kingdom Metazoa; phylum Arthropoda; class Insecta; order Diptera; family Drosophilidae; genus Drosophila; species Drosophila anomalipes. The sequence continues at coordinate 7,666,643 of JAWNKZ010000254.1, forward strand.
GCCGCGTCAGTTTTGAGTTATGTGTTCTCGACAACCATTTCGCGGGCATTTCGCCAACTGCTTGTCTTCTTTTGTTTAGCTTTTGTGCCCAATTCTCGGGACAAAAGTTTGGGTCGAATCTGTAGCATGTTCTTTCTTTTTTTTTTTGCAACTAGGCCCGTTTTGGGTTTCTATTCTATTTCTCTTTATTTTTATGCTGGGCATTTTCATTTGGTTTTGGTTTGTTTTCATTACGCATACGACGTGTCGTCCAAGGCATTGATGAATTGTTGCCATTGCCCTTTTGCTGCTGCTACTGCTGCTGCTTGCTTCTGGTTATACCAGCAATTCTATTTGTTGTTTTTTGCTGCTTGATTGTTGCTGTTGCTGTTGCTATTGGTGGTGCCATTGGCGTTGCCGTTGCCGTTGCTGTTGATGTTGCCTACGTGGCGCCACCGTCTTCAGCATAGACGGCGACGACGTGTCCAGACGTGCCCAGACACGCGTTCGCATTGGCCATCGTGTGTTTGCGACTTTAGCTATCACTCCACCTTTAACACAACATACACTCAATCCCCAACACCACGACGCCGCAACCACCACCCCCACCACCCCCGACCAACCCCTCCTCCTACAGCAACATAAGCCCTCAGAGAATTCCTTTCTGTTGGAATTGCTGGCGTGTGGCCTTTTGCCTATTTTATGATTTATTGTATGTTTTTCTCAGCAGCCCCAGCTAACCAACTAACTTAGCCGTCACAGAGCTTATTACTCTGACCTTTGCAAAGGCACACACACACACACACACAAACACACACACCCATAGCATAGAAACACCAGCGTGCATAGCTCACGTAAAATAAAAATGCCAAAGCAAAAATGTGTCATGTCGATGCTTTGAAGCTTAAGATTTTTCCGAGTTGTCTCTGCTACAGATACAGCAAAGTAAGTTGTAAGTTGGCAACTGTTGGGAGCAGAGAAGTGAAAATGGTAGAGAGAGAGAGGCGGGCAAGTAGAAAAGTAGTGACGGTTAGGGAGATCGAACTGAAGATGTCCAGCTCATTGAGTAAAGCCGACCTAAGCCTCCTAATTTCTTGTGCTTATTAATTTTTTATTTTTATTCTATGACGCATTTTCTCAATATCCTGTCAAACTTCATCGTTGCTGGTAAGAACTTCAATTGGTCGTCGAACAATTGGTAGTCCGTTATAAAAAAAAATAAAGAGAAATTATGCATTAGTATAGCTTGATTTATTGATTTACTAATGGATCGACATTTGTTAAAAAATCATACGCAACATGCAAATATAAACGGCACTTCCACTACTAATCTAAGCACCCTCTCTAGCCCATGACTTACTTTTAGGCATTGAAATAAATGTAAGGGAAAAGAGCGAAAAAAAAGAAATTGATTTTCAAGTAGCTTAAATAATTTATTTTTAGGAAATGCAAATATATACGGCAATTGCACAACTCATCCACGACCCCACTCCAGTTGGGCCAATGACTTACTTGTAAGCATTGCTTTTTTACTGATTCTGAACGTGATTATCTAGCAAAAATCCAACTAATCATAATCAGTCCTTGGCCCCTTGCTATTGTTGCCTGGTTACCTTTTCAATATTTAACTGTCGCTTCATGTTTGCATATGATTTTATAATATTATTGTTTCTGTTTGCAAAACAAATCAAACCAAATGAGCCCCCCACTGACCCAGTTCAGTCTGTCCAACAGCATTTCTTGGCATATCCAAGTCGTCGTATTTTTTACGCTCAATTTTGCTTGGGCAATAAAGCAGCTGTCGAAGCATCTTGCGCCTGTTTCGTCCCCTTCATTATGTACCCGCTGCTAAATTCAGTTTGGCTGTCTATTGCCACATACTTCATATCTAGTTGACCGCGCGCGATGTATGTGTGTGAGTGAGTGTGTGTGTGAGTGTGTGTGTGAGTGTGTGCGTGTGTGCGTGTTGGTTGGAAAATCAACTGGCAGAAGCAGTTAGTTGCCCTGGCAGCAGCACTGTCGATATCCAACCATTTTTTTGTTGCTTATTATTTATTTACAATATATTTTCTTATTCAAAATGAAGCCGCAAGCCGCTCGGAATTATTGATGGCAAATATACAACATACACAAGTCCTGGCCTCGGCCACAACTGTCCAGGGCAGGACAAACCCGGCCAACCCTTTGCTCACTGGTGTTCCCTAGCTGCCAGGCATTTATTTTTCCTTTCTGTGCTTTTTTTGTCAAGTGCGGTCGCCAAAAAGTTCTTGACTCAATTTACAAAATTTGTTTGCTTTCTGTTTTTGTTTTGTATTTGCCTTTCACTTTATATTTTGTTGCTTCCTTTCTTTTCATGTTGCGCTGGCAGTCAAAGATTATTAACTTTTAAATTATGTAGACGACTGTAGACGGCAACGCGACTCCTCTGCCGCCAAGTGTCAAGTTCATTAGCCAACGACATTCATTCATACGGGGCTGAGTATTAGATTCTAGATGGTGATTCCTTTTTGCTTGTTTGGATTTGGGTTTTGTGGCTTGGGGGCAGGGCTTGCGTCGCAGTTTGACGGTCAGCGGGCAGTTTGGAAATTATGTTGAGCATTTTTCAATATTTATTGTGGCGCTGATGATTTATGTGCGTTGGACTTGCCACAGACACAAACACACACAAACACACCGATACAAACCAAATATATGTTAGCGCTGCGGATGTGTGCTGTCTGCGAGGCTGCAAATAAAAGCCCATAATAAATAAACATATACGTGCCACTCTCATATATATTGTAGCCGATGCATGTTTTTTGTTTGTTTGTTTGTTATTTTCTATATTCTCTGTAGCAATGAGAAATTCTACACGTGCTGCGATGAGCCATATCTGGACATAACATTCAACATCACAATGAGACGAAAGACGCTCTTCTACACGGTCAACCTGATCATACCCTGCATGGGCATCAGTTTTTTAACCATATTGGTCTTCTACCTGCCATCGGACAGCGGTGAAAAGGTGAGTGAAGTTTCAGAATCACTCAAACTTCCTCTTTTTTCATCCACCATTACTGATCCACAATTGATACCCAACTGATGCGTCAACATTAGTAGTTTTTTTGTTTTTTTGCTTTTGTTTTTTTGTTTTGTTTTATCCACAGCAATTGCCATAATTTATTGTGCACACTACACACAATTTGCGCAGCCACCATATCAATGTGCTTTTAATTTAAGAAAAAAATAATAATTTCAGACTTAAATGAAAATGAAAATGCATTTCGTGATTTTCATATGACTATTTGCCGCCATTTAACTTTGAACAAATAAAATTAACATGATGTATTCAATTTAATGTGAACATATATGCACACACAGACACACACAGACACACACAAGCACACACATATAGAAAGTGAGGCAAATTAATAGCCAGTGTTAAAAAACGCGTCCGATTTATGGTTTGTTCTGGGCGTTTCTCAGCTGCCACTACGACCAAAGTGGCCCAAAAACGTTTAAAAATAAAAATTTAACAAATGGAACAAAAAATAATTTAAAAAAAAAGCAGCATAGTGCATATATATAAATATTTACATGACGCTGGGACCAATGAATAAATTACGGCCAATTTTCAAAATAAATAAAAAGCAAAAATTATTTGTACAATGTGCGCGTGGTTTTATGAATCTCAATGGGCGCCGACGTCGACGTCGACGTCCACGTCAACGTCAACGTCAACGTTGGTAGCGTTCATTATGCATAATTTTTGCAATAAATATAGACGATACAAAATCGTGCATATGACAGTGGCGTACCTATTGCCGGATAAAGCAATCCGCTTGAGAATCCGCATATAGAAATTATGCGATTTCAATAATTAAAGAGCCAGACAACTGTCCAATGGAACTGCTAGTCTTTGACATAATATGCAAATAACATTCAGAACGATGCTTTCGTTGCTGTTGCAAAAGTGAATTGGATGATGAGCATTTAAAATATACAATAGAATAGGCAAAGAAATCAAGCTAAAACTATCAACATTTAAAGAGCATGTAGAACAATACTCGTTGAAGTAACCAGAGCGAGTAAGACAACACTCGCTGAATTAATAAGAGCGATTAAAACAATACTCGTTGATGTAAGAAGCGCAAATTGGACAGCTCTTTTATATATTACTGGAGCGTTTATGTTGCCAGAAAAACAAGACTAAAAATAAGGTAATTACACACAAAAAAAAACAGATAAAAAGTTAAAATTTAAGCTTATAAATAGGTAATAATATAAGTAAGTAATCAAAAGCCATGCACATTGAATTCTAATCTCTAGAGATATTTGTCCAGTACTAAAATTCCTGTATACTTTAACTGATTGATTAGAAAGTAGTAAGCAGTAAGCTAACTGGGTGATGAAGATAAACGAAACAAGTGTGGCTCGATTAAAATTATGAATGGAAAGGATAAACGATAACAGGTTGAGGAAGAAGCATATGTTAAAGTGAGCAACTAAGTGTAGAATGGAAACTGAGGAGCATAAAGTGCCTGTGTTTGTCCACTTTCGGCATTTCAGTTTGGGTACGCTCGAATAAACAATTCATTGTGCTTTTATTTTACGAGGCCATCCGGCTGTGCTGCGTGTCTGTACTGTGCTGTTGTTCCTTTTATGGTCAAATACACACACACACACACTCACACACACACACACACACACACACGCACACACACACACACAACAGACAGATGAATGGACAGCTGGATATATCACACACATACCCAGAAAGAGACCGCACAAATATTTACGCCTAAGAGCGGTCAACGACATTGAGCGTTGAGCAACAGCAGTCGTATTGTCCTGGAATGTGATGCTGGTTGTGTGTGGTGGTGGATAAATTGTGTCCATTCCATATCATAAAAGGGAGTGAAGTTTGAAAAAAAAAACTATAACTAGCTCTTGCACGTAACGGGGCCCGCATGCCCAATCGGCATCGGCATCGGCATCGGCATCTGCATCGAGTTTCGAATTGGAATTGCAATTGGCAATTTACATACACATGTGGCACAACGCACTCCATTCATTCAATTGCCGGTCACTGTTCGTGTCCAATACTAAGTAGCCAGTCAAGTCGACCCAGTACAGTATTGTGAACTGTGACAGGCACTGAGTGGCAGCAGTGGCCGTTACCATTTTTGAATATTCTTGAAACAATTACATTTTACAAGGATCATTCGCTCCACAGACTGCTTGCCTGATGCGACAAGCGCGTAAATGAACTACTCCGTCATGTTCACACACACACATACACACACACACACATAAACATATTTGCATAAGCAATAGGGGCTGGAGAGGCGCGTATGATTTCAACTTGAGTTTGACTTTGCCGCTTGTCGCATGTCAAAAGCTTAATTAGTCAGTCGCACTAATCGTTCTACGGCACTAAGTCTAATTATCATAAAATTATTAGACATCAAATTTATGCCACACACACAGACAATGAGAGACTCATTTTGAGTTTATATTTCTCTGTGCACACACACACACACACACACATACAAACAGTCACACACACATACGAAAACAGCTGAAGAGGAACTCAAATAGCCCGTCTCATTTTCGACACATAATTACTTTTTACACACACTTCATTACAAGCAGCTTACACACAACGTGCGAGTGGGAGGGAGACGGAGGGGCAGACAAGCAGCTGAGCGCACCTGTTCCTGACCTCCAGTTGAGACAGCTGTGCTTAGCAGTTAATCGTACAGCTTGACAGCCGCTGACTGCAGCTCACTCACTCACTCACATTCACTCACATTCACTCTCTCACTCGCACACTCAAATTATATTGAGTTTGCTTTATTGGGCGAGCTGCGAAGTATGCCATGCTTTTTATGTGCTTGACACCGCAATATATATATATATATATGTATGTATGTATGTACACATGTATGTATGTATGTATGTATGTATGTATGTATGTATGTATGTATGTATGTATATATGTCTGTATGTATGTATGTATGTTATTTTCAGCAGCTTCGGGGGGATTAGTCACTCAGTTTGCCATGTGTTTATTTATATTGCTGGCTGTTTTTGTTGTTGTTGTTGTCAGATATTCCTCTACACCATCATTATCATCTTCATCTTGTGTTTGTTTTTGTTCATTGCAAACACACACACACACAAATACACACCCACATACACACACACACACACAAATGCAAATCAATTTCAAATTTGTTTCGACTTCGATATTAATAACTCGAGTAGAAAATTTTTTAATAATACAAACAATATACTGGCAATTGACGAAAAGTAAATTCACTCGCTGCGCAAATAAAATGCTTTTATAAATTTTTGTTTAGATGCATAAAGATGAACAACAAAATCAATAAGTCAACTGGCTTATAAATAAGCTTAACAAGTGGAAAAGCTTCTTCGTCCAGAATTCAAATTGCATTTTAGCAACTAATTGTTTTAGTGTATTTTGCCACTTATTTAGATATTTTTAATTGAAAACAAAAGCTGTGGAAACATCAGTCTTTATTGATTAGGCACAAACTCCGAGATAGGCAATAAATAAAAGTAAAGTAAGTAAATAAAAAAAATAAAAAGTACATGGTTTGAAAATAACAATTAATACAAATTGATTCGATTTAATTTATAAAGTGTACGAAACGCTTATAAGAAAAATAGTATCTCTTAAGCAAAAAGAAATTGCATTGATAAGAAGAAAGAACTTGGCATGTATATATATATATATGTATGTGTGCACACGTTGGTATATTTGTATTTCTTTAAGCACAACATGCACATCATTAAGTAGAAGTCAAACAAATTCATGTAAAGATATTCATATTTTAACATAAATCTTATCAGCAGAATCTTCCTTGCGTTCTCCTTACAATTGTCGCTTTTTTATGTTGGCACACACTGTCTGTAAACCACCACCACCACCCACCACCCACACCAACACCGTCAACACCACCACCACCATCACCAACACACGCCTCTCCCACTTGCTGCTATCGGCCCCACTCCCCCACTCCACACCCACGTTCATTTCGCTTCTCCGCTCACATACAACTCAATTTCCCAAATCCTTTTCCATGTTTCGTCGCCCATCAAAAAGCTGCAAAAGCTGCAAAATGAACTTGACTAAAACATCATTAATTCTATTCCCCTACTTTCGTACACGCTCACTCTTTCCCTTTCCCTCTCTCTCACTCTCTCTCTCTCTCTCTCTCTCTCTCTCACTCTCTCTCTCTCTCTCTCTCTCTCTCTCTCGCTCTCTCTCTCTCACTCTCTCTCTCTCTCTCCCGCTCTCCTTCTTTCTGTGCTTCTCTGTCTGTTTCAGGTCTCATTAAGCATATCCATTCTACTGTCGCTCACTGTGTTCTTCCTGCTCCTGGCGGAAATCATTCCGCCCACGTCGCTGGTGGTGCCGCTGCTCGGCAAATTTGTACTCTTCACAATGATACTGGATACGTTCAGGTAAGTTAATGCGAATATGAATACGAATACGAATGTGAATGTGAATACGAATATGAATGCCAAGGCAGGCACGCACTCATTCGATGTGCATGCCAACTGATAACCGTACACGTAACCCTGGAGCAACCTGGTGGGTGTTTGTACCCCAACTTTGTCTGGCTGTCCCTTGCTTATGAGACAGCTGCAGTTACGGAAACGGATGCAAAAAAAATAAAATCATCCCAACCAGCTCCATTTCTACTCTTCATTTATTTGGTGTAGTTTTAAAGTTTTCCTTTTGCATCCTGCTAAAGTGAATAAATTTAGGGCATGATGAATGAGCGAAGATTAGAAACATTATTGAAACATCTCAGTTATGTTTCAATAATGTTTCTAATCTTGATCTTGGCGAACAGATAAATATTACAGTAATTTGTGGGGTTTAGCCCACAAATTGAGGAATAAGTCAGTAGCAAATTTTATTTATTTGTAGTTGCTATATCCGTCAATCTGACGATGCTTCTCCAAATGTACTTTTGTCTTTTGTGGTTTCTTTGGCGTCTGGAATAGAAGGCAGACCATCTTTTTGAAGTCATCAGTTTTCGAGAATAAAGATTCTTCAATTCCGAACAGAGATCAATTCTACTTAAAAAAAAAAATTAAAATAATTATCAACGTTATTTTTTAAGCTTCTGTGTAGAACTCAATAATAACTATTAACAATACGCATAGAAAATTGTGATTTTTATGGCGATAATGGATACAGGGTATCTATGGATTTGGCTAGAATAGATTAGGAAAGGGTAGGGATTCTTTATATCTGATGCTTTTTTTGGCCAACTGCCCACATGCCACGCCCCATTTCACTTAACCTGGAAGGGCTAGTCGACTCGCTTTGATTCGCCTCGACTTGACTAGAGCGAAAGTCAAACTTCAAAAATGGCCCGGCAATTTACAGTCATTTACCATGCCCAGCTCGCCGCATAAATGGTCGTCTAATTGCTGGTAAACAAAAGTCGAGTCTGCACCCCCCTCCCTCCCCTCTCTCTCTCTCTCTCTCCGTCTCCATCTCCATCTCACGCTATCTCTCTCTGTTGTACATGGAGCACATTGCCTGCTGCTCAGGTGGAGAACAATGGCCACGATGGTTTGGCGCAACAGGACTCCGCCTCGGACTTGAACCACAAATGATGTAATTAAGGCAATGACCATGCCACCACCACCACCACCAACACCAAACTCTAAAACCTCCATCGGCCTAGCACCACCACCATCGTCTCCGTCTGGGGCAGCAGCTAATTAGAGAGACGTGGGCGTCACAAGTTAATTAGCCAGACTAAAGGACTCAGACAACGCTTGCTTCATACTGTCTCCGCCGCTTTAATAACTTGCCTCCTTTTTTCAGCATCTGTGTTACAGTTCTGGTACTGAATATCCATTTCCGGTCACCGCAAACGCACACGATGGCTCCGTGGGTGCGCACGGTGTTCATCAATCAGCTGCCGCGCTTTTTGGTGATGCGTCGGCCGCTCTATCCGATCAGCGAGATGATGTATGTCCCAAAATATAAACATATATATATACATATATGTATATACTTACCTGACATCCTAAAGTACTTACTCACCGCATATCCTTTGCCATTTGTTATTTTTGTCTGCAGCAAGTCCTCACGCCGTCTCATGGTGCGCACATGTAACGGTCTCGAGCTCAGGGATCAAATACCACCGCTGCCACCACCCGTCGCCCTATCCCGGTAAGTGCAACAAACCACATAAAAAAAAAAACTGCTAGTCTTTTTTTCATTTCAACTATTTGCGAATTGAATTGAATTGAATTGAATTACGGGCAGCATTTTTATATAAATTGAGTATTCTCTGAATTTTATGCTTGAGCTGTTTGCGAATTGATTTATGAACAAAATTAAAAAATACAGAATATTATTATGTTGACATTTTGTGACAGAAAAATCGCCACTAAATCATTTAAATTCGCCACATACGCGAGTGTTGCTCTATATGTATATATATAAAATATATGTATATATAAAATTGATTTTTTTTAAATTTGTTGTTGCTTTTGTATTGTTATTAATGCTTTAGTGTGTTTGAAAATTTCACAATAACTAAACATAGTTTTTACAAATACATATAATGATTTAAAAAGACTTATTTACGGGGACTTGGACCCGGCCCCGGACCCGACACCCTTCCTTCCCGATTAAAGAGAGCTACGCAGTCCCTAAATATTTAGCAGCTAAACTATAATACAGAGAGCAAATTTAGTTACACATTTTCTGAATTTTAGAACTGATTTCGTATATTTCTATACTCTGATACCGAAGGTACCATTGTATATTGGTTATGTGCAATGTCCGCAATGCTGTCTGTCCCTCCGTCCGTCTGTATAAACGCATCTTTTCTCGACATCCCAAGATATAGAGACTTGAAACTTTGAACATATACTGGTAAGTGCCCACGTCAGAAGTGCTGAGATAATTGCATATCGGATGAACCACATACATATCTCCCACAATTTGAAGGTTACTGTCACCAAACTTGGTTGGGGTAGGTTGTTGGCGCTGTCCTTCAAAGATCGGAATATGGCACGCCCACATAAAAATTTTAAATGGCTATATCTTCCGCAGCTTTTGAGTTAGAACTGTCAAATTTGATAGGTATATTTTTGTTAGCCACGCCCACATCTGTGCCCATGTGAGTCGATAAAGCCGCATATCTCTCACAATTTTAAAAATAGCGTCACCAAACTTGGAAGGTCACTTGCTGGTAACTTCGGTCAACGACCAGCATATACATTTTCAGACAACACCCATTTTGGCTACACCCACCCAGTTCTGCGGCTTTCTATTTTCTAGTTTTATGGTCGGTTTTTATGGCTATTTAAAAAAAAAAAAAAATTACATTGAATCCTTAAAACCTTTTTGCATTTGCAGCATGCATCATAGCCCAAAGACGACGTCACGCAGCACCTCGCCGCATCTACAGCATCGAGTCCAGACCATGAACTTGATGGACGACCTGGGCACTGTTGGTAGCATGGGCATGGGCATGGGCATGGGTGGGGGCGGGGGTGGAGGTGGCGCATCAACGATCACTGGGCATTTGAGCTCGCTGTATCCGCCGACTATCTCGACAGTGAATCAACAGACCTCGACAACATCCTCGCTCATCGATGCACAGTATCACAATCAGTACCAGCAGACAGGCGGCTCCCTGCTGGATCATCCGCTGACGCCGACTAAGTTCCGGCAGATGACCTCAACCTCGAGTCAGACGGCCCAAAATGGTGCCGGTCATCATCACTACAGTGCGGGAGGCGGTTGTGGTGGCGGTGGCGTTGGCGGTGGCGGTGGGAGTGGTGCTGGCAAAAGTAGCTCCACCTCGACGCTGGCACATCAGGCGAGTCAGGCGGGCAGTTATCATCTGTATCGGCAGCAGTCGAGCTGCTCGGCAAACTTCTCGCCACTGCCGGTGCATGCGCATCAGGCGCATGCCTCAACGACCACCTGCGACCTGGGCCTGGGCAGTAACCACAATCCCAATGTGATAAAGTCCACGACGACGGTCAATTCGGTGGCCACCGCCTCAACGCTTGCCGATTCCTGCTGCAGCGGCATTCAGATTCAACACCAGGGCATGGGCGCCGGCGCCGCCTGCCAATCCTCGGAGCTCCTGCATATGCATCGACCCACCACATCTGCCGCTGCAGCGGCATCTGCAGCCGCGTCTGCATCGGCATCGGGCGCAAGCACCTCAGCAGCGGCTGCAGCAGCGGCTGCGTCTGCTGCAGCAGCGGGTGGTGCAACGCCGCCGCCACCACCACCGCCGGCCTGTGATATACTGCCCGCCTGCCAGCGCGAAGGCGGCCCCCATTGCTGTTCGGGGCGTGGCAATGTCCGCCAGCGCTGGCACACCTGCCCGGAGCTCCACAAAGCCATGGACGGCGTCACGTACATTGCGGATCAGACCCGCAAAGAGGAGGAGAGCACACGGGTGAGTTGCGCATCCAATCCAGACAGCAAACAACATGTCAGACAAAGAAGAGAGTTTATTCAATATGTTTCCCATACATAGAGGAGGTAGTTAAAATGAATAATAGGTTATCGGAATGTTGTATTGATCTTTCACATATTAAACAAATAGTTAGACTGACAACAGAACGAATACTTTCTAACCCTTCCTTTAAATTCGGTTTTTTATACACTCGTCGTTGATATCATAATGATATGTTTAAAGTCTAAATGGAACAATCGGTTCAAGGTCACAGTTTCTTAGATTCCAGTCCTCAAACAGAAAATAGATGAATACAATTTATTTACAATATACAAAGACATTTTAGATGTCAGCAGTTTAAATGCAGTCTACAAGGGTATGTAAACTTATAACTTAAATCAGAGAGTAGTGTGCCCTATTGTCGGTCACCAACCCATTGAGAATACGTAAAAGGGGTATAATGTAGTTGTGCTACAGTAAGTACCCGGCAAATGGAACCAGGCCCGAACCTATTCTGCATCAGTAACTGTTGAACCCATTCTGCATCAGTAACTGTTGAACCTATTCTGCATCAGTAACTGAACCGATACCATAAATTTGGTATGTTAGTTATATTTACCATATCCAAATTAAGTTTGTGTCATACATATTTCGTGAAGGGTAATTGCCCATGTACACTTCGGAGTCCTGGGTTGTGCACGACCTTGAGCACGATATCTATTGTCCTCTATATTAGATAACAAACTTAAGCACAAAATTTGGAGTTATCGATATGAGACTTTCAAATTGACCATATTAATTATTCAAAACTGATCAAAAAATTAAATTTCGAGTATATTTCATTAGATATCTGGATACGTTTATATAAATGCAAACAGAGCCAATTTGTAGGCATCACATAATATTTTTGGTCATTGTTTCAGTTGGCAATTAAAATCTATCAAGATAACTGTGTCGGCTTGGTCGTGGTCATGCATCATTTCTTTCAATGTAGCAGGCGCCAAATGAGGCTAAATGAGGTCGCCTGGCAAAGCCGAAAGCTGCTTAGCATTTCACGCAGCTTAGCCCAAGTCTCAACCTGCTGGCAATCTAAGGGAGAAGGACTGTCAATGGGAGTAGGCAGGGATCGGGGATATAGGGGGTGTTGCCGGTGGGCCTACATGGCCTACAAAATTGGGCGTATAATGTCAATAGGCCAACGTTGGCGTTAGCAATAAATTAGGGAGCAGTCTTTGCTTGAAAATGCCAATAATCGATGGGAGAGGCGATGACATCGAGGACACTCCGGCAGGACAATGCCGGAAGAAATGAGCTTGCCGTTAGCAGCTACCGTTTCTTCAAAGATAATGATATATGTAGTTAATGATGTAACTGATAATATTGACTACACTGTCTAGCCTTGGCCTTTTTGTCGACCTTTCGTCATGCATGTGGCATGGTCGTTGTCCATATCCTTCCCTTCGCCTACATAGCCGTGAGTAGAGACGAGACTAGACTACCGTCAAAAGTTTTAATGACTTTTCTTGCGCCTAATGAACACGCCCAGCCGTATCCTGTGAGTAGGTTGATATGGCATAATGCATGTCTTGTGGCGGTACAAATGCCGATAAAAGTATTTTATTAAAATTGCGCACACATTCAATCATTATTGGAATGTCATGCTGGGCTTAGACTATGCCACACACACACACACAATATACATCACACAGGAAGCAGCGCTCAGGACGCAGGATACAATACGACATGCGGCAAGTACTGAGATATGCGGGAAAGCCACACAACGTCATAGAACAATTAACAATGGCAATGTGCTGGCAATTTGCATTGAGCACAAATCGTGTGAATGAGACACGAACGTCTGGATCCATGAAGAACAACTGAATGGAACCGTGTTTTAGACAGCTTCTCACTGCTAATAAATAGCGTGAACTAATATGGCATCAGCTTTACTCATAAAACATAATTTGCACATTAAAATCCATTTATCTAATGTCAATGTATTAAATGAAACGAACAACCATTCAAACCTCATTGGAACCAATGCGAATTCAGCCACTGATTTGGAATTTATTTAGTGAAATGCGTCATGCGTCTGTCAGAACAATGCGATTGATTCGAATGATTTGTCAATTAATTAATTTAAAAAAAAAAACAAAAATGTAGTCAATTAGATCAAGTTTGTTTTAATCCGATGTCACTCCGCATTCAGCTATGCGCGACTGCAACTTGAAAAAATTAAGATAAAAAGCATGCCGTGAAAAGTTTTGGAGGAATATTGCAAACCAGAATTAGATATTAGAAATGATACATGTCTCAATACAATAAATAATTATTATTGTAGTGCTGAAGAGATCAACAACAATGTGGCAATTCTTCATTCATCAAGTATATAACTCTCTTAACTTGTTATTTGGCATTGTTATTTGGGTGCAATTGATGAATTTCAATGACTTTTGATGTTTTTTAACAGGTCAAAGAGGACTGGAAGTACGTTGCCATGGTGCTGGATCGACTCTTTCTCTGGATATTCACAATAGCTGTCGTTGTGGGCACTGCTGGCATTATCCTGCAGGCTCCCACGCTCTACGACACTCGCGTGCCCATTGACATCAAGCTGTCGGAGATTGCATCCACGACGGCTAAACCGAATGTGGCGAGACCCGTGTTGTAAGTCCCGTAAAGGACAACAACAACAACAACAAAAACAAAACAAAAAAGCAGTACTCACACACACACACACACACACACACACACACACACATACATACACATACAGTCTGAAAAGCAAAATGAGAAATTTGCATTTGTTTTCTGGTTTTTATACATTTTTGTTTTTGCATCGTGGCAACAGCATCAATCGCGACAGCAACAACAACAACAACAACAAAACAACAACAACAACAACATCAAAAACGAAGTAACTATAAGTATAGCAAAAATACTCGTACATAGCGAAATAACTGTATTTGGTTATATGTATACTTACATATGTTTACATAAGTAATGGAAATGGAAAAAGGAACGAACCCTAACTAACTAATTATAGTAGCCAAAATTGTACACCAATGTTTAACGAATACAGTAACAACTACAACCACAACTACAACTACAACTACAACTACAACTACAACTACAACAAAAACATCAACAACAACAACAACAACAATAAAACAAAGTAAGCACAAATTAAGTTAGAACATATGAATATGTATGAAAAGACCAAGTAAAACAAATTTGATTTTACTATGCGTCCACCAATTCAAAATTGGCTCAACATTTTTAATCAAATACAATTCCAATATTTGAATATTGTGCACCTCAAATCAATTTCGAAGCAATTGGAATATTTCCCAATTTACAGTTGAAAATTGCTTCCATTTCTATCAAATAAGAATTGGCGCTGATCGAAGCAAACAATCCTTAATTAACGTCGCAATTTAACTATATAGTATTTGGTTCATATTCAATTTGCTAAACTAGCTAAGCTAATCTGTACATGTATATGCAAACAATTATAAAGGTTCTTTCTTTCTAGATCTTGCAGCTATACTTTGATCAACAGTTTATATTTTATTTTTTGTATATTTTTTGACAGCAATCAAAATAAATGCAAAATTTGGCCGAGCACAGCAAATGTTAGTTAAAATGTTATTAAGCAATGCAGAATCATAATAATTGTTTTTGGGCTCAGAATGGGGCAGCCAGTTTAATTTTCGTGGCACGTTAATTGCGCGCACGTGCAAATCACATTATAATGTGCCACAATTGCCCAAAACAGGCAGAAAACAGCAGCCACAGATCAACAAGCTAGTTGGATACATTGTGCCCGCTTCTGACCCTCTTCTTGTTTCTTACCAAAAATTTAAGATGTGCTATTTCTATGTATATCGAGTTTAAGGCATGATTACATAGGATACTGCAACTTCTTCTACGTATATTATACTAAATATTAAAAGATCAGTTTTGGATAATAGTCTGCATGGGTTTGGGCACACCCCTAATAACTTTTTCGCTATTTATTTATATAGTTTTTCTTAGTATATTTGCGTTTTTTTTAATGCACTCGCGCCTCATAATTTATGCAAATTTGCAACTGTGTTGCAATATATGTGTACAATTTACACCGGTTACCTGCCTGGGCGGGTCACGTGCCAACAACAGCAACGAAAACACAAACAACAACAACAATTTTTGACAACCCGAACAACAACAACAACAACAAGAAGAAGGGCCAAAAAGTTGCCTTGTCTCTGGTTGTGCAGTTGGCCTGGTTTTGTATGGTTTGCTTTGCTTTGGTTTTATGGCATTGCTTCATTTCCGCCGTTTCGCTTATCTGCATTTCCGTGGGTAATAAAAATCAAATAATGTTGATTATAACAATAACAAAAAAAAAAAAAAAAAATTGTTATTAAAAGGGCTTGAAAACCGTTTACGAAAACCATACCCAACCAAATCGAGCAATGTTAACATTGGCAAGGGAAATTTTAACAGCGGCTAACAGAATTGCCCATGTTACATGTTAAATGCTGTAAATGCTGATTGCGTTACTCTGTCAGGCGGGGGTGGGGCGTAAAGTGTTGTAAAACAGCCAAAATCCGCTGCTGATGATCATATTTTGTGCAGTCAACAATTGGTGTTACTTTTTCCAGAACCGAGCATATAAAAACACTGCACTGTGAAAAAAATCAAGATTGTGTTTTGACAAGGCAAAAAAATCATCTTTTTCCATTTCTTTTGAACAAAAAGAAAAAAAACACATTCTGGAAGAATGCCCGGCAATCAATGGACGAAGACTCTGACCAGAACAATAATAATTGAATCAAGAATAATTGCGTAAGCAAGTTTGTCTTCATTTCTGCTGTTTGCAATAAATATTGCTTTTTTTTTATCTGGAGCGCCATTTCATATTATCAATTAATTATTGGCAGCCGCTTTTTGCTTCATTGACGAAAAAGGTACACTTTAATTAAATGAAAATGCAAGCGAAAAATAAAGTGTGCACAATATAAGAAGCCATTAACCAATAACAAATTATTATTTTATACTACTTATATATGCATAGAAGCCAGGGGGCAGAGTCCACATAAAAAGCGCAAATGTTGAAAAGTTTTTAAAGCACTTTTAATGACCGGCCAAGCTGCAACTCGCAAGGCGGCTTTTCCTCTTTGTTTTTATTTTTATTTTTTTTTCCATAGTTTTTAGCCTTTTCTTGCTCGCCTGCTTTCTTGCTCGTTTTTCGACTGGACACAAACATGCTGAGCGATTTACGGGGACAGGGATTGGGGGGATGAAGGAGGCTAGGCGACATTGAAGCCGACCGCAAATCATAATTGTTGCGGCAACAACAGCAATAACAACAATAATACCAACTGTGGCCACACACACACACACACACACACACACAGAAAAAGGACATTAGCCTGGCTATCAACATGACTGTCTGAATGCGCACATGCCCCACCCCTCCCCTCTACCCGCCGCCCCTCCCTTTTCCTACCCTTGCATTTGCCCTATGTTTGCTGTTGTTCTTGTAAATCCCATTGTCTCATGCATTTTGCTGTTTGATGTCAGGGTCCTTGCCAGCCTCCTTGCCTGCCTGTGCTGCGATGCGTATCAGCGAGTTTTGTTATAACTTTTACAGCGCAGCTCCTAAAAGTATGTTAGAGCATTTATCTATTGCCCTGAGACAAGCAACGCATCTCCTCTCACTCCTCTCACTCCTCTCACTCCCTCACTACCTCTATCTCTCCCTCCCTTCGCTTGCCGGGCAATACAAAAGCAATCATAAAGTTACAGCCTCCAGTCTGCCTGCCCCCCCACCCCCCGATATCCCCCGCCCAATGGGAGAATATGTGCCGCGCGCGCGAGACTTGTTTAATGGGCCTATCTATTCCACCTAGCTGCTGCTAAAATAGGAGAATAGGAGCCGGGGGGGGAGGGGAGGAGCCGACGCTCAATGGAAGAGACAAATTTATTGCTTGCTAATAGGAAAACAGCCTCAAAATGGACAAAAGGACCAAGTTTCGGCCGGAAGCAAACAGTTTTTCGACATTTTGTTTTTATTTTTATTTTGTTTTGTTTTTTTTTTTTTGTTTTTTTTTTTTGTTTTTTGTTTCTGTCTTCCATCTGGGGGACGGCAACAAAAATATGTTCTCAACATAATTTCATTCATTATAGCCGAAGCTTTGTTCATTGTTGGCCCGACATTTCGCACGCGTACTGCTCATTTTCAGCGGACTCATTATCAGGCTACGCCCCTTATTCACCACCCACCACTGCCACCGCACGTCTCCTGGAGGCCACTTTGGACAACATTTTGATTATAATTTGAATTTAATTTCATTTGAAACGTTTTCGTTGAATTGTTTGTTTGCCAGCTTTTGAATGTTTGGCCAACTTGTCCGTTTGCTCGTTTGGTTCGCATTGATTCGATTTGGGCGCGACAAGTGCGAATGATGGAGACCGAAAGTGATTTTTTGTTGTTTTTATTGCTTTTCCTCGTTTGTCAAGTGTATTTGAGTGCTTAATATTTGATTGTACGTTTGTTAATTGATTCATAAGCGACGTAAAGTTAATTCTGTTTCGAAGCGAACATGATTGAACACGAAGAAGGCGACTTGCCAATGATCTACATATATATATATATATATATATATATATATATATATATATATGCATTAAGGCAAACAACAAACAGATTATGTATGCACATATATGCGAACTTTCAACATAACCAAAAAACGCGCACACAACACAACAATTCAAACAAAAGTATTGACGATCTGTTCTTTGCACTGGCCATTAACAGGCCTCACAATAATAATTTCAGCAGTTAGCTTTTGTAAGCTACGCTGTGCCACTTTGGAGTTGTTCAACACCATCGCCATTAGACAGTGTTGCCAGCCTTGCAATTTCCAAATCAGAGTACAGAAACGTTAAAAATTGAAGTGTCCATAGTAAATAAATACTACTGAAACTCTTAATATCGTTTTACATTTAACATTTAATGCATTTACGATAAAAAAAATTAAATAAAAATACAATTTGTGGAAAATGTGGTAATCGAAAATCGGGCTAAATATATACGTATGTATTTTTTTTTTGAATTTGTTAAATAACAAGCAAACTCAATACTGAAAAATCGAAATTTTTTTATTTTCACTATAAAAAGAGTGCAGATTAACGATTTGGGAAAGTTTGCAATATTTTCTGGCCATGTATGTGCAGAAAAAGGCTCTGTTTACCAACTGTCAAAAAAAAAAAAAAAACAAACAAAAAAAATGACGCCCATATTTGAGTGGCGACAATTTCAGCGCATATAAATATCACTAGTCATTAAACTACATAGAAATTTTTTTTAAATAACTCAAGAAAACATGTGAAATCGTATAAATTGCAAATTGCAAAGTCCCAGAGCAGAATGTAAAAATGGAAATATTTTTTACCAAAGCAAACTCGGGAGACAAAAAAAAAAAAAATAGTAATAATAATTATTATATAAAATAAAACATTAACATCATTATGAAAAAAATAAAACACTGAAAAATTTAATATAATTATATAAAACGTCGGTATCCAAATGAGAGCAAACTTTTCAAGTATTCATTCATACTGAGGTACAGTCGCAAAAAAATATATATTTATGTGCGTATTATCAAGCGAAGAGCAACAACTTATATGTGTATGTCAATGCATGCAAATATGTCTGTGTGCATATAAAAAGGGGGATATAACAACTAAATATACATTATAACATTATATATATATAATAACACAACAACAAAAAAAAAATATTTTTTTTTTAGAACGTACCTTTAAATGGAAAGACGAAAAACAGAAAATGAACAACCAACTAACATTAATTTTAAACATACATTTAATAGTAAATTTAAAACTAACATTAATGAAATTGTAAGCGATATACACAGCAAATTGTTAACAAAACTTTGAAAAATTGTTTAAAAAACTATGATAAATGAAAACACAACTTGGGAAAAACAAAAAAAAAAAACACGAATTGAACTTATTTGTAAGCAATGGAAGAAATCATAACAAAATTAAAAGAAAAACGAACGAAAACCAAAAACAAATTAAATATACTTCAAGAAAACGAAAGAAAAACAAACTAACTAAAATTATACGATTTACAAAACCAAAAAGCTATTTGTAAAAATCCCAAAAAAATTTTTTTCCTCAACGTATACATTTTTGTGGCGCATTGGAACGGAAAGAGCATCGAAGCGTCGATTACTTTGTCAATCCCTTGCCCTTCAGAATACGAATACAACTACCACAATCACACATTGAAAATGCACAATCCACCACGCCCCCCCCCCCCCTCCCCTCCCCATCCCCCCAACCAACCAACCTTGACCATACCCTACGTCCCTTTCTTTCACATCAGCACACATGCGTACTCACAAATATTTTGTGGCACACAAAATCGTAAATGAAAAACGTAAATTTGTTCGTAATGCCATTTGAGAATTTTCTAAAAATGCAAATTGGCATCACAAAACGTCTAAAATTAAACTAATGCAAAGTAAAAATGCCAAAACAGAAAACAAAACAAATGAGAAAAATGAAAAAAGGAAGCAACAAAAAAAAAAACTTAGCAACTAGAAAGAATTTTTAATGCAAAACAATAAGGTTTAAAGAGCAACACGATAAAATAAAAAAAAAAAAAAAAAACAGAAGCCGAACAGAACTAAAAAATATAACTTCGATAAGAATAACAAACAACAACTACTTATTTATAACAATTAATGGAAAAGTGAATGGAAACAAAACAAAAAAAAAAAACAAAAATCAAATGGCATATAAGAAAAAAAATTCAAATAGAAATTCTTTTCAAATATCAATAAAGCAAGAATATTTAAAAACAACAATAACCAGAAATCTTTTGTAAAAAAAAATAGGTTTTAACTGAAATATGTGTTGAATTATAATTCTTATCTGTTTGGTTAGAGAGGTTGTCAGCAGTCTCCTTGTTTATTGTTTTTTGACTTTTTTTGTTTAAATAACATTTTGGTTTCAATTTGTTATGCGTTTTATTTAGGTCAAACTACAAATAATTCAATACAACGAAAGAACAATTCGTTGAAGTAAGGCGATAAGTATATATGCTATACTATATACTATTATATTCATAAGTACATAAATAAGTATTGCTTTAGAGCTCATTTCATATTCGAAAACTAAATAAGACGTTAGAGAGCATGTGATTGGGTGTGGATGTGTGTTTGTTTGTTTGTTTGTTTGTGTGATGTTAGAGGTGATATTCGAGGTAGCTAAAGAAATCAGCGCTTAAAGCGCCTCGCCTAGGGCTTTGTCTTTTATAAGCTGAAGAAATCGAAAGTTTTTGGTTTTGTGCAGTACATTAGGAGACAAGTTTAGGAATCGGCGCTGATCTCCTCGTTATCATCCTCCGGCTCGGCGCCGCGACCCTCGCGTATACGCTTTAATTTGCGCTTCAGCATCATAACGCCTGCAATGCAGCACCAAATTAAAATTTGCATATTTCAAAACATTTACGAACATCTTCTGGATCGTACTTACACTTGATGGCCTGATAGGTTTTGGCCGAGGCGGACTCAGTGGCTGGAATCGGATTGGATGTGGCCTTCTCGTGCGCCAGCTTCACTTCAATATACGCCCTCTTGAGCGCCTTGTAGTGGCGATATTCGCTAGTATCCTTCATTAAGATGCACCTGCAATGATCACATTTAAAATTTTAAATTGCAGTTTTTATTAAGGGGGGGAATTGCTTGCTCACTTGGCTGCTGAGCCCTCGCCGGAGCAGTCGGAGGGCGTCGTATGATAGATCTGATGATAAAAGTACTGCAGTACCGGTGAATTCCAAATGGACAGGCCATACCACAGCCAAATGACCACATTGAGCGGCAGCTTAAAGTTCTTGGCAAACAGCGTGGGTATAAAATAATTAAAGGGTAGCAGATTGATGAACACATGCAGCCAGGCCGCGATCCGCATTCCCATAAATATTTGGTAAATCAACCGATTGCGATTGGAGTTCTGCAGCGCCAGCAACGACAAGCACTCCGCCAGTATGCTGTACAGGCCCAGTGTCAGATTCAGGCCAACAAAGTAGTTTTCATATCTGCAGGTAGTCGAAGAGCTCAATTAATACTAGGTAACTGATTGAAAAGATAGATGGATAGGATAGGTGGATGGACATGCCTGTACACGTCGATGGCGATGAGGGCGAGCAGGTAGAGTCCCTTTGAGGCGGCCTCCAGAATGTCCGCCTCCTTGAAATCGAGCATTGCTCCATGCAAATAGAACGTTATGATGAATATCGAATAGAACTGAAACTTCTCAAAATGATGCGAACGATAGAAAATGAGATTCTCGGAGCTGTAGAAGAGCGAATAGCGTCCCTGATTCTTCATCAGCTGCGGCAATATCATGAACTCATTGTAGAAGTGCAAAAACAGACAAGCTGCCCCATAAAACGCAATGTTCCAGATCAGTCGAGCGAACTGTTTGCGCTTAAAATACTTGATGTTCGATGATTTCAGAAAAAACTGCAGCGAAAATATAAATAAAATGCAATTAGTACATCAATGGTATACAAAACAAATATAATATATATATAAATATATGTTTTATATATAGAGAGATGTACATATGTGTGTAAGTGTACTTTAGCTATGCCGCGGCGTGGTTTGCATATGTTTTTTTTATACGCTTCCAGACGGTATTCTAATTTTGTGTA
Source organism: Drosophila anomalipes (assembly GCA_035041615.1). Classification (NCBI taxonomy): domain Eukaryota; kingdom Metazoa; phylum Arthropoda; class Insecta; order Diptera; family Drosophilidae; genus Drosophila; species Drosophila anomalipes. The sequence goes on from JAWNKZ010000254.1 coordinate 7,688,825, forward strand.
GAAGTGTTGAATGCATTCAAGGAGACGACTCCCTACGCCGTAAAGATATATATATATATATACGGTCTCTCGGAATGTTTGCTACAGTCAGTTCGTATATCAGATTGGATCGCTATAGTCATATAGCTGTCGCAGCAGAGATCGGACAGAGCTCACACAGAGACAATGTCAAAAGTTCAATCAATCTTTTTTTTTAATCAGAATGCAATTCACAGAATCAGAATGCAATTCACATAGATGGCTATAGTTTGCAAGGGTATGTCATACTTCATACAGCTCGCATTCCTTTTTTTTTTTTATGTTAATTGGTCGTCGGTCGCAGCAGTCGAACGCTAATTGCTCGTCTTATCACAACATCATCGTCGTCGCCGTCGTCGCTGTCGCCGAAGTCGTTGCTGTCGCCGTCGTCGTCGTCGTCGCTGTCGGCGTCGGCGTCATCGTCGTCGTCGTCGCCAAAACGGCGCTTTACATCTGGCTACCGACTATTTATAAACGTCAAAAAAATTAAGGCACCAACACTGAACCACATACGGTCCGACGTGCTGTTGTCCTTCTCTGCGATTTACTGCTATTTAGTGTTGCACACGATTGCGTGTTCGGTCACTCGTTGGGTGGCTTACCTGGAAGACGCGCTGGAAGGCACAGAAGCCAAAGGAGAGGGCGACAAATATCCAGAAGACAGCATTTATCAGGTAATGCAAATCAATATTTTGTAGGAGCGCATCGAAACGATCGTTGGTTATCAGATACTTTAGTGGCAAAAAGAAGTTGCCAATTTCCGCCCAATAATCCGGCGGACCGGACTTCATATCCAGTATAGACATGTTGAGTGTGTGTGTGTGTGTGTGTGTTTGTTTGTTTGTGTGCACGTGTGTGTGTGTGCGTGTGTTTCGAGGCCGACTTATTGCAGACGCTGGCGCTGACACCGACACAGACACCGACACAGGCACAGGCACCACAAGCAAACCACAATGCCTAGGCGCGCACCATGCAGCGATATCTTTTACAAACTAATGTATGAATGGGATGTATGTGTTTATAAACAGTAACAATTTGATGTAGTTTCATTTGCGTACCAGGCACACATGCCCACCGACATATCGAACTATCGATATGCGCATGCGATAGTACGACTGCTTGCCGGCCTGCCAACTTGTGCGCACTAATCTAAAATTCGAAATCAAATTTAAATTTAAATTCAATTCGTATTCACAACTTTTGCAGTGTCATTCGAAATAAAAAAAAAAAAAAAAATGGCCCAATCGAGTGTAGCGCACATAGTCGACTATCCCAACAAACCGGTGGCGTTCCTCAAGCAGCTTCTGCAAGCCGTCGCCCAACCCGATGTGCTGCAATATATGAATCTGGCCACCATCGATGAGGAATTCGGTGTTCTCAACCGCACCGTGCTCTATCGAGGACTCAGCGATGATGACTGTGTGATCTACGTTACCCAGCGATTCACCCGCAACTACCAGAATCTGAAATCGAATGACAAGTGTGCGATTACCTTCCTATTCCCACAGGCACTGCTGCCGGAGCAAGGACCCAATCCGCTCACATGGCAGGTGCGTCTAATTGGCGCCAGAGCCGTGGAGCTGCCCGAGTCCGAGCTGGATGCGTGGTGGGCCAAGGAGCTACTGCCGGCCCAAATACGTGACATTATCTTCCCTTGTGGCAAGCCGGTGGACTATGACCAGCTCAAGACCAAACACGATCAATTCCTCAAGGATCATCTGGAAAGTGAGAAGCCGCTGCAGCGTCCACCCACATTGTATGTCCATCTATAATCGCTGTCGTAACACACAAGTATACATAATCCCCATTTATCGCCCACAGCACCGCCTTCAAGTTTCCGACACTGCGCTGGGACTTTCTGAAGGTGGGCGTGAATCAGATTGCGGATCGCTTGCAGTATCGCCAGCATGACGATGGTCAGTGGCAGGTGATGCACGTGTCCACTTAAGGCACTTAACACGCCTGTATTTTTTACTCATTTTTATTCAACTAGAGATAATTTGCATAAACAAAACAATCGTTCTCAACAAATACAAACAGAATTACAGTTACAGCAACTACTACATACTAAATACATATACATACACACATGCACATATATTGCACATGTGTGTGGTCTTTTCGTTTAGCATACAATTAAATTAGTTAATAAATATTACACAAAACAGTACGGGGGAAAAAACAGATGATAATACATTATGATATTAGATTAAACCATGCAGTTAGTTATGATTAGGGTTTGTTCCTCTTGCTTTTTACATAATACACGTTAGTTTTTCTTCTTTTTTTTTTTCTTATTCCTTTTATTTTTTTTTTGTGCGTCTGTGTGCCTTTTCCTGCTTCTGCTAAGCCGCATTCACCGTTTCCCGTATCCAGTCGGCATTCGAGGCAATCCTGTCGTACATTCGCGGCCGTTCGACGCCCGTCGGCCCGCAGGCGATGCGCCAGGACGAGACTCCGATTAGTGCCCATTGGTTGGTGCCCGGAATCAGGCATTGCACGGGCGCCCCCGAATATTCCTCTTGCTGCAAGTGATCAAGAATTGTGCAACAAATTATTTGACACTCGAAATACGATTCTAATATAATATAATTTATATTTTTGTATTAATTTTTTTTTTTTTTTGTATTTTGTTTGACTTCTGTGTGTGACCTAATGCACGCAACACCCTGTTTTAAGCAATCGTGACGTCACGTAAAATACGCGACATGCAGCGACATGCAGCGTTCGCCAGCGTTCCATGGATGATGAGTAATGCCATATCATTCAACAAGAACAACAACAACAACAACCGCAAGAGAAAGGCGCAGCCCGCTCTCCCATTTTCGCGCTCTGAGCAGAGATCGAGCGCGCACACACACACACACACACACGGACACAGATAAGTAAAGGCTAGAAACATCCCCGTTAGCACCAACAAAGACAATGGCAGCTGCAGTGCCGCTCAGACCAACTGGCTCTGACAACCCTCTGCCATCGCTCCCTCTCCCTCTCTGTCTCTCTCTCCCTCCTCTCTCCTGTACGCATAAGAAGACAGCGCGCGACAACTTGCCATCATTTGAGCGTCGGAATTGCAAGCGAACGCACGACGACCATCGATCGGTAACGGAACAAAGCGTTATATTGAAAGAAGTCGAAGCACAAAGCTACAAAGAGTCAGTTAAGCGAAGCGATCACATTTCATCATGTTGGACGTAAAGAGCTGCCTAAAGATCAGTTTTCAGGGCGAAGTGGGTTTCGTAATCTGTGAGGCGGGCAGCAGCTACGACCAGATTATCACCCAAGGTATGTAAATACATTTATACATACATAAATACATACATACATAGATGCATATGTGTGTGTGAGCCAAAATTGTCGATAGTCGATTGACGGAAAGATTTGCTTACAGCCTGCGCCCGCTTCCACATCGCCGAGACACAACGCGCTGGTCTGCGGCTGACCAATGGCCAGGGCTATGTGTTTGAGCAGCAGCTATTGGAATATTTTCTGCTGCTCTTTCCATGCCCAGAGCTATTGTTCTATCTGCGCCTTGACTGGCAGCGACTGCGTTGCGCCCTCGTTGAGCCAATCAAGCGACGACGATCGGCCGTCGACAAGACTAATCAATTCAAATCCAAATCCGTATCGGAACCCGAAGCGGAATATATGGCTGTGCCCGTGTATCGTCAGAATTGTTTTATCGGCACATTGCCGGGTAATCCTTCAGCTGCTGCTGCTGCTGCTGGTTCAGTGCGTCGTCGGCATTGCTCTGTGCGACAACAAGAACAAAAACAACGGCAACATAATCAGGAGCAGGCACACACACAGTCTCAGCCCAAACGGATGCGTATCCAGCTGTATAACAAGTCTCGGCGAACAGTTCCAACCGCTGCAACGCATTCGACCCAGCGCTCCATACGCATCTAACGACACGGAGCACTGGAGTTGCTCACTTGAACTGACCACCACCAAAGTGTATATAATCCATATATATATTTTTTTTCTGTTTTTTTTTTTTCTTTTAAGTTTGAACCACAGTTCCTAGCCAATAAGCAACAATGCAAACTCGATGAATTTGAAGCTCCTATTAGAAATTCATATTAACAAATATAGTAAAATTAATTAATTTGTATATATTATAAGAACTTGACCGTTATTACACATTCTAACTACCGGGTTTTGTAGTGGACAAAATAAGCCAAAAACTAGAGTTTCCCAGAGGAGAAAAGTAGTGTTTCCAATAAAGGGAAATTAAAACCAAAAAACACAAAAAATATTTTGGAATAAGTTGGATTCTTGCTCTCATTCGATCGATGCCAAAATCGACTTATATATATATATATAAATATATAAGTAATATATATATATATGTCAAACAGGAACTCATCTTATGAGTTAAAAGTCTGATCTGGTTGTTTTTTTGTTTGTCCAATTGTGAGGAAGATGGTAAGAAGCATTACTCACTGTGCAATCATATTTCTGGTAGGTGGCCTCCATGCACATGGAGTTGACCGTCGTTATGGAGATGTTTTCGCAGGGTGCCATGTCGCCAATTTTGAGCTGGACGCGCTGCAGATGATCGCGCTGACGGGACCAGCCGAGCGTGTTGCAGTTCGTCCAGATTTGTTCCGGCGTACTTGGTGCTTTTGTTGTTTTCGCCGCCAGCAAGGGGGCGGCGGACGAGGATGCTTCATAGTGATTGAGCTGCGGAGCACTCTCGGGCAACGGATAGGCATTTAGCTGGAGCTGCTGTTCGTGCCCCGTGATTGGCGCCTGCTGCAGTGCCTCGGCGTGCGGCATTTGAGCTGCGGCTGACTCGGCCCGCAGATAGTCATAGCCGGCGCTCTCCTCATGATCGTCGGCGCCGGCACCGGAACCCTCCAGCTGCACCTGCTGTGACGGTATGAGGAAGAACTGTTGCGTCTCCTGTGCCAGACGCTGGCGCTGCACATGCGTGCTGGGCGGCGCTTCCCATCGCTCGGCGACTGGAACATAGGCGCGTCGCTGCATTGGCGGCTGCTGGCGCTGCAGTGCGTCTGGCAGACAAATGGGACGCACATGATCCGAGAAGCTAACTGGCGTCTCCAGGCGCACCAGAGCTGCTGTGGAACCCTCAACTGGACTCTTGATCATGCCGATGATGCGGCGACGTTGTGTCCATGGCGCCCTCGCCGAAAGACGCACTGCGCCCACAATGGCCATCCAGGTAGCCCGCGGCTGGCCCTGGAAGCAGCTCTCCGTGGTCAGCACCCAATCCGGCGATATTAGCGTGCCATCGCACACGTGTATATCCTCGCGGAACAGTGCCACCAGCCAGGGCCAGTCACCCGGCGACGACATCTTCGGCAGCGACAGATGCTGCTTGGCGTTGGGCAGCGCCGACTGAACACCGCAGCGCAGCCCGCCACAGCCGACGTAGAGCACCTGCCTCTTGGGGCAGTGGGTGCGTATGAAACTGATTTCGGGCGCATGGGGATCTAAGACCCGTACATAATCCGACAACTTTTCCGTATCATTTTGCACATCAAAGATTTCCACAGATCTGCGGCACAGAAAGAGTAATTACAACAAAATAATTTCCATGTCATTCAAAAATCATTAATTCCTTGCAACTCTTGACTTGTTGAAAAGGAAACATGTGGCAAAATCCAAAAAAACTATCGATTGACAGTTAAAATTAATTAAAAAAATATAATATAAAAATAACAATTAAAATTAAAAATATTAAAATCAAATATCGAAAGCCATTTTAAAAAATAAATATTCCAAAGCAATAAATATGAATTTCGAATTGGAAATTACGTTAATTTAGGAGAATGCTGAATGCATAAGGCAAATTTGGCATTTGAATACAATCGCTATAGATTTACAGTTAGATTTCGACACGAGCTGAGCAATTGATGCACTTACTCATAGCCCAGCGATTTGCAGAGGGACTCGGAGACGGTCTGCCGCACCACTAGCTTGGCATCGCCCTCCAGACCCTCGGCGCACAGTTTGCCAACGACGCCCTTCTCGGAGAAGACGGCATAGCCAACGGCATGGAAGCGCGGCAAATACGGTACCCATGGCTCCGGCTGCAACAGATCGGCGGCCAATGGTGCAATCGACACTGTAAACGATATTATTGTGAAACGGAACCAATACGGTTAACGACAATGAGACTCACGGCAATCCTTCTCATCGGCACCATCGGGACAATCGGCCTTGCCATCGCAGCGCGCCTTGCGCGGCACACAGGCCCGACCGCGTCCACAGTAGATGGCGTTGGGGGCGCAAAAGGCGCAGCTGCGCTCATCGGACAGATCGGGACAGTCGGCATAGCCGTCACAGAGACGCGGACTCTGCACATTGGACTGCATATCGCCGACACAGTGGGGCTTCTCCTGGCACGACTGGGTGCCCGTCGATTCCGGGAAGCGTTCACAGTCGAAATGGTGACGAAAGCGGGCCGGTAGCCGACCCCCACAGCCGGCCATGAATGCCTCGCAATACTCACGACAAATGGCGCCCGGTGTCGGCTCCCGGCCGATGCCGTGCGTCTTGCACGGCGGCTGCAACAAGCGGCACACAAAGTCATAAGCCTCGCGAAAACATTCGCCGTCGACGAGCTCACGAAAGACAATCACATCCGCGGCCACCTGTTCGTAGTTGGCATGCCCCAGCAGATTCGGATATGTGGTCACATTGAAGCCCACATTGCGGCAATAGCTTAGCTGCAGCGGCTCGCAGCGTCGTGGCAGCGGACGTGGCGTTGTGCTCGCCGGTTCCGTTGTCTCATCGTGGCCGCCGAGTGGCGAGCTGGACATGATGGGCTCCTCGATGAGACCGGTGGTTTCCTTAATTGTCACACTCGACACATCAACGGTCATGTTGGCGAATTGCCTACTCTGTGCACCGCTCAGCTCCTCGTGGAAGAGCGCCAACAATTCGCCACTGCTCACCAGGCCCGCATACGGATCGAATATCATATTGAAATGCACGACAATATTGTTGTTGTCCTCGCTGCTGTTGGAGATTAGAGAGAGAGAGAGAGATATAGCACATCGGACAAATACCCAAAAATTCTCTTCTCATGAGAGCCTATCAATCTAATTGGCGAGCAGAGTGATCGCTACGGCGGACTTACCCATCCAGTGCCAGAATCTCGCTACCCTCGTAGGCCTCCCGCAAGTCCGAGCGTCGCAGCGTTAGATTGATGCGCTCCCGATAGTCGCGCGCCTTGTGCTGGAAGCGCAACGAGTTTTGATTGGCCAACTCCATGCTCCATTTGTCTTTCAGCACCATGAACTTGCCACGGAACACGCGATCCGGCAGCGGCTCCGGTCGAAAGTATGTATCTAAAAATGATTTACACACAAACTTCAAGTTTAAATCGAGCAGCTGCAACGGTTAATTGTCTACTCACAGCCTATGTAAACAAAGGCGCCGGCGACGAGCAGAGCGATTAGGAAGCCGGCTATCACAGCGCAACCGCATTTCTGGCTATCGCCCAGCTTGCGCCGTGTGAAGCGTATGTCCGAGTCGGTGGAGAGCACCGATTCGGATTTGCGACGCAGTCCATGATGGGCATGATTATGACTGTGGCTATGCATGTGCAGGTGGTGCTGTTGTTGATGGTGATGGTGGTGCTGCTGCTGCTGTTGCTGTTGCTGCTGTTGCTGCTGCTGCTGTTGCTGCTGTTGCTGTTGCTGCTGCTGATCTCGATCGCGCTGATCTGCAACAATTGTGGCAGCTGTTGTCGCTGCTATTCCCACACCCCCGCCACCGCCGCCATTGCTGTGCGTATGGTGGGGCTTGTGGTGTCGCGTACAGCGTGTATTGTGGAATATTTTGGGTGGCTGGGATACTGCTGTCGCTGACAAGACGCCATTACTATTGCCATTGCCATTGCCATTGGGATTGCCATTGCCATTGCCATTGGGATTGCTTTGGACGAGGCCCTGTACGAGAAACAACTTAACTAATTAATGACAAAGCCGAAATGAAGTTTTATTTTTCGGCGACGGGCCAAGTGGTCAATGACCACAAAAGCGCCTTAAAAATGTTGACGATCCGATTTTGCGCCAAATCATGCCGTAAAATCAACCAGTGTAACCACCAACTTGAACAGCAACCATCACGCCAAGGTGCCTTCGGTAATGCACTTGAAGAGCAAATTTTATTTTATTTTTTTTGTTTTTTTTTTTTGCAATTTGCAATTTGATTTTGGCGATGCTGCACATGCAAATGCAAACGCAACGTTCGCATGCAGCATGTTGACCGCAACGTGCAACCGAGGAAGCGATGCTTTAAATTTCATTTTATATGATTCAATAAAATGAATAACGGAACCGCTTGTTGGCCGCTTGCGATAGATAAGCGATCAAAAGGAAAAGCAGAAGGCACTTAAATGGCTAAACCAAATGGAACCATTTGGCAGCACTCAAAAAGTGATTTATAGAAAGATTCAAGGTTCAGTTGGCTGCTCAAATTTCTCTCTCTGTTTCATTTGCAAATGCGATCGAACGCGGTTGTGTTGTGGCAGGATCAAAGAGCATGTTGCGCCGCAATTGGCTAACAATCTTAAATAACGGACAACATGTACATATCGCCATGCAATTGCAAAACCCAAAACACACAGAGTATACATATATATATATATATATGTATATACACATTGTAAGCGCACATAAACACACTTTAGAAAATTAATTAAAGCAACTGCCAAGAAAATGTGTGTGGGGGGGGGGAGGGCGGCGGGTCGGGCGGGTCTGGCGGTAAACAGGTCGCGACGCGGCCTACTTTTCTCCGTGTGATGATGCTGCTACCGCCCGACGCTGCTAAGCGTCAACGAACGTACAAACAGACAGACAGACAGACATACATACATACATACATACATGCATACATACACACGTACATACATGCATACATGCATGCATACATACATACGTACATACATACAAACAGACAGACATGCAAACATACATACATACACGCATGCATACAAACAGACATGCAGACAGACAGACATACATACACACGTACATACATACATACATACACACGTACATACATGCATACATACATGCATACACACGTACACACATACATACATACATACATGCATACATACACACATACATACATACATACATGTACATATGTATGGCAGTAATAAAAATAAATGAGCAGCAAGAAGCACAAAACGTAATTAAACAATGCGGGTAAAAAGAGAGCGCGTAAATGGTTTCCTCATTTCATAATCAACATTTTGCGTTTATTGACCATGTCGTCGTATGTGTGCTTGTGTGTGTGTGTGTGTGCGTGTGTGTGTGCGTGTGTGCAAGTGTCAGTTTTGGGTTAACTGATTAGTGCGACTGATTTGCATATTTGCGAATATGTTGCAATTTGCAGAGCCACATTTTCACTCACTCAACTCAACTCGCTCGCTCGCTGGGAGTCAGCGAAAAGTCACTTGGACGCATAACGGTGCAGAAGAGCGCGCACGTCCAAATATATTTCATATTATTTCACACACACACACACACACACACATATATATATATATATACACACATTTCCTTGTTTCATCTGCAGCTTTACTTGCATTGCTTCTGCAATTATTGCACATCATTGTACAATCGCCGGCAATTAGTTTTTTTGTGCAACAATGTGTGTGTGTGTGTGTGTGTGTGTATTTAATTAGATTATTCGATTTTCGTACAATAATTATTTACCTTCCAATTGCTTTTGCCTCCTCCATTCGTTTGCATCTCTTTGCTTTTGTCTTTGCTGCTGCTGATGCTGCTTTTGCGATTGCTGCAATTGTTATTGTTATTCTTTTTGTCAACTGCTGCTGTTGCTGTTGTTATTATTGTTGCTGCTGTTGCTGTTGCTATTGGATTTGTCGCAGTTGTGGCCATTGGAGCATTTTTCTCAGCTTCGCGACATTTTTTCATCTGCAATATCGAAAAGTGGTCCAAATTCATGTTAAGCATACAAACCAAAAAAAAAAATACAAAATACAAAATAAATAAACAAAAGAAAAAAGCAAAACTATTTCATATTTTACAGATATGGTAATAGGAGCAACATGCGCGCAACAACAGGTGCTAATTGTGGCGTGGTCCCAAAAAATTAAAATCACCAAACGGGGCAACGGGTCTCTGGGGGCCATGACTCAAGCTCAAGCAAACTGCTCCATTAACAGTTTTATGTTTGTATTTCTCATCACTTTTGTTATTCTTGCTTTGGCTTTTTGGCAGTAGGCAGTTGGCAGTTGGCGGTTGGCAGTTGGTATGCCAAAAAAAAAAGTTACAACAGCAGCAAACTACAAAAAAAAAAAAAAAAAAAACAAAACAAAAAAAAAAATACCATCGCCAGCAATGACGGCCCATAAGCGGAGCCAATGTCAAGCAATCAGCGCCCGAAGCCACACGTCGACGTCGGCAGTGACGTCGGCGTCAAAAGAAAGTTGCGCCAGCGTTTCCCTTGCTCATCTTTTCATTTACATACAGATATGCATAAGCATAGACATACACACACACATGCACATACACACACACACATACACACACACACACACACACACACATACACAGGCACACATTTGCATATTTTGGCGGTGGTGCTGCTGAACTCTTATTTTCGATTCAGCAGCTTTTACTTTGTCTTTTTGTGTTGCTATCAACATTTTGTATCAACAATGCTTCGGCGACACCAAAATCATCGGCAACAATAACAAAAAATGCTGCATAGACAGCAACCACTTATGCCATGTGCCGTTTTCGCTTTTCTTTTCACATGACTAATTAGGAAAATTCATTAAAATCCACACACACACACACACACAGAGATGAAACACACGCCAGCTTGAAGACAGCTTATAAACATGTTTGGGGCGCAACATGTTGCCGACGTACAGTGGAATGTTGGCTTCATATCGTTGCCATGCATATTATTAATATTAACATAAATCAAATATATTTGAAAATTAAATAAATACATAATTTAAAATTATAAAAAAATTTGCAACAATTGCATGTATTTTTATAAATTGTGGGAAGTGCTTAATGCTGCCCACTGTTCGCCGTTGCACTGTTTGGCTTAACCTGTTTTTGGGGACAGCAACAACAACAACAACAAAAACAACAACAACAAAAACCAAACACTTTCATTTCGCTGGCGACGTTGCCGCATTTTTGTTCGCCTTGGCTTTGAAAATTTTGACTGCAATTGGCACAAAAAAATTCGCTTTCGCTGCTGAAGCAGCAGCAGCAGCAGCGGCACCAACATCAACAACTGCAACAATAGCGACAAATATTGCAACGGCAAACAAGCGATTGGAAATGTCACTTGTCAATGGCAAACGGGTTCGTGGCCCGTCTTTTGAACTCTGTGGCACGCTGTACTTTCACAGCGGCCCCTTTAACCGCCACCTGCTGCGCCCGCTGCGCCCGCTGCCAGTCGTCTGCCATTTACCTGACCTCCATGCCACAAACGAAAGTTGCAATTGCATTTGGAACTAATTTCTTAAATTTTAAAAATGACTTTTTGTATGCCCTAACAAAAAAAATACTTTACACAAATTTGCTTACAAATTTCGCTGCTCAATGTTGATGTTGCTCAATAACAATATCTTTATTATCTTTATTAACGGCTGAACGATTGTCCCTATACGTTAGTCGCGACAGGACTGTTAGAACTCACTGGCGCTGACAATTCAGCCGGATTGCTCAACGACAACTGGAAGACTTCGTCTGCACAGTCTGGCAACTTCAATCGATGCCTGCCATCAACTTTCTCGCAACGCTGCCATCCTTTTTCAATGTGCAATATTTGAGCATAGACATAAATATACATTAAACCTTTGATTTACTTCTTTTTTTTTTATTCCCGAACACATTTGAGAGAAGGCGGCTTTTGAATTTTGCGGCCTTTAAACTAACGAAAAGATGTGCATAACATAAATTGAGCATATCTACTAATGAATTATCGATTATATTAAATGTTGACAAGACGTTCCATCTCAGCATGTCGATAACAACAGCATTTAGAGCAGAACGGGAACGGGACTTTCAAGACCTGCTGGCGACCTTTGGTCAAATGCGGAAGTCAATGGGGCATTGGGCCAGGTACATGTGAATGAATGTGGCAACGCCTAATGTCATATTTTATGGCATCCAATTAATAATACAGTAATACACAATAAGCAGATACGAGTTGCACAAACATGGAAAATGTGGCATCAGTCATAAGCTAAAAACCAAAACAAGTAAAATTAATTGGCACAAATCAAGCGTAAGACGATATGAATAATGCGATGGACAAACTAATTTATATTGATGACCAACTAAGCTATCCAAAAAAAAAAGAAAAGCAAAATATCTGGAAAACAAAAAAACAAAAAACAACAAAAAAAAAAAAAGATTAAGAAAATAACCATTTTGCTTTTGTTTTCGTTTAACAAATAAGCTTTTTGTGGTAGCAGCTCAAATTTTTTTTTGGGAGTATGAACCATAGCCAAGAGCCTGACCAAGCTGGGGTTATACATTTTGGAAAGGGTATGGATCTGGAAAACGTTCGGAGTTAGGAGGAGGCCACGTGCGGACGCTCAGCGACAGCTGCGAGACAATGACGGCTTTTCACTAATTTCCCTTAAAGCAAACAGCTGCGGCAGGCGTCGTTTGGAGCTGTAACAGCAGCAACGACAACAGCAGCTGCCACTCAGTCGTGACGAATTAATAACGGCCACAAAATGCAGCCAACGTTGCCGACCCCATGGCGAAAGCGACGAACGCCGAACGGCGCAACAGTGCAACGGTGCAACGGGGCAACACACAGCAACAGTGCAACATTTTGCTGGTGCTGATCTTTTTGGCTGCCACGCCTACAAGACGTGCGTGACGACGACAACGTTTGATTGGCGCCTTTTCCAGGTGACAACGACGTGACGGTGGCATCAACCAAGTCGATACTGATTTTTCCAAGCGCCAGCTGGAATTTTCGATTGGCTTCTTTTGCGTTTTATGGGTGTGTTAAGAGCTCAAACTAGTCCGCTGACTCATACAAGACGAGACAACTGGGCATGGCCACCATCAAGTGCCACCTACACCCATAAATACAACAAATAGCGAACATAAAAAAAAATTAAAATTTATATACAATACGCTGATCAACCTATGGAAAGGGGTATATAAAACATATATTAGAAATTTCTACATTAATATTATTAAATTCCTTTATAGACAAGAAATGTTCTCAATTTTTAAAACTTATTTCAATTATTCGTGATTAATTATAATTAATTAATTATAATATTAAATATAAATGATGTGTGGATGTTTTTACATAGCTTACAACAAAATCGACAAAATCTTTTTTCCAACTGTATTTATATATGTACATATATGTTAATATGCATATTGCGAATTGAAATGCAACGCAACAAGCTGCTCATCTAGACAAATCAACAAATGAACAATTGGGCAATGCCAGCAAACGAGTTGGCCTCGTCTGAGCGATTTGACTTGGCTGCAAAGGCCTCATGGATTTGGTTTTGCATTCAAATGAAGTAGAAAGTTCTGCAAAAGGTGAGTGAAATATACGTAGACGAATGCGAACAATTGAAATGGCGACGTCGCGACGCCTTTCTTATCTCTTCTTCTCGCTCGCGCTTCTCGGCCTGGCCTGGCCGATTGTTCTGTTATTCTGGTCTGGTCAAGCAAATTGTTTATTCAGAGCGTGTGCCTTGAGCTCTGGGAACGAAATGGATTTGTGGGTGGATACATGAGACTATGTAGTAATTGGTATGGGTACAAGGCTAGAATCGAAAACAAAACCTTGATCGCATAATCTACCGATCTAGATGCATATATATATACAAGAGTTTTACATATGTACATATGTATGGGGGGTCATTGAATTTGTTTGTTATGCTTTAAGTATTAATATCATCATATATTTAAGTTGTAAAAACCGCACTCACAATTGCAATTTTTATATATTTATATATAGTTATATATTTAAAATTGTTGCTTTATTTTGCTAACTTAAATCGATTCGATATTCGCCAAACTCAGAAAGTTATTGATCGAATTAAGTAAATTTGTGTGCACTTACATTTGAAGTCATTGAGGCCTCGAGTTCGAGTTGGTTTTTGATCGAGATCAAGAATATATTGTTTTGCAAAATTCCATTAATAATAATTGCGAAATGTTCTGCTGTGCTGTGCACGATGTAAATACATCAATATGAAATCAATGCGATCACAATTTGCACAGCTCAATGCGCGCAGCGATCAAGTTTCAATTGGAATTGCATCGATATCATCGATATCGATGTTTTGTAATTGGTTGGTTGAGACACTCGAAGCTGGGTTCGATAATTGATACATTTGATTATATGAATTTACTTATGCAAGCCACATATTCATCATCAAGCACAACTGTTACACATCTGTTACATACATGCATCAATTTATATTTTAGGATTGTCCCCAAATATGAACGCAGTCAAGTTTATCAGTAAGCCCGCCACACGCAGTTGTGGCTCAATAACATTAAATTAGTTTGTGCCACTAAATACATATGTACATACATATATTTATGTAGGCAGCAGGAAAAGCCAAAAAAAAAAAAAATGTATTTAAAGAAACCAGGTAAAACGCAATCACAACAATGAATAAGGCAATAAATTGGTCAGCGACGCCAACGCAACGCGTCGGCGTAGTCGCAGTTCAAGGCTAAGCAAATTGCACGACGCGTGGCTGCTGCGCGTAAAAGTCTGGGCGTCGCAGCGGCCCAAAGCAGAAAAAGCTAAGAAAACAAAACGATTTGGCAATAGAGCGGCCACAATATTGTAGCAAAGCACGTTGAATTGGAAAGTAAAGGGCGCACTCAGCAGACACGCTTACTATACGAAATATTCACAATCGAAAGGAAATTCAATTAAAGACATTCTCAATACACCCACACGTGCATACACACACACACACACACACACACATACGTGTATGTACATACATATTTAAATACAATAAATCGCAGTTGTCAGTCGACAGCTCTGCTGCGTCGCTGCTTCTAAATGCTCATAAAATGCTTGAAGCTAACAGCCGCAAGACGACAGCAGCAATGATGATGACGATGATGACGACGATGACGATGATGATGATGATGGTGATGATGATGGTGATGATAATGATAGATGATGATGACGACGGTGAACAAACAAACCAGGCACTGCCAATGAATTGTGCTACTTTCTTTGGCAGTAGCCGCAGCAGCAGCCGCAGCAGCAGCGCTCGAGGCCATAGCCGAAGCGCTGTCGACGACACGTTAAGAGTTTAGAATTGCATATGATTGTTGGTGCTTTTGTATTATTGTAGGCTATGGTCATTATTGTTATTGTTGTTGTTTGGTTGGTTGGAAGCGTGTTGCCTTTTGCTTCTAATTTATTTCAATGACATTCTTAGTATAAGAAAAATGCAAGCCCACAAAACGTCGAGTCATGTCTCCCAAGCCGCGCGGCTGCTGTGCTATTCTCTTTTTCTTCCTCTTCCAATAAGCAGAGAAAGTTCACGCAACTGTGTGTTTGTGTGTGTGTCTTTATTGTGTGTGTGTGTGTGTGTGTGTGTGTGTGTGGGTACATACGGCGTTGCCATTAGTGATCGTTTAGCGGGTGGCCAGATCTTGATGCTGGTAGCAGATAATGAAAGGTCACTCAAGCTGACGCTCAACTTCTGCACTCAAAACACACATAGATTTATATACACACATACATACACACATACATACATATATACATATGAGTGTGTGAGCTTAAGCTGAAAGGCACAATAAAAAATTAAATGAAAATAAGAAGAAAAAACAAACAAAACAGAGCATGGCTTAGAAAACATGTATAACTATACAACACTGACTATTATCCATTTTTTGTTTCTAGTCTCTGATGCTGTTGTGACTTTTGTAGTTGCTATTTTTTTTTTTTTGCCTGCAGAGTGGCATTTGGCAAATGGCAACAACATTTTATTATTGTAGCTGCTATTGGTGTTGTGGTTATTGTTGTTGTTTTATTTGCAGTTGAACCTGTTGCAGCACATGGCTACAAAATGTTAGTATAGAAAACACCGCAGTCGCTGCGGCGGCTACCACAAATCGTGCTATAATTTTCTGGTGTGAAATGTTGATTTAAGCTTTTGAGCATGGAACTCACACACACACACACACACACACACACACGTAAATATATATCAAAGCATTTAAATGTAATTTACTCTCACTCTTTTGAAAGCATTCGATTTGAATGACTGAAACTTTGTGGAATGTGATCGAATGATTGATTGATTGCCAAAAATATATCCATTTGTTAAGCTTTATTCCAAAGACCAAAAGGAATTCAATGTATGTAAGAAAGAAATAAAAGTTGTAGTCAAGTTTTTTAAATTTAAATTTAAACCATTTTATTTTTTTTAAAAATAATTTTAAGAAATTTGTATTGTCAAATCTTTTTACAATTCTTAACGACTGTTAAAATTTAAAAAAAAATTTACTTAAATTGCATATTATGCATTTCAAATGTTTATAAATATAAACAAAAGAAAAGTCGAAATCGGGAGTGGGTGCTATATTGAGGCGATGGCGTCAGCTTAGCCACTGGCTCCACTTTTGGTGATTGTGCAAAGAAAAAACCACACTGAAACCAAAACAGCAACAGTTATGGCAAAAAAAAAACAAGATAAGCGCAGCTTTAAGTTGCCGCAGACCAACCGACAACTGAAAGTTGTTGCGTTTTATTTTTTTTAAGCCAAACGAGTTTGTTGTTTTTGTTGTTAATGTTGTCGCCGCAATCACTTTTGGCCGTGCAAGTCGACTTTGCAGTCTAGACTAGACTTATTGGAATGTTTGTTTGCCACACACACATACACACACACACACACACACTCATACAGCATGCATATTTGCAGGCACACACAAATGCACATGCACACATACATACGCAATATATGGAGGTGATCACAAATTGTAAATTGCTCAATAGGCGACAACAACAATATTGCAAGCCCTGCAACAGCATACAACAAATAACAATAACAGCCAGGAAACAAAAAAAAAATAAAAATACAAAGAAAACAACAAAATTTGGGCAGTGATGAAAACCTTGATTCAGTCGCTGCCGCTAACTGCATTGTTGTTGTTGTTGTTGCTGTAAACGTAGACATATTTTGCATTGGAAAAATTCTCACAGCCGGCAGTAAAAAAAAACAAAAAAACAAAAGCCAAAAGTCTCCCAAACTAAATTTCACAAACAAATTTAGACATGACATTAAAGCTGGCACTCAAAGCAAAACAAAACAAAACAACAACAAAAAATAAACATTTTTTATTAAAACAGTTGCAAATTAAAATAACAACAACAACAACAAGAAACGAACAAAGACTTCGGCAACGCATTCAGCAAAACTTTTGATTTCTTTTGGTATAAAACAGCAACGCGCGGCACAACAATAAAATAGGCGGCAAAATGTTGAGCGGCCATGCGCCCAAAGCAACAACAATAACAAAAACAGCAGTCGCAACAAAAAACACAATATCAACAAAACAACAACACCGACAACGTTACCAAGAAAAGTAAGTTACTAAGGCAAATTAGCTTATAACGGGACGAACTTTCACTGGCTGGTGGATGTGGATGCTGTCGACTACCGATTGCTGCCCATCAGCTTTCTGCGGGGCGTGCCACATTTCCATAATTTTCACAGTGGCCGCCAGCACCTTGTATGTATTTGTGTGCGGCTTATATTCATTCAATACGCACGTACATAATTATTGTGACTTGTACATAACTATTGTGACTTGCAGTCCCGTTACTTTGCTAGCTAATCGGCGCGTTATCGATAGGCCCAATGGAACTAGGCCGATTGCATAATCGAACAACCAGTAGCTGTTTTTTTTGTTTTTGTAGCACTTTTACTTTTTTTTACTTTTGTCTCATTAATTATCAGCGTCGCAACAAATTTTCCCATTTTGCTAGACGACAAACCATTTAATTTGTAAAAACAATGGCCGAGTTTCCAGCGTCTTTTACATCGCTCATTTCAAATAATCACTGACCAACGAAAACCATAACGTTCGAAGTAAATAAACAAGATTAATTTGTACAACACTTGTCAGCCTCACCATTCCAGCTACAGTAATCTCACTAAATGTGCAACACTTTAATTCTAAGAAGTGATTCTTATTTATGAATATTTTCCAATTTTCTGAAAATCGTATTTTATCAGACACACATTGTTTTGATGCACACTCCCAAAAAGTACTTTCAATTCAAGTCAATCAATTAAGATATCAAGATAAGATCGCTAATTACTCGCGTTCATATGTCATCCTCAATAAAATCGATTGGATTCGATGAATTAACCATTTCAATTTGAATTTGTGGTCTTTGCCAGCTTTTTATATGCAAACTGTTTATTGCTCCAGTTAATTGTTAATGAACAACTCACCTGGCTATTACTGCAGTAGTAAATGTCCGACATCCTGAATCAGCGATTTCTTCTTCTTCTTCGTCAGTGCTTCTGAGAGCGGTTGCTGATTGTCTTTTTGGCGGCGTCTGTTTTTACTGAGAGACAGCTTCAGCGTCAGCAGCAACTGCATGCAATGAACATGACCGTGTTTTGTGCGCTGATGCAGGTAAACAAAAAAAAAAAAAAAAAAGCAACAAGTAGCGGCGGTGCTTTAGGACAGCGTGTGCAACCAGTTTGCAAACAGTTTGGTCACTCAGCGGTCAGTCAGTTATGTAGTTTGAAAAGAGTCACACGAGCCAAGAATTGTAACCGATACTCTGATACTGATACTAGCGATATCTTTATGTATGTTGTGTTTTTTTTTTGTTTTTATCGCCTAGCGCAATTGCTTCTTTTTTTTTTTTTAGCCGTCAGATCAGATCAGATTTTCCGCATGCTTTTGCCACATGAATGCCAAAAACACATGATAAACAACAACAGCAAAACAAAAACAGCAGCAACAACAACAACAGCGTGCTGCACTTCACGCTCCGTCTTGCAGAACACTCACTCGTATTTTTCCCAAAAACGAGAGCGCACGGTACACGCGCTCACCTTTCCAAAACAAAATAATAATAATAAAAAAAATATAAAAAAAAATAACCAAACAAAAACAAAGTGCAATAGCAAATAACGTTTAACCGCGAATCACGTCTCAGGCGTGGAGAGATTACAGCGCGACAATCGACCGACTCTGGCCAAGTTGAAAAGCTGACTGACACTCTTGAGCAGCCTCAGAGTGAGCAACTTCTTCGGCGACGCAATCCCAACGAAAGTTGTTGCAACCAGTTTAGCGTTGTGCCAAAAAAAAAAAAAAAAAAACGAAAAAGACGAAAAATAATACAAGACAACTTCATGGAGTGGCGGCCGATTAGCGCAAAGGACATGCTTTTAAACCGGTAATTTGCGGTGAAAACGAATTATTCAAAAAGGGTCACACGTGTTGGCGGCTTCTGGGCGGATTGGCTGCCAAGGACGCTATGGAACAGATTACAAATTAAATTCTTTTTTTTAATAATTATTATAATATTATTTTTATATTTATTATGTTTATATTTATTTTATAACATTTGTTATTTAACTAACTGAATTTCAATTTGCTAAATTACCGCTATAGTGGATGTTTTTAAATAAGTTTTTTGGTTAGTTTATGTATTCCAACATTTCGTTAATTTAAAAAAAATATATTACTAACTTCATAGTGGGTAAAACAAGTATTGCTTTTATATTCCCAATATTTGATATTTGTTAATGTTTTAACCTGAATTTGAATTTAATGCGCGGGTGCTGCCACCTATAACGAAGGAATTTGGTGCTGCTAACTGCTACAGCTGCTTATCAAATCAGCTGCTTATTTATCGATTATTATATTTTGGGATATTATGCTATCGACTTCCGAGCACCTGGATGCGTTCTTGTTGTTGTCATTTTGTTGGCACTTGATTTGATTTGCTATGTTCATCAGCGCTATGATTTAGCAGTTGATGTCCACAAAGTAAAAAAAAACCTTGCGATGGCGCGCAATGTGCTAGAGAGCAGCCTGTTGGGCGCTGGTTTCAGTATCATTTTTCAGGTAAGGCCAAAAACCCTGGCGAACACACAAAATGCATGAGTCAGAATTACAGACGTGTTTTCGATTTGTCACTTGCCATTTGTCATTTGCACATTTGTCATTTATTCGTTATCTTGCAGATACTGTGCCGCATCCTAACGTTCGGCATCAATGCGTACATTGTGCGTAATGTAGGTCGCGAAGTGCTTGGCATTATGAATGTGCGCCTGCTGCTGCTCGAGAGCACGCTGCTCTTCTTGTCGCGCGAGGCAATCAACCGGGCAGCGCTGAGCGCCAATGCTCAACAGCGCGACAAGTGCTCTTGGGCGCAGTTGATCAATCAGATGTGGCTTACGTAAGTCAGCCGATAGACAGACAGACCGATCGTATATCCTTCCTTTCCATCAATCTTCTATCTATTTGCTCTCACTCTCTCTCTCCCTTCCATTCAGGGTGCCCATTTGCGCCGCTCTGTGCGCTCCGTGTTTGTACATCTGGCTTCACTGGCTATCAGCTGTGGATGCACCATATAGCGCACAATATGAGTTTGCCTGCTATGCGGTGGCGCTGTCCTGTGTCCTGGAGCTCGTGGCCGAGTCGGCGGTATTCGTGGCGCAAGTCTTTTGCTTTGTCAAGCTCAAAATTGTGCTTAACACGCTACACATTCTTGTGAGGTCGGCCATCTTTCTGTGGATAGTCATTGGCGATCGCAGTGTGGCTATTAACGCCTTTGCCCTCGCTCAACTGGCCAGCGCGGTGACCATTGTTTTGGGTCAATACGGTTTCTTTCTCTACTACATTAAGCGCTTTAATCGCTACAAACTGCACCAGCAGCAGCCAGTGAGCAAGACTAAGGCAACACAGAAAGCGAGCTCTTGGGAGCGCTCTCTGTTCGAGCACATGGATGATTTTCCAATTACAAAGCTATCGGATTTCCTGCCGGGTGTTTTGAGCTGCTCCGGCGATGGCGCATATTTCAACAGAGAGCTGCAAACGCTGACATTGAGCTTCGTTAAGCAAGGAGTGCTCAAGCAGATACTCACTGAGGGAGAGAAATATGTGATGTCTGTGTCGCCGGTGCTCAGCTTTGGCGAGCAAGCCACCTACGATGTGGTCAACAATCTGGGAAGCATGGCGGCACGATTCATATTCCGACCGATCGAGGACAGCGCCTATTTCTACTTCACGCAGACGATTGCACGCGATACACGCCTGACCAAGCAGCCGCCGGAGCGGGTGCGTCAGGCCAGTAGCGTGCTTAACAATCTGCTGCTGGGCGTCAGCTCCATTGGCCTACTGGCGTTCATCTTTGGCCAGAGCTATTCGCACACTCTGCTGCTGTTGTATGGCGGCGAGGATTTCGTTGCCGGCGGTCTGCCGCAGCTTTTGCTGCAGTGGCACTGCCTGGCCATCTATCTGCTATCCGTGAACGGGATCAGCGAGGGCTACATGTTTGCGACGAACACCAGCCGCGACATTGACAAGTACAACTACCTGATGGCCATATTCTCAATAAGTTTCCTTATCTTGTCGTACATTCTGACGGGCACTTTTGGACCCGTCGGCTTCATCTTTGCCAACTGCATTAATATGATGGGTCGCATTTTGTATAGCACTTGGTATATCCACCGCCAGTATCAGCCGCTCGGGCTGAATCCACTCCAAGGACTTTGGCCCGGCAAGCTATTTGGTGGCACCATACTAATTGCCGGCCTGATCTGTTACTGGGTAAGTGCATTCGTATTAGTTCCCATCATTGATTAATGGAATTTCTGTTCGCTTCTTTAGTATCGAAATGCGGTGTTTGGGACGCATATAGGCGTTGGTCTGGCCACTGGCATTCTATGTTTGTTTTCCTGGGCTCTGGCTCATCGGGATCTGATGTATTTGGCCTGGAAGTATGGACGTCGCATCAAGATCGATTGAAGCTGAAAACTTTGCGTTTGTTTTCCAAATCTGGAGGGCAGCATCTAAGCGCTGTGTGCCCACAAATCGCACATCTAGTTGAACATACAGTCTATATATATCTAGTTGAAAATAAATTAATTGTTAGTTAAGTTATTGTACATTTGTAATTATTGAATTGCTTAATTTTTAATGCTTTTCGCCACAAATTTGTTAAATACGCATAAAAAGACAACGAATAACAAAGTAATCCAAAATAATCGTATGGATGAGAGGAGAGAGTATTCAATATAACTAAATGGGCTATATACATATATATATATATATTAAGGCTTTGTTGTTTGATATCCATTTTTCATTGATGTAGTCGCCGTTACTTACAATATATAATAATTTTATATACAATAAAATGAAGTTATTGCCAATCAAGTTTTAATTATTAATGGTTTATCTTAATCCATCTGCTGATGATGTCTTATAAGTGTATTAAGTAAATAGCGGATGCAACAATGCAAATACTAAATATTCTATATATAAATGTAAATATATAATATATACGTATATAAATTATACGTATTTTAAACTCGACTTTTCTCCAGCTCTAACGCCTAACTGCAAAATTCATGCAAGTGTGCTGGTATCGATAACTTATCGGATTGTACGCTAAGCAATCGACGAGCGCGCATTGCAGTCGATATTTTTGTTTAGTTTAATATCAGAAAGAACATTTAATCAGCACGATATGAAGCGCATGAAGGATGACGATAAGGATGATGCTGCTGCGAACCATACTGATGTTGCGAACAGCAACAGCAACAATATCAAAACGAAGAATACCACTGCACTGAGCATCAACAGCAACAGCAACGATGCAAACAATGCCAACAACGGTGGCACCACAACGGCGGGCAGTGTGCGCACCACGGGTCGCGTCAAGGTAAGTGTTGCTAATGCTGCACTGAGTATGGACACACTGCTTTGACGTTTGGTTTCTGACAGAAACCGAAACAAGTTTACGATCCGTCCGACAATTACATATCGCGTGGACCTCGCAGCTCTTTAACGGCACCAACGGCGTCACAAACGCAGCCACAGCCTCCGTCACCATCACAAACTAGTAGCGGCAGCCAGCAGCAGAAGCAGCAATCGCCGCAGCCACCGCAGCCACCACAGGATGCTCAACCAGAAAAGGCGAATGCAATCACTAAAGAGGAACCAATTGATGATGATGTGTCAGTGCCAGGCTTGGATCAGCGGCGCTACATTGACACATGCATGACGTGCGGCAAGTGCGAGCCAAGGCGTGGCTCTGGCTATCGAAGCAACTTTCTCGCCTGCAAGACGTGCGCTCTGAAATGTAAGCTGGCTGGCTTTTCATTAATATACATCCGATTTATTTTTAATTTAGTGCTGATTATGATTTACAGGGCACTTTGAATGTTTGTCAATGAAGTTTGGAATTCTGACGAATGCACGCAAGAGATACAAGTGTGATGCATGTCGACGGTGTCGCGTTTGCAATACGAAGAATGCAACTGAGGAGCAGCTGGTCATGTGCTGTGCCTGCGTAAATGTCTATCACTTGGATTGCCATTGGCCGCGTGTAATGCCGGCCAAGATGGATGATATGCAATGGAAATGTAATAGCTGTGATCACACCTATAATCCGAGAGAATCGGAGGACACTGCTGCCAAACTTGAGACACAGCTGGCGCCCCGTAAATCCAAGGCTGGTCGCAAGAAGCGGGTCACTTCCGATCCAGCTGGATCTGGCATTGTCAACAAACCATTGCCAAACGACAAGCGAGTGCTGACTAAGAGTGGCGGCGACGACGACGACGACGATGACGACAACGACGCCGAAGACGGAGATTACATTCCTGCCACCAAGTTAACCAAAATTGTTCCCAACGTCTCAGAGAGCGCAGCGACAATCAAGAAGAATAGGTTGTCAACGAGTGAGAATAAGCGGCCAATGAATGCGATTAAGAACGAAAAAAACAAAGCCAGCGATGATTGCGCGCCATCATCAGAGTTTAACATTGGTCCAGTTCCTGCTCTACTTGCACCGGAGGCTTCCGCTTCTGCTGCTGCTCCTGCTTCTGCTCCTGCTGAGGACATAGAGAATGGTGGGAATAGGCAGCTGATTGCAACAGATACGGCCACGAGCGCCAAAGAGAAGGGCGTCTTTACGTGGAGCGTCAAAGAAGTTTATGACTTTGTTGAGCAGCATTGTCCACAGCACGCAGATATCTTCATGGAGCAGGAAATTGATGGCGCTGCATTAATGGTACTCTCACGTGCCGACATCATTGATCTCTTCGGTCTGAAACTTGGCAAAGCCCTGCACGTGTACGACATAGTCATAGGCTTGCAGAATTCTAGCAACGATGTCACCCTCGGCTGGTGTGATTAAGTTATATTTTTTTTTTTTTTGATCTTTGCTCGTTAAGGCTCATTGGAACCATTGAAGACCTACAATATGATCCCTTCAATCGTTAGTTAGAGCCAATCAAGACCTACAATTTGATGTTATCATTATATATGCATGTTTTTCTATTGAAAATAAAATCTTTGAATTAGAAAAATAAAATAAATACAATGCAACGAGATTAGATCGGGTATTTTGATCTATGGAACTAATAAATGATATAGTGATGATGATTTTTGGGCCACTTGTGACGCGTATTTTGTGAGTTCAGTCTGGATATCTTGGTAAGAAAAATGGTTTTTTGTATGAGATCAAATCTTTGGAGCGATTATTTCTTTAGCACCTACATGATACAGTGGTCTGTTCCGGTTGGCTCCATCGTATTTTGTGACAATATATGCGTCCAGTTTCATCATTTCGTTAACTTAATAAGTGCCATACAAAATATATTACTAACTTCATAGAGGGTAAAACAAGTAATGCTTTTATATTGCCAATATTTGTTAATGTCTTAACCAGAATTTGAATTTAATGCGCGGGTGCTGCCACCTATAGCGAAGGAATTTGGTGCTGCCAACTGCTACAGCTGTTTATCAAATCAGCTGTTTATTTATCGATTATTATATTTTGGGATATTATGCTATCGACTTCCGAGCACCTGGATGGGTTTTTGTTGTTGTCATTTTGTTGGCACTTTATTTTAAATTTACTAAATATTGTATGTATAAGTGTAAATATATATATATATATATATATATATATATATATATGTACATAAAATATACGTATTTTAAACTCGACTTTTCTCCAGCTCTAACGCCTAACTGCAAATTGCTTGCAAGTGTGCTGGTATCGATAACTTATCGGATTGTACGCTAAGCAATCGACGAGCGCGCATTGCAGTCGATATTTTTGTTTAGTTTAATATCAGAAAGAACATTTAATCAGCACGATATGAAGCGCATGAAGGATGACGATAAGGATGATGCTGCTGCGAGCCATGCTGATGTTGCGAACAGCAACAGCAACAATATCAAAACGAAGAATACCACTGCACTGAACATCAACAGCACCAACAACACGAACAGCAACAGCAACGATGCAAACAATGTCAACAACGGTGGCACCAAAACGGCGGGCAGTGTGCGCACCACGGGTCGCGTCAAGGTAAGTGTTGCTAATGCTACACTGAGTATGGACACACTGCTTTGACGTTTGGCTTCTGACAGAAACCGAAACAAGTTTACGATCCGTCCGACAATTATATATCGCGTGGACCTCGCAGCTCTTTAACGGCACCAACGGCGTCACCAACGCAGCCACAGCCTCCGTCACCATCACAAAATAGTAGCGGAAGCCAGCAGCAGAAGCAGCAATCGCCGCAGCCACCGCAGCCACCACAGGATGCTCAACCAGAAAAGGCGAATGCAATCATTAAAGAGGAACCAATTGATGATGATGTGCCAGTGCCAAGCTTGGATCAGCGGCGCTACATTGACACATGCATGACGTGCGGCAAGTGCGAGCCAAGGCGTGGCTCTGGCTATCGAAGCAACTTTCTCGCCTGCAAGACGTGCGCTCTGAAATGTAAGCTGGCTGGCTTTTCATTAATATACATCCGATTTATTTTTAATTTAGTGCTGATTATGATTTACAGGGCACTTTGAATGTTTGTCAATGAAGTTTGGAATTCTGACGAATGCACGCAAGAGATACAAGTGTGATGCATGTCGACGGTGTCGCGTTTGCAATACGAAGAATGCAACTGAGGAGCAGCTGGTCATGTGCTGCGCCTGCGTAAATGTCTATCACTTGGATTGCCATTGGCCGCGTGTAATGCCGGCCAAGATGGATGATATGCAATGGAAATGTAATAGCTGTGATCACACCTATAATCCGAGAGAATCGGAGGACACTGCTGCCAAACTTGAGACACAGCTGGCGCCCCGTAAATCCAAGGCTGGTCGCAAGAAGCGGGTCACTTCCGATCCAGCTGGATCTGGCATTGTCAACAAACCATTGCCAAACGACAAGCGAGTGCTGACTAAGAGTGGCGGCGACGACGACGACGACGACAACGACGACGAAGACGGAGATTACGTTCCTGCCACCAAGTTAACCAAAATTGTACCCAACGTCTCAGAGAGCGGAGCGACAATCAAGAAGAATAGGTTGTCAACGAGTGAGAATAAGCGGCCAATGAATGCGATTAAGAACGAAAAAAACAAAGCCAGCGATGATTGCGCGCCATCATCAGAGTTTAACATTGGTCCAGTTCCTGCTCTACTTGCACCGGAGGCTTCCGCTTCTGCTGCTGCTCCTGCTTCTGCTCCTGCTGAGGACATAGAGAATGATGGGAATTGGCAGCTGATTGCAACAGATACGGCCACGAGTGCCAAAGAGAAGGGCGTCTTTACGTGGAGCGTCAAAGAAGTTTATGACTTTGTTGAGCAGCATTGTCCACAGCACGCAGATATCTTCATGGAGCAGGAAATTGATGGCGCTGCATTAATGGTACTCTCACGTGCCGACATCATTGATCTCTTCGGTCTGAAACTTGGCAAAGCCCTGCACGTGTACGACATAGTCATCGGCTTGCAGAATTCTAGCAACGATGTCACCCTCGGCTGGTGTGATTAAGTTATATATATTTTTTTTTATCTTTGCTCGTTAAGGCTCATTGGAACCACTGAAGACCTACAATATGATCCCTTCAATCGTTAGTTAGAGCCAATCAAGACCTACAATTTGATGGTATCATTATATATGCATGTTTTTCTATTGAAAATAAAATCTTTGAATTAGAAAAATAAAATAAATACAATGCAACGAGATTAGATCGGGTGTTTTGATCTATGGAACTAATAAATGATATAGTGATGATGATTTTTGGGCCACTTGTGACGTATTTTGTGAGTTCAGTCTGGATATCTTGGTGAAAAAAATGGTTTTTTGTATGAGATCAAATCTTTGGAGCGATTATTTCTTTAGCACCTACATGATACAGTGGTCTGTTCCGGTTGGCTCCATCGTATTTTGTGACAATATATCCGTCAAGTTTCATCAAGATAGCTTTAAAACTGATGGAGTTATGCTCACATACACAAATAGAAGGAGAGGGGAACATGGCTCTATCTATTCGGCTAGTGATGCAGTTCGGGAATATATATCACTCCTTCAATGCGTTACAAGGATCATGAAAAAATTACAATAAGTTAAAAACTTTTAGTAGTTAGACCGAAACAAAGATCTTGAAAATACTCGCTTAAGATATGCCAGAAATAATTGAAAATATACAATTAATTTAATTATATAGAGAATTGTAATTATGTTCACTTATTTATGACAACTTTATGGTTAGGACTTTCGTCTAAAATAATAAAACACCCCAAATTAAGAGCAGTTACCAGATGTCTTATGTTTTTAATGAAGAAAAAAGAATAAAATTAGAAAGTTGAATGGGCTAAGCGATTTCAGATGTGTTCCTAATTTTGGCATTTGGGATTATTTGTTTCGTAAGGTTTTGGAATACCCAAAATTCGCTCAATATGCAGTCAGTATTATTGCTATTTTTTTTTAATATCTTCGGTGCTCATTGCAATTAATTACCAAATTGTAATTAGTAATTAGCTCCTATGCGGCATATAATACTTGAAACTATTTGGGGATTATTGCAAATGCTTATTGTCCGGATACGTTCCGGTTCTTATTGATAGACTTATTTGGTCTTAAGACATATACAAGAAGAAATAATCAGAAATGAAAAACATTCGCAACTGATTTATGACAACTGCAAACATGAATGCAGGGAGCAATCGATGGACAATACTTGATGTATATTATTAAGGGGACTGATAAGACTCCATATAGATAAGTTAACGTTGTCCTCGAGTGCCCCCGATCCAGTGGCCTAAGTGTGTGTGTGCGGTGCGACAGGTATGTGTGTGTACGTGTGTGAGAGAGAGAGAGAGAGAGAGGTGGTTGGTGGGTTGGTTGGGGGAACATGAGCTGTTTATCGCAGCTGCTTTTGAAATTGCTTAGAATTTTTTGACAACGCAATGCTGGAAATCGCTCAGTCACGTTAATGGCCATCAAGTGCTAGGAACATGTTCATTCTAACGACAATCTCGCTTGGTCTGAGCTTTCTGGTTGCTCTGCTTAGCCTGGCGCTGCTATTGCTTAGCCGCAAGTCGGCGCTGATCTTTGGCAAATATCCGAGCAAGGGCATCTTCTATAAGCTGAAATATGTGATTGCGCTGCGTGTGCTGCACCAGCTGCGCTACCGCATCTACAAGCGTAACGAGAAGCTGCTCAGCTCAGCAACTCATCTGGCCACGTTGGATCGGCCCCAGCCGTTGACCAATGATCCGAAAAGTTATGATGTGATTAGCTTAATGGCCGCGAATGCTGCTGGCCAGAAGCTGATGGTCACGCTGGAGCGTCGTAGGAGGGGTGTGCTGAAAGCAGCTCTATATCTATATCTTCCCGATAGCGGTTTGTACAGTCTGCCCAAACTGCCGGACATGGTGCACTTCACCAACGATGGCAGCGATGAGAGCACCGAATTTCGTGGTGCCGGCTTTCATCTCTATCCATTGGCCTCCATGCGCCACTGGCAACTCAAATTTGATGGACAGCTACGTAAGGAGTCCACGGCAACAGAGCCCGAACTGCTGGCGGTGCAGCTGGATCTGAGATTCATCAGCACCCAGGATCATTTCAATTACAATCGGGATCTGAGCTCCACGCTGATTGCCGACTCGATAGCTCGCGAGGCATGGAACGAAGGATTCTATGGCATGCTCAAGTGCGTCGGCCACATTGTCGAGAAGCGTACGCATTACGAGCAGCATGGCCAGCTGGATGGCAGCATTGTATTGGACGGACGACATCTGCCGTTGAAATTGCGCGGCTTTCGGGATCACAGTTTTGGCACCGAACGCTGCCTGAGCACCATTAATCGCTATGTGTATTTTGCCTTGCTGCTGGACGATGGCAGCAGCATGGTTGTCGGCAATCTTAGCCAGCCCTCGTTCTTTCTATCCTCGCTCAAGGTGGGCTACGTTTGCACACCCGACGGCGTCTATCAGCCGATTACGGCCAGCAATTTCGAGTTGTACTCGTACGGTGAGAGGGGTACACCGCCACAGCATCAGCATTTTATAGTGGACACCGCGCAGCAGACGTATCTGGTGCAAATACGCGTTGAGCAGAGTGCCGTGCGGTATGTGGGCGGCGATTGGGAGTCGAAGGTTTACAATCAGTTTGTGGCATGCACCGTTAATGGCATCAGTGGCCAGGGACATGCCGAATATCTCTATAGGCACAATAATGGTCGGCCCCAGGCAATTGCCGACCAGGATCCGCAGTGGTATCAGCGCATTAAGCGCTACGAGCGTAGTCTAAGCAACATGGAGAATATCAGCGATGAAGATTTTATATTCTAAGTCAGACGTTACTATGTACATATATGGTGCATGCTAACTTTATCATTTGACTACCTATGTGATAAATATTTTTTTGTTTATTTTATAATAGTAAATTAAATAAAAGCAGATAGCGAATTATATAAAAAAAAAATTATAGAAGTTATTTACAACATTCGATTTTTATTGAGAAAAATATTGTAGCTTCAGTGGCAGCAGGGACCATTTCCGACTACAGTTTATATATTCTTCTTCTTTATATCAAAAACCGATTCATTTTAAATCTTTTGATTCCCACACGATAAAACATCGCACAGAACATTCAGCGTAACAACAAATTTTCCACCAAGAACTCGAAATTTTTAATGGTCTCCCGACATATTCATGGGATTATTGGAATATTGTCGCGACATTTTCATGCCGATTCAAGTGTGTTCCAGAAAGATATGCCTTTTTTCAATAGCGCAAAAAAAAAGTAAATTAATAAACAAACAAACGTAAATAAATTAATAAAGCAGATAATATATATTTTTAGAATAAATGCCAATTTCCTAAATCAACTATGTGAAAAGTGTAGTGACGAAATAGAGTCGCAAACAGTTTTGACTTAATTATAGTCCATTAGTCCAATATATGTAGTTTAACCTTTGGTTACAGATTTGAATAAAACCCTATAGTTGGTGATAACTGTGATCAAGTGTAACAATTTCATTAAGATGATTATAGGTAAAGACTTAAATTCAATGTTCTCTCGACTGGAGCATTTAGTTGTTATCCTACATATAGATTGTATAATTGAAAAACCCAACCTGTTTGTGAGTGTATCAACAATATAGTTTTATTTGTGGACCATTCAACAAGTTATCTTAATATTTATAAATAAAATTTGTCGCCCTCCACTTGAGTGGCCACGGGGAGTCTGGCGGGGGCAAGTCAGGCAATGTGGGATAAGATTAGAAAATCATATTGGATTTGCTATCAATAAATAAAAAACCAAGGTCGTTACGTATTTTATTTTACTTGATTTATACAGCTATAGACAACGAATGTCTTATCGCATTGGTCTGAATCTAATTCCTAGGATTAGTGGCAATCTTGTGCAGCTGGCTGGGAATGCGATAACGCTAACCTCAAGTACCAAAGTTGGCAAATAGTATTTTGCCCGGGAAAGCCAACCAGAAGTGAAAAATTTACTATGCTCTACATTTGTAGATGGATGTAGCGTCACTGACTTCTGACAAATTATGTTAATAACAAGGATAAATACGCAGATTGCAGAATTATTCATAACAACAAGGATCTGGAAGAAGTTTTTGGTGAACTTTATGGAGCATCAACCGGAGCCAAATGCCTTATTCCAACAGAAATAAACATGATCCAATACATGTGTCGCGAGCCTGTCGTGGATGGCATCGGGATAAGGATTTTAAGTTTTTAAAGTGGCCAGCAAGATCAACCGACTTGAATCCCATAGAGAACATGTGGGGACACCTGTTCCGTCGACAATTTGAGACCGTTGAGCAGCTGAGTTATGGAATGGTCCAAAATTCCACTATCTGAGTTCTAAAAAAATTGCTGAATCGATGTCAAACCGAATTTTTTTAGTTATAAACAAATCTGGAGGATGGACACATTATTTAGTTGTTACTTTCAAGTCATTTCTACATATCATATTAAAAAAATTCAAGTTCCTTTAATCGAATTTCGCAGAGTGTAATTCTATATGGACAAATTCGAAATTTCGCTTTAAATCAATAAATATGGCAATAAAAAAGGAACAAATTATAAACTATATTTGTATACTCTTGTGGAAGCTATTATAATATTGTCATGTACTTTGTAGAATTAGAATAAATTGTTGCCGAATTAATTCTTAATCAACATCGATCGAGTTGTCCGCCAGTCAGCCTGCTTCTGTGCAAACTGACGCTCAAATTTGAACCTATCTTGATGAAACTTGGCATTGAGCTGGCCGAATTTGATTGCTAAATCATCGGTCGAAAGATGTATTCTCGTTTAGAAAACATTTTTTTTTACAGGATATGCCAACTAAATTTACCCAGTATGCTTTATATTGTCATTAGGAAAGATCGCTCAAAAGATGAGTTCTTGCATGAAAACCTTTTCAGTTTAACATAATATCCGAACTGAACTTAAGCAATATGCATTTTATTATGCTCTTAACATGTTGAAAAACAAAAAAATTATAAAATTATCAGCATCGGACATCAATATCATATTGATTTCAATAATTTATAATACAATTTTGATGACGGCAATTTGCCTACGGTCAACAAGGATACGCAATCTTCGTCGTATCTACGAAAGTTTTTCGGTCTTTGTTGCTATTGACGTTGTCTATCTTCAAATTTGAAAGTTTATGTGTTATATATAAACAAGTTTCATTTTGCTTTCAAAATCAATAAAAAACGAAAAGACAAAAAAAAGAAGATATTAAAAAATTGTTAAAGTTTTCAAGTTTCAAATTCAGCGTCAAAATTAACAGGTTTTAAGATGTTAAACATTGGCTCCAGTTCGGATGTGGGCTCAAATGCAACCATTGTCACTGTTCAGGAGATGAAGACGCCAAATTTACAGGCTCACAGCCCGCAATTGAACCCGTCGGAGATGCCGCCAAATAGTCGACGGGCCTTTCTGCAGCATATGGTGGATAGTTTGCCGAAGACGGTATATAATCGGGTGCTGGCATTAAAGCACAATCAATTGCAGCAGATTAAGATATCGGAGCAGTTCTTTCGCGAAGTCTATGACCTGGAGAAGCGTTTCTATGGGCAGAGCTGTACGCTGTTCGATGCTCGTCGGGACATTGTTGCTGGTGATGTGGAGCCGCCGGAAATGGAGCGCAACTGGCATGAGGAGCCCGATGAGCTGCTCGAGGAGATTAAGTCGACGGAGGAGTTTAAGCAATTGACCGAACAGCTACAGCATTTGCCAGCCAATGCGGAAGGTGTGCCACGTTTCTGGTTAACGGTATTTCGCAATGTGGCGCTCATCTCGGATCTGGTGCAGGAGCATGACGAACCGTTGCTAGAGTGTCTAATGGATGTACGCATCAGATACGAATCGGACAGCTATACCGTACACTTTCAGTTCCGGCCCAACAAGTATTTGCACACATCGTCGCTACTGCTGACCAAGAAATACATTTTACGCCACGAGGCGGACAAGGATTATCCGTTTATGTTCGAGGGTCCGGAGATTGTGCGTTGCGAGGGCTGTCACATACACTGGCGCGATGGCTCCAATCTTACATTGCAGACAATTAAGCAGAAGCGTCTGCGGAAAGGAGCACGCAACATGCCAAAGGTAATGCCACGTGAGTCATTCTTTCGATTCTTCTCACCGCCGCAGGCAATGGACCTCTCACTGGCAGATGAGAAGACAAAAATGGTGCTTGGTGCCGACTTTGAGGTGGGCTATTTACTTCGCACTCAAATCGTACCCAAGGCCATACTCTTCTACACCGGCGACATTGTGGATAACGTTAATGATGAGCTGTACACAGCGGAGAATACATCGACATCGTTGTCCTCTATATCGCATGGTGATCAAAACAATCAAAAGGATCCAATTGATCCAATTCCCAGCACCAGCAGTGTTTTTCCTAAATAGATGTTATATGATTTTCGTGAAACGAATGCATTTTTAGTCTATATATATAAGCACACATATACATATATCTAGCTAACTATTCTATATCATATACAGCTATTTAAATATGCTCGTATAGTATTCCTCCTCCAGATCGTACAGATCCATAGCCATCTCATCGCGCAGCTTCATCAACTTTTTATCGCACTCAATTTGTGTGGCCCGAAATAGTTGTGAGTTGTTTGTGATTGCCTCATTCACCGAGTGAAAGTCATTGAGTATAAGATATTGCTTGAGATCTGCCACCAGCTTCATCAACGATTCACCAGCTCGCACTGAAAGACATTAACAATAGGTTATTATTATTGTTGCA
Source organism: Drosophila anomalipes (assembly GCA_035041615.1). NCBI lineage: Eukaryota > Metazoa > Arthropoda > Insecta > Diptera > Drosophilidae > Drosophila > Drosophila anomalipes. The sequence continues at coordinate 7,722,671 of JAWNKZ010000254.1, forward strand.
TTAAAACAAACATTTATAACAATTTTTTGTAATCAATACACAAATTCCTAAATTATATCAGCCAATATTAGTTAGAAAGATGGAAGATACTAAAAGATTAAATTTAATAATCCGTTTTCGTATTGTGTTGAGTGGTGATTCTCTTACAACGATATACAATAAAATAAACCATCAGCAACTAAAAGATTGGTTTACGTCTACTCAAACGCTCCATAAAAAGTGCACATACAATATTTAAAATAAACACTATAGCTCAATAATGAAAATAAACACATAAGAGAATTGTAGTCGAGAGAGCTCGCTACGCGATACCCTGGAACCCAACTGTTAAATATAATATTCACACGCAGCGCATCTCTTTATTCAAAAGCCCAAACGGATTTCATTTCATGTTTGCGTTTTTGTTTGTGTATTTAAAAAATGCAGCGGGATGCAATTGGGTCGTATTATTGCCATGGGAAATTGTTTTGAATCGATTAAGTAAAATAAACATGATCTGAAAAATTTGCATTCCAAATTTGAGGTCAATAGCTTTATACATACATACGGACATGGCTCGTCTGTTGGTGTTGATCAATAATATAAATACTTCATAGTATCGGAAATGCGTCCATCTACTTTGTTACATACTTTTGCACAACTTTATTATACCTTTTCTTTTTTTTTTTACCAATTCTTAATGAGTTCGGGCTATAAAAAAAATAATTGACGAGGCTCGTGTCTTACTATGGCTTACAGTAGTGATGAAAATTAAATACCCTTCCAGACATTTAAGAAAATAAATATTTTTTGTCACACATAATTTTCGGATTTTTAGCCAATGACAATTGGGCGTAGAGTAAAAATTGTAACTGATGAGTTTTTCCACAACAGCTCGAAGAACAAAATCTTTATTCACACAAGACACTCAGATTTGAACGATGGTTCATGATGCGGTTTTTAACATTAAGTGTTTTTATCCCGATCCATAAGTAAGTTTCATTACAATTGAGAGACTACATTCCATACAAAGAAGACGGACAAATCTCACCTTAAGAATAGGTGTATAGAATACCTTCTGTCTGTAATACTTTTCAGTACTTGTGTTTATATATATATATATATATATAGACGAATGATTTATGCATGCTTACCCATATTTGCCGATCGCACTTGCATTTCAAGGGCATCCTGCTCGCACTGTGTTATCTTCGAAATTTGACTATGACTCTCGCGCCGTGCTAGCTTCAGTATCTCTATAAACAAATGCATAAGTAAATCGATTAAGTTTCATAAACAATTGGCTTTAGGATTAAAAAGAGGCTTTGCTTGAATACGGCCGAAATGCATTGTGGTCAGCCACAGTTGCAGTCAGAAAGCCTGTGAATATTGGTCATTTGTTACTTCTATGTGTACAATAATTGTGTGCAACAAGATGGGTACATCATTTTCATACTTGTTCGATCGGTTCGCTGCCAGGGAGAAAGTCAGCGTGCTGATGATTGGATTGGATGGAGCCGGCAAGACGACAACACTCTACCAGCTTAAGTTGGACGCTGCTTTAACCAATATACCAACAGTTGGATTCAATGTTGAAATGATGGAATATAAGCGCTTGCGTATGACCGTCTGGGACGTTGGTGGCCAGAATCGTGTGCGCTCCTTGTGGCGCTATTATTACAATAATGCCGCTGCCGTAATATTTGTAGTTGATTCCTCCGATGAGGAACGCTTCCACGAGGCCATGGTCGAGCTGCACTCGGTGATGCGTGTGAAGGAGCTAAGGGACAGCGTTTTACTAGTACTGGCCAACAAGCAGGATCTGCCGCATGCCGTCACACCGGTCGATCTGGCCATGCGACTGCGTTTGCATGAGCTCTATCAGCGCTGGAAGGTGCACGGCATCAGCGCCACCTTCGACAGAGGCCTCCATGAGGGCATGGAACTGCTCTATCGCTTGATACGAAAGCGTCGTCAGCGTGCCGGTGCCGAGCGTAGCCGTAGCGCATTTTTCTAAGCCCACTTTAGTTATACATTTTTTGTTTTGTTTTGTTACCTTCAAAGTTCTCCAGCATGCTGCGCACATCGTCTTTGAGGCGCGCATTGTAGGATTTCAGCAGCGCTTCCTTCGACTGCGGCAATATTGTGATCCGCGAGCTGCTTGCCATTTCTCGTTAGGGCAAAGCTGCTGCAGGACTATAATTATACTAAAATTTTTAGTTTCTAATTTTGATTTATTTCCTTTTGTTTTCTTATTAATGTTTTGTTTGTGGCCTTTTGCCCCGTTTCATCCACCAACCATGGTTGCTTATATTTATCGCAATCACAAGGCAACTCCTCGATAGTTCGATTACAAATTAATTGCTATGTCATGAAGTAAAGTTTCAAACCATTTGAATTGCCTTTCCATACATCAACTTGTCTTGCTGCGTATCTGCAATTCTTAAAAAGTAATTAAATATTTGATGTACATATGTATAAGCACTGGAAAACTCTTATAAGTAAATGTAAATTTACATATTTATATGTGGAAAATTCGTTCACCTTTTGTACTTTCTACACAAACAAATACTTTCAGCTTAATAACCTTCGTTTGAATTAATTAAATATTTATATTAGATTAATTACATATTTACATTATGCAAACAATTTCTTTATATTTAATTTTCAGAATAATATCCAAAACTACAGGTGTGGCAAGGCTGCTGGAACTTGGCTTGCCGATATATTGTTATTGTTATGACAGCAAAAATATCGATACAACGGCAAATGTTTTGCTAGATGCCATCGCTAGTTCTTGACCTGCAGAGGTAGTGAAAAGAGACTCGAAAACAGCAAACGGCGAAATAGTTAAGCAAGGCACACTGCCCTGCAACTTATATTCGGTCAAGATAAGCCAACGAAGGAGATTCTACACCTGTAATGCTTTAATGCTAAAGTCTATACTCGGTGGGGATACGAATGGTTCTGCGGAAGATATACCAACTGGAGGCGTGTGCGGCGGGAGTGGCAGTGGCAGCGGCAGTGGTCGAAGCACCAACGGTGCTGCAGCATTTAGCCGAGCCAGTTGTGGCTTGGGCTCCAGCTCGATATACAGTGGCCTAAGTGCTGTGTGTGGCAGTGGCAGTGGCAGTGGCAGTGGCAGACCGAGTAGAAGCGGAAGTGCAAGTGCGAGTGGCAGTGGCAGTGGGAGCAGTACACCAGCAACCGTTTATTGCCCTGCATGCGTAGCCAGCAGCTCACAGCAACAGCAGCAGCAGCAGCCGCAGCAGCCGCAGCAGCCGCAGCATCATCAGACAGACGCATTCCTTCAGCGAGATTCGAAGTCGGGCAAGAGGGCAAAGGGACGCAAAAGTGCATCGACAGCTGGCTGTGTTGACGTGCAGCATATACGCAACAATCTGAGCATGTCCACATCGAGCTCAACGCGCAGCACACGCGGCGGCAGCAACAGCAGCTGCAGCACTGCCTCGGCTGTGATGGCATCCAACGGAATTACGTCCTATGATGCCAATAGCAATGGCAACGGCAGCTGCAACGGCAGCAACTTCAATTGCAAGGACAACTCACCGGGCAGCTACAGCTACAGTTGCAATGCCCTCAACGTCGACTTCAATTCCTATACGGCAACACATCAGTGGACGCGCATGCTCGAATGTGCTGAGTTTGTTGGCGCCAAGTATGTGCAAATCTATTTAGTATTATCTAATTGAAAGAAAAATATCTCAAAATGGTTGTCCTTAACTACCAATTAACAATAATATACAGCATAGCCAATGTTTTAGTATAGATTTTGGCCAGTACATTTATCTGATTTTAAAAATAATACTATTGGCATCGGTGGCACATACAAATCTTCCGGATGACATTTTATTTTTGGCCAAATTAGTCCTCCAATGTTGAAGGAATATATCTAACTGGTGATCATGTAGCTTTCGAGTTCTTCCATGACACACATCATAAACAACATCCGTCTGTGTATAGTGTATTTGTTTCATAAATATGTATTTGGAAAGAACTACGAACATCAATAAATATAAGATGCAGGAAATGGAACGTTTTTTTTTCTTTTTTGTATTTGGGAGATTTGTATTTAATTATTTATTGACTTGATGTGGTTTCTCGCAGCACAAATCAATCTTTTATGCTTTCTTTCATTTTTAATTGCAATCGTACAGACGCAGTAAGCATACGGTGGTTGCCTACAAGGATGCCATGTTCGTGTTTGGCGGCGATAATGGCAAGAACATGCTCAACGATCTGATACGGTTTGGTGTCAAGGACAAGTCATGGGGACGGGCATGTGCAACCGGTACGCCACCGGCGCCGCGCTATCATCATTCCGCTGTTGTGGCGGGCAGCTCGATGTTTATCTTTGGCGGCTATACGGGCGACATACACTCCAACTCGAATCTCACCAACAAGAATGATTTGTTTGAGTACAAGTTTCTTAGCGCCATGTGGGTGGAGTGGAAATTCTCGGGCAGGTAAGCCATAGCAAAGGAGGCCATTAACTAAGCAACAATAACAATTCTCACTGCATATGCAGGCAACCAGTGCCACGTTCGGCGCATGGCGCTGCGGTTTACGACAACAAGATGTGGATTTACGCCGGCTATGATGGCAATGCTCGGCTTAACGATATGTGGACGCTGAATTTAACGGGCGAGAATCATCAGTGGGAGGAGGTGGAACAGCAGGGCGATCGTCCGCCCACCTGTTGTAATTTCCCCGTTGCCGTTGCACGCGATGCCATGTATGTGTTCTCCGGCCAGAGTGGTCTCCAGATAACAAATTCCCTGTTTGAGTTTCACTTTAAGACGCGCACATGGCGTCGCATTTCCAATGAGCCGGTGCTGCGTGGCGCTACATCGGCACCACCGTCGCGTCGCTATGGCCACACCATGGTCCATCATGATCGCTTTCTGTATATTTTTGGAGGTTCAGCTGATTCGACGCTGCCAAATGATTTGCATTGTTACGATCTTGACTCACAGGTGTGGTCCGTCATTCAGGCGGAACAGAACTCGGATATGCCGTCGGGTCGCGTATTCCATGCATCCGCCGTCATTGGCGATGCGATGTATATCTTTGGCGGCACCGTCGACAATAGCGTACGGCGCGGAGATACGTATCGGTTTCAGTTCTCCAGCTATCCAAAGTGCACGCTACGCGACGACTTTGGCAAATTCTATCACGAGAAGCAATTCTGTGATATTCAGTTTGTGGTGGGCGCCGAAGAGATACGCATTCTTTCGCACATTGCCTTCGTTGCGGCACGCTCCAAATATTTGCGCAACAAGATATTGTCAGCGCGCGAGGCGCGTCAACAACAGATGGAGAAGCTCTATGGTGTTGGGCAAGTGGATACGCTGGCTCTGAATACGGGCGTCGGCGGGGATCGTGTGCTGATGCTGGAGGTGCGACTGGCGCATGCCTCACCCGAGGCATTTGAGATAATACTTAACTATATCTATACGGATCGCATTGACCTGAAGGACTCATACAGCAAGAACATCATCATTCTCATCACGGACATCTATCAATTGGCTGGTCTGTTCACTATGCCGCGCCTGGCGCACGGCTGCATCCAGTACCTGGATTATAAGATCAACAAAATAAATGTGCTGGAGGCTCTTTACAATGCTGACAGAAACAAGTGAGTTCTGTCCCATTTCCATTTCCATTTCCATTTTCCAACTTACATTTTTTTATTTAATTTTTGTATCAATTTACGTCAGCATTAAAATCATCAAGGATCATTGCATGCAGTTCATCATCAAGGAAGAGAACTTCACCGAAGTGGTCATGTCCAGTGAGTTCAGTGATCTGGACAAGCCACTGCTGGTCGAGATAATACGTAAGCGTTTGCATCCGAGCAAGCTGGTGATAGACACTACTTATGAATCGAATATTGGTGAGTATGAATTTAAATATATTCAAAATCTATGCAAATCGAAATCAATCAAATGAAGCGTATTTGTTGAGTTCATAACAAATTCTCAAATAGAGATCTGTGGCAATGTTCCCTAGCATGCAAAGATGGCATGAAAACAGTTAGCGAACATTAAAAGAAACACAATTTCAAACAAATATTTATATTGACATCTACAAAAATATATTGGTGTTGTAGGGACTACGCTGGAGCATGATTTGTCCATGTTTTTGGAGACAACGGGCAAGGACTTTTGCGATATAAGTCTAATACTAGAGGATCATGTGATACCAGCTCACAAATCTGTGTTATCGTCACGTTGTACCTATTTCCAGGGCATGTTCCGTTCGTTCATGCCACCGGATAATACTGTTAATGTAAGCACCGTTATTTGCTATCGGCTATTATTATAATTCATTATATATAATCCAATTACTCAGATACAAATTGGCGAAATCTCACCCTCACTGGAGGCCTTTCATTCGCTGCTACGCTATATATATTATGGTGAGACACAGATGCCGCCACAGGATGCACTATACCTGTTCCAGGCACCCTGTTTCTATGGTTTGTCCAACAATCGTTTGCACGCATTCTGCAAATACTCATTGGAACATAACATTACGTCGGAGAATGTGCTGCAGACGCTGGAGGCGTCCGATATAACAAAAATCTATGACATCAAGGATTATGCATTGAAATTGATTGTGAAAGATTTTGCTAAAGTGGCCAGGCTGCCAAAAATAGCCGGTTTGTCGCGCGAACTGTTGCTGGAGATAATACGCGCTGTGGCCGATTCGCAAGGCGAGTTTCTGACCCGAATCAATATCAATACTGATATCTGAAAACTAGTTGTGCTACAGCCGTCTTTGCAGTTAATGCTCGCTTGGTTGCAAATCGGACGTAGCCCGTAAAGCAGCAGTAGCGGTTGGTAGCGCCACGAATTCGCCCTCTCTTCTCATGCTCCGTATACCTGTACCTAAACCTAAACCTAAACCTAAACCTAAACCTAACCTTATCTCTTTATACATTCTATTATATATACATATATATATAATATATATTATATATTATATATATGTCTATGAATAATGATTTACAACAATTAAAAATGATGATGCATAAAATCCACACATGCACACAGACTTATACTCAAATATGATACGAGGCATACAGCATAAGTGCAACAACAGAAGCCAGTTTAAATGAGAGAATGAAAGAGCGAGAGCGCTAGAATGAGAGAGCGAGAGCGAGAGGGAGCACGTAATTTTATGGTATTTTGTGGTAGTCTGTTAGTAGTAGTTGTTAGTCTCATAGCTGGTAATTGTAATGGTAAAAATGACGTGCAAGCTGTTTGAAACTAAAGGATTCAAGGACCTTTGGGTGCAGTTCGCCCTGTAAGCCTGTAACTCAGAGCTGTCCACTGATTTATATCTTTATTTTATTGATATGCTTATGCAAAAGTGGCAAGTTGTTAGATCTACTGAAATCATATAAATACACGATAGTATCTATGTATCTATTTCAACAAGCAAATCTATGTAATTGTTGAATCAGAGCTATTCTGTAGTGGATACTATATTGGTTGATTTTATGATACATACAAGAATAAACAGTTAGGATCATATAGCTGCTAGAGATGATGGCTTAAGGGAAAGAATTGCATATATATTTAGATTTAGCAAGTGTTTGCCTAGTTCTCGGGTTCTTTACCATGGTGATTGTTGCAGACATCAGTATATACAGTATATATGTCTTTAGTGTTCTGGCAAAGTTAAGTAGCCATAACATTAACATAATTTTGCTTGGCTATAATTGTTTATGCTATATAGCAACATTGTCTTCAATTCGCTGTTGAATATCCCCATCAATTTGGTCGAATCATAATGTTTATAAAAACAGTTTATCTTTCTTTCTCTGTTTTGATAATCATATCAAATTTAAGAAATAGCCCACAGAAATTTACTATATGAAAGTGTCCTAAACTTGGCAGAATTACATTACATAAAAGTTTATTTAGTGCCCCAATTTCAGTTCTATTGTCAGAATTTAAGTAAAATAATTCACCATTATTTTCAACTTGGTATGATTAACAAGTATCCATTGAACTCGAGAGATTCATTTGTATGTACATATACTATATATATTTATATATATATATAAAATATATGTACTTGTCTAATGCCGAACCAGATCTAATGAGTAATAGGTTTTGAATTAGTTTCGAGTTGGGCATGAACTAACAATAAAATGTTTAGTAGGTTGCGTTAAGGAAATAGTCATTTGTCGTATTATATATGTGCTGAATGAGTTTAAAACTAGAATTGTTGTTTATTATTACTTGCACATTATGAACAGTATCGTCATTAAACATATATCTATACGTATTGTAGGTATATGTATGCATATATGCAAACCACGAATATACATATATACATATGTATTTATAGATACATATATTTATACACTAATTCTATGCTTTATTAAAAAATATATACAGATATGTACACAAATTTTAATGTTCTTATGCATGAGTATTCAGATTAGAAAATTTATAATTTTCTTGCATACTTTTACTTAGCAACTTTTGACTTAATGCATTGCATACAAACATGTAGTGTGTGCTGACTCTCAAACTGACAAATGCTGCAATATTCAGCTATACAAAAATCAAAAACAATAAAAACAATAAAAACAATACAAGCTTTAAATCACACCTTTCACCACATTTACAAAATCAACATTCAAATAGAACTTACATCTCCTTGAACGAATAATAAACAACAAACAGTTCGCGTTTTGAAAAATCTAGACTTATAAACAAATTGAATAAATTTGAATGACATTTAAGAAATGTTGTTCGACTTTATTTTTTAAATATTGAAGTTTTTGATAATTTATTCAGTTTTTAGGCGTTGTGATAGTTGTGTTTCTGTTTGAACAGAGTGTTTCTAGTATTAATAATTATAATTATGCTTTAGTTTAATGTGTCGTAAAATACGCAGTATTATTTGTAAGTATCTTCTTTATGCTAACTTATTTTTCCATATTTATTTTAATTTTATTTATTTATTTTTTTTAATTTGAAATTAATTTTAGTTGAGATAAATATCTACTAAGACATAATATAGCTGGTGTTTGCTATGGGCGATACTGATTTTTGTTAGCTGTTCAGATTATCTAATATTGTGCTACATATTTTGAGTTGTTCTAAGTGCGAGTGCTAGTTGTAGAACAGTGTTAGATAATCCCACTGTTTGCGTATTCAAATTAAAATATGAATACAAATAATGATAACAATAAAAATCAGTTGAAACTGTAATTATTATTCCCATGGCCTAGTGCACAATTTTATACTTAAAATTTGTTGTCAAAATAACGAACAAAAGTTCTCTTATGAAGGCCACACGAGTGGTTCTTTTAGTGTCTTCTCAAGATACACTCTAGATAATAAAAAGGAAAGCTTTACCTACCAGAGATAGGCGAGCAGATGTTGTCGAGAAAATAATACACAAATCGTGTTGCTTTAAGTGCAACCCCGACTTGGCACTGAAGGAACCCAACAAGTGCCAGTTGTATGTATGTACGTATAATCAAAATAAACCTCTCGCCATTACTCTTCTCTCACATACGATGTATGTTAACAACATATTCAAATTACCTATCTGCATTCTTATTTGTTCCTATGAAATCGTCTGGCAATTTACACATCATAGATGACTATTTTTTTCTTTAAAGCTCAAAAAAACTTTCTCGGTTTTCTCACCTATTAAAGATGTGTAAAAAGGGTATATGTATGTAAGAAGGTTAACATCTGCAACTCGACAAGGCATATATATTCTTGATCAGCAAGATCCGTCTACATATATGTTTGTCCGATCTTAATCAATTATCAACTTATTTTAGATTATAAAAGGCAGAATCAAATGCAATTAAATAGCCTAAACAGCTTAAGAATAATATATCTTCTCAATAATTTAAAAAACTCACAAACAATTGAATGTCATCTAGATGCTCTATAAATTGTATGACGAGAGGACAATAAGCGTAGAAGTTATGCAAAAATTAATTTTTCAGCATTTAAGAAATTTCGAAATCATGTTTTTTAGTTTTTAGTTTTTATTATTCTATGCATGTGAACCAATTATGCCCTGGTGCAGTATCAAAAACATGCCCATATAGATACTAAAACTCTTCAAAACATAATATTCGACATATCTTTAATTTCTTTTCCGATTGCATCACAATAAATCAAAGTAGCTTTACATATTTCATGAAAAAAATAAAAAATAAATCAATAAAAGAAACGGTCATTAATAAATACTCAATATAAAAAATTAAAATTTACGAATATATATATATATATATATCTATATTAAGATTAGTTGATATACACTAAACAAGCAAAATATACAATTGGTATGCATAATAAATGAACAAATGATGTTTTTTCAATATTGGGAAATTCGGAATTATGTTGGGGCTGCCCAAAAAATTGTGACTCGAGGGAATACCCATACTCTGCATGCAATTGTCAAACAGTGCTCTTGGGAATTTTTAATTTCAGTCAGTTCAAACCTGCATAACTTTGCCAAAGAAAACACACACACACACACACTAAACACACACACACACACACACATACATACACAAACAAAAGAGTGTGCTAATGTTCATACGTAATTTGACAGTGAGTGGCCCGGGGAAAAGTTACGGAGGCAACAAAACTGAAGACGAGTGTATGAGAATAGAAATACAAATACCTAATAAAATTGTCGGCAAACAAACAGGCGACGGAGCGTTCAGATAGAGAGACTGATGGCAAATTCGAAATGGATAATATGAGATAGCAGCATGCCCAGCTCAATGGAATTAAAACAAAACAAAAGGCTGCCAAGGACAATGGCAAGTCGGGCTGAGCTCCGCCTCTGCTCGACTCGACTCAGCTCAGCTCAGCTCAGTTTGCTTCTTGCTTATCAAATGCAAATTACAAAATCAAATATGTCAGGACCAGCGAGTCGGAACCCTCGGGCAATGTGCTGCCAGAAAGCAGGCAGCAGGCAGCGTTTTTGGCAACTGTTTGAATACGGAGCAACGCGATAGAGATGACCGCGTGTTGTACCTTACTTCAAATCACCCTGAAAATTATAAATATTTATTGGTATTGGTATACATAACTTTAATATCTACGAATACGAATTACTTAAAATTAGAAACGCATTTTTTTTTCAGATATTTTTTCTAAACTGTATTTATTTTTGGAAAGCTTCGAAAATAGTAATTAAATTTGCTGCCTCGACTGATATGATAGCTGATTAGCTGCTGTCCACTTCAATCTATAATAATAATCTATCTAAAACGTTCTTATATGTAAAATATTAAAATAATAATGTTTAAAAAATAAATAACAAAAAGTAAAAATAGTAGTAAAATTTAATACATTTTCTAAATTATATTAAAAATACCGTGGAATTAATAAAAGAAAAACGCTGGTTTTGCGAAGGACGCATATATCTTAAAACTCATTGTACTATTTAAAAATTTCTGAAATTTTATGAATTTTATTGCCTATGAAGAATAAATTAGTTCCATATTATTTTACTTCGCGCTTAACTAAATATTTCTAAATAAAATAAGAAATATTCATCTTTCTGGCATCTGATTTTTACGTTTCACGGGCTGTTTTGGTATTTAAAAAAAAATGGCAAAAAAGTAAAGTAACAATTTTTGGATATCATTGTTTAAGTCCCGAACGAAAAAAATGACAATAGAAAAATGAGTTGATTTCAAACCGTTCGTAAACATCTCGACACGCTGCCATCTCAGACGCAGTCACGAGTCCATGGATGTGCTGGCCTTGTGTCGGCCAAAGTTTCAGATACATATGTACATACATATAGAGATACACATGTGGATGCTTTTCAATGCCTACATTGACAATTCAATTTATTGGCATGGAAACATGTTAAATTATTTGAAAACTATCATATGAATCGAGGTGCCCCAGGGTAAGTCCATCCAATGATACGATTGTATCTGATGCTTCTGAGAAACTTGATGCCAACATGAATTGAGTTGAAATTAGAAAATTTCGTTAGAGTTTGTGCATGAATATTTATGAGTGTCGCCCTTTGCATTTAACTTAATATTCGCTCATCATATTTGTGAATTTTAAATTACATATAATACCTAGGACAAGTGATTTCACAATGATTTCAATTTGTCGTTTTAGTGGAAAACATTGTGAACAATCAAACTTTTAGAGTCGATCACAACTCAGGCGCTAAGTCGACAAACAGTCCAATACACGTCCAATAGCCATATGGATGAGTTAATCCAATTAACTTCAAATAATAATCTGTCAAGCTCGCCCAAAATTTACAATACTTTATGTCTAGTTTTTACCGAACTTGAAATCATATATATATAATTTGCGGCCAGCGTCAATTTTGCCTGTCAGAGTATTTGCTTTGGACACTTCTGTTTGGACCTTCCAAAAGATAGAATGAGGTTGACAGAGGTAGAGTCAGCGTAAGAATAATAAATTCTTTTGCCGCCTGTCAATTTATAAGTTAATAATTTAAGCCAAACAAAGCCAAACCGATCGAAGTCAATCAGCTATATAATATGTCTATATGCAGGCATTGGTAATAGGCCCAACAAGAGCTGGGGGGTGGCTTTGGGTTAGTTTTTGGGGTTGCCTGATGCTTTTTAATATCCGTTTCATGTGGATTTATACGCTTCAAGTTCACGCTGAGCGCCAACACATAAATTTCATGGCAATTGAAGCACACCAAACAGAACTACAACAACCAACAACAATGGACAAAAAGACCGCTCCCCAACCACCATAGCTGACAAAGGGTTAACTTGTTATGGCTGCCGGCTGCGGAGGCTGAGGGAACAACAACCTTACTTAAATTGACTTGTGGCATTTTTCAAAGTATTTTTTCGTCCCTCTTTTCGTTTGTTGTTGTTTTTTTTTCTTTTTTTTTTTCTCGGCCACTGAGCAACTTCGATTAATTTATTGGGATAAGGATTTGCCCCGTTTCATACTTCCATGTCGCATCCCGCTATCCTATATCGTATGGCCCATCGATGGGTCTCATAAAGTGTCATTAAAGTGGCTGCTTGATTAAAGGCATCAATTTAGTGCCCAATTCGCCAGGCATTTGAACGGGGGGCCCAACCCAATGCATCCATTCGCCATTGCATATCCATAGAGAAGTTTAATTAAAAAACTACGCCCCAAGCACCCAATCCTGCAGTATAGGACATGAATGTGACAAACTATGAAATACCCATTTTAATGTTGAGGGTTTTTTTTTAATTACTATTTTTAATAGTGCTGACGACTTAAGAGGCATTTTATAAAATATATTATGACAAATTTACATATTTTAAACTAATAGCAAATATGAGTATTTATCCACAATTGTATAAATCTTAAATATTTGCCAAGAACTATTTTTAGTATGACATATTTATTTCTAGTTTATTTTTTTTTTGTTTGCTTATATTTTTTCTTATCAGTGATTTTTTTTATCAGACTTATATTTAAGTTAAAAAATTGTTTGATTTATGTTTTTCTGTATATCAGGCTAATTTCAACTCAATTTAAATGCATTTCAATTTAATGAAAAAAAAAATAATAATAATATTATTTAAGCAAGTGTTGGATGCTTAATGAGAATTACATAATGTTAAGAAATTATCAGTTGCTTATCATATAATTTCAGCTTAACAAATATTGATTTAAGATTTCATATATGTATATATATATGTATATCTGTCTCTGTTGCAACCAAAGAGTATACCCCTGTTGGCTGTATTAGCTCACTCGAAGTATTAAAACAACACCTGGCAATTGTAGTTTAATTGGGCAGACAGAGAAAAATGCAAATAAAGTAATTACGTTTTACGTTGCTGCTGCATGGCAAAGTTGAAAGGTTACCCAATGTCAAAAATGCTGCTATTTGCTGTACACTGTACACAAAGCATTTAAAATTTAATTTGCTGACTAAATGCAATTGGCTGAAGAGCATTTTGTCATTGGAATTGGCGAGCCACTCTTATCAATGTTATTGCAATAGTTTTCATATACTTTATGACACTTTCTTCAAGTATTTGCTATTGGGTGCTTGTGCTTCAGAAGGTTAAAGTTCAATGCATAGTATTTTTAATATTAAGCACACACACAGAAGTATGTCGACAGAGAAATGAGTGCTGAGTGCGACGGGGGAAGGGGTTGGGAATGGAGTGGGTGTGTGTACGTGTGTGTGTGTAAGTGTGCGTGTGTGTGTGTGTGTGTGTGTGTGTGTGTGTGTGTGTGTGTGTGTGTGTGCTCAGTTTTGTGTACTATGCCTCAACTGATTTCCTGTCGCGACGTCAACGCTTCCTTTTCTGCCATTTAACTTTTATATGAGCGCCAGCCGCCCCTTCCCCATCCAGCCAGCTACTTGATGTGTTGTTGTACATGAAATCCGTTTGGCACATGACATTTTGGGCGCATCGTGTGCTTTATGGACCAAATGATTGCCTGCTCAGAGGGGCTCAGTGGATTCGGCAAGGCGTTGCCAGCCAACGGTAAAAAGACGACATCTCTTTTCAGTGCGCCATTTTAAATAGATGTACACACATAAATACATGCATGCCTGGGCTATGAACGTCTACATACATATGTATGTGTATGTGTGTGTGTATGTGTATGTGTGTGCCTGTGTATAAGACTTCGCATATGAGATACCTCTGCTAATAAGTAGGGCTCTCGAGTGGGCTTCCGGCTCGTTGAGAAGCATACATCTTTGCATACATACATACATACATACATACATACAGACATACATACATACATACATACATGCATAGATGTATTTTGTATCTTTCAAACTCGAGAGATGAGTTTGTATTGTGAATTGTACGTAAATTTCTGTGCGCTTGGTAAGCAAAAACTGCAACCTTTTTCATATTTACTTATTTATTTTGCAATCATCTTTCGACTTATGGCGTGATGGTGATATTTATCATGTATTATAATTGTTTAAGGATTTTTTCTGTACTAGTTTATTGCATTGTGACCTCTTTTTATACAAGTTAAATGTCTTTCACTATTTAAATTTGTTCTTTCCTTTTGGGGAATACCAAAAATAATTCCGAATTAGTTGAATTAAATTGGAATTGAAAGCGGTTTGAATGAATTGTGAAATGTAAATGTAAGTGGCAAGCCTTCTTCAAAGATAGCTGCCACAGAAATCCTTGTAGCAAAGTTGCATCTTTGAAGATGCAGCTTTTATCGGTGTGTGTGTGTGTGTGTGTCGAGTTTGGATGTCAGTTTCTATTAGAAGAGAATTAATGAAGCACTTGTCAGGTCTCGATTTACAATAAGGTCTAAATTAAATTGAGTGTTGTGCAAATATACAAAATGTCCAAAGCTGATAAATCGGTTAGGCAAAGATGTGTGTGTGTGTGTGTGTGTGTGTGTTATTGCATGTCAATGGCAAGCAACATAAATATTTACTGAAGCACATGCAAAATGTGATGTGTGTCCAATTTGTCAATTTGATTGCAAATTAATAATGTTAAGCTATCAAATAAAACAGTCTGTTGCCGCAGGCAGTGCCACAGGGTTAAGAGATTTATCCACTCGTTTCTTTTGCTGAAATTCAATTGCAAATGCATACGACACATGCACATGCACGTACACACACACACACACACACACAGAGACACACACACACACACAGAGACACACACACATACACACAAACACCAGAAAACCCAATATTAGTCCATGATTTTGATGCATGTAATTATCGCCATGTGAGCAGTTGTGAGTGATGATGGCAAATAGCTGGCAGTAACATTTGATAGACTTTTGCTCTGTGTGCGCCTAATAAGATTTCAAATTATCTTGGCTAATTGCCTCTGATATAACTAATAACAACTGCAACAGCCGGAGCACAGCTTACAATACCGCTTAGAGCCAGGTTAGGTTGGTAGGCAGGAATAGGCAGAGGTGGGCAATAGGAATTGGCAGCGAGCTCGGCACACGTATAGGGCTCAAACAGCGTCGTGCTACGCGGCTGCTAGCATTTCCGTCCTGCGCCTAATTGTATGCCATAAAATAATAATTACATGCCATGCATATGCACTGGATTTCAAGAGTTGAGAGTCGTCCTCGTCGTCGTCCTTGCCCCACAGATTTCCGGTTCAGTAAACTGCACTGCTCGTACTGCACCTAAATACATATTGGCAGGGCATACGGCCAATTCTAAATTATGGCTTGCACGCATCGTATTAGCGGCAAGGCAGCTTCAAAGCAATTAACTTGTTCAAATCAGTCAGCAAAAGCATTCAAGTCGTTTTTGACACAAAAACATAAACTGATGGAAAACTATTTAGAAAAATTGTAAATTAAATAAAATATATTTAAAAAATTGAGAGAGTTCTCTAAAATGTTCAATCTTTACAATTATAACGACACAGGACTTATGCAAACATGTATTAACCCAAATGTATCGAATTATTAAATGTTCGGCATTTCGTAAGTAAAAACAGAATTAATTGCAGAAGACTAAACAATAAAATAAATAATAATATATTTATTCTATATATATTTTTATATTTTTATATTTATATTTATTTATTTATGTAAATACAAAAATAAGCGTTTGTGTTTGTTTGTTTATTTATGCTGAACTCATGTGCAGAGAGAGAGAGAGAGAGAGACGCCGAGCCAAGCGATTGGCATGGATTTGGAGCCTTTGATCGTCCTGGGGCCCCGGCTCACGTCGAACGGTAAATGTTTATGACGTACTCAAAATTGTCTATTAAGTTCAGCTGACGATGTCAGGATGTCGCACCGTGTGGCATTTACCTCAAACATCTCGGAAAAAACCCAAAAAAATACAATGGTTTCTACATTTTATGTGCATTATATATTATATACTTTATTATTGTACTACTGATCGAAAAATATGACTATCTTAACTATATACCAAAACACTATGATTTCATCCATATGATAGTAAAGACAATTAATTTACCTTTCTGAAAAGCATTAAGATAGACTCAACTTGGTGGGTCACAGGTCCCACTGTATGTCGCTGCTTGGTAGCGCCATAAAATGCCACTTGAAGCAAGCGAAGCAGCAACATAAGTGGGCGGCGATTGGGGGGGGGGGATTGGTTTGGGTGGGTGGGCGGTGTTTTGATCTGCTGCGTAGCAACTTTTGCCTTTTGTTCTTATGATTGAATATTTAATTCAATATGTCGCGCTAACATTTCGTTGAGTTCGCATTTTTTATGACTTGGCCACCGACTTCAGCAAAAGTTTTGCTTTCTAATTAGACGCGTCATAAACATTTTATGCCAGCCCCGAAATCGACGACGACGACAAACTTATGAATGTTGCCCGACCAGCCTCAAATGTATACTTCTTCTTCGAATTTATAGCATACCATTAAGCGGATATTTTCCAAATATTCAATAAGTACTGTGTATTTTATTTATATTAGATACTTATTTAGTTTCACTGGTATTGTTTGGTAAGTCGCAAAATATGAAAAATAATCAAATTAACAAACACAAACACAACAGCAACAATAACACACACACACACATAAAGTCGAAACTTGAGCCATGAAATGTGCTGGAAACCGTCCAATTTTTGTATTTATTGTAAAGTGCGCATTAAAGCAAAGAAGTCTTATTAAATAAATGGTTTAAAGGCTTGAATAGAAAATAACTATTTTTGGCTGCATTGATTTATAAATGAGCTGATTTTATTTACACAAATTTAATAAAAAATAAATTTTATAATAAAAAAGCCCTCGGACTATATAACATACAAATAGATAATATTTTTATACCGCCCAAAACATTTATTTCTTTGTTTTTAATTGAACGGAAGCTTATTAACAAACTTAACTTAATTAAGATTTTCGTTCAATATATAAATAGTATATCCAGAAAGTATAATAGATTACTAGAAAGGGTATTGCATCGTAGGTTGGTACACAATTGTTTTCAATTGATGTCGTTATTCTAGCTTCAACAACGGCACCAGCTGATCCTACAAAACGCTGAACCTGCTGGCCAAGTGGAGTAATGAGGAGAGGGCTGCGAGTGAAGGTGGATTGCAGGGAGAAAAAGAAGAGAGTTTTTAATTTATGGACCAACAAACAACGTTGTTGACATTATCGACAAGCAGCAGCGGCGACAGCATCAGCAGCAGTTTTTGGACCCTGGACAATAAGCGTGGAAGGCTCTCTCTCTCTCTGTCTCTCTCTCTCTTTCTCTCTCTCTCTCTCTCTGTCTCTCTGTCTCTCTCAGAAGTCTCCTCTTTTATTATAGAAAGATCAGCTTCATGTTATATAAGTGAACTTCTTAAGCGAATCACATTTGGGAAACTAAAATTAGACTGGCTCCATCAAAATTAATGATTTTAACATTTGGTAATCGTCGGCACAATCACCAACCAACCAATCAACAGACGGATATATATATATATATATATATATACATATATATATATTTACTCTGTACTCTGTATTAAATTGCTGTTTTGATAGATGTTAAGTGAATATAGATAAGCGTCTTACCCCGTTTTATTCCGTTGCACTAAGTGTTCATCGCATTCGAACACAAATCCCTTTGCAACAAATGGCTTCATTCAGATCTCTCTCTCTCTCTCTCTCTCTCTCTCTCTCTCTCTCTCTCCCTCTATCCCTCTATCCCTCTTATTCTCTTTATGTTTGCCTTGGTAATTTGTACACTAGTCTTACTTGTAAATTGGCAAATATACAATCAGCTTGGCAGAGACGCTTTGCACTATTCTAAGCCAATAAAAATCATATTACGCTCACGCCACACACGCTAACACCCCAAGAGCGCATACACACACACACACACACACACACACACACACATATGTATGTATATAGATAGTTATACACAAGTTGCGCAGACAGATATCAAAACGCATCAAAATGTTGCGCTAAACTTTATTCACAGGCTGCCACAGCCTGTGGCAGGCATTGAAATATGAAATAGAAAATGCATTTGAAGTAGCGCAGAGCTCCAGAAGAAAATGGCAGAGTAAAAAGAGCTTATGGCAAGAGGAGGGCTTGCTGAGAGCAGCAGAGAGAGAGAGAGAGAGAGAGAGAGAGCGCGGGTTGGGGAGGGAGTGGAAAAAGGTTACGTGTGCTCCAAATGGGATGCAGAAGACATGGAATGAAAATATTATATTAAAAGCCCACCATAGAGCAAATAAGAGGAACGTCAAATCAATTGTTAGCCACACCGACGAGTAAATACGGTTTCACGATATCTTAACAATTATATATGTGTATGAAGACTATTTGAAGCCCTTTCTTAAGCTTAACAATTAAAAATAACATTAATCATATTTATTTTTAGCTATTTCTGTATCTTATCGCATCGACATCTGAATCACTTCACTGATGAATTTCGTTGCAATTCTCGTTTTTACGATTAATCCTAAACACCTATTATGCTATAGCTAAAGCTCTAATAATATACTAAATATATGCAATATATGTAGAAAAACTAGATGACTCTGATTGATTGATTGATTCTGAACTTGATGTTTCTGAAACGCGGTCTCCGAAAATTGTATTCTTTTTGTTACTTTTGATTTTGCTACTGAGAAAATATTTTTTATCGATTCTTTTATCGATTACAACGATTGAAATTTATTAAGCAATACTTAATACTTTTCGGTATAAGGTATATTATAGCATAAGGCATGATAAAGCTAATATGGCTAGTCAGTGCTAGCCTAACTGGCGTTGAGCGCAAAATGTTTATCCTTTCAGCTTTGGCGTCGACAACGTTGCGTACGAAATGTTATTGTTAAATGTTAGTTTTGTTATGCAAACACGTACATAGACAGACTTACCAGCATACACACCCACACCCACTCACACACCCACACACACTGCGATAGTTGCGAAAATATGAATAGTCAAAGTCGAACTTGGCCATATGTTCGCCTCAACTTTATACTACAAAGCTGTCTGTCGATGGTTGGGCAATGCTGCAAGTGTTTTGTTTGTTCTTGGGTTAATGGGTTGAAGAGATTACCACTCCCCCCCTACTCCTTACTTACAC
Organism: Drosophila anomalipes; assembly: GCA_035041615.1. Lineage (NCBI taxonomy): Eukaryota > Metazoa > Arthropoda > Insecta > Diptera > Drosophilidae > Drosophila > Drosophila anomalipes. The sequence continues at coordinate 7,742,717 of JAWNKZ010000254.1, forward strand.
TTACGGCAGTCAAATGGCGAAGAACTAATGGGAATTTGTGCTGTCTGCTTTTTGGGGCACGCACGTCTACAACTTAAGCTGCAATAAGCGTGACTACATCGACTCTAGCGGCAAATGCGAATGCAACATTGAAATGCAGTTTTCGTGGCACAGGCGTCAACAACAACAACAATAATATACAATATAATATTATATTAAGGTTGCCATATAGCCACCAAAAATTTGAATGCACGAAAACTGTAAAGTTTACAACGGATTTGGGTTTGTTGCAGAGCCGTCTCTAAGTTTGCCACATGTTGTGGCTGCGAAAGTTTTTAGCAAAACGCCAGCGGCCACACAAGGGCAGCAGGCAAGGGGTGTGTGCATTGAATGTTCTGTTAGTGCAACAAAAACATTACTGTTAACTCCACAGAAAATTCCATTCATGTTTTGTTTGTAGCATGCGGCATTTGTTTATTTATTTATATGTTCTTAGTCGCATGTGAGTGAGTGTGTGTGTGCGTGTGTGTGTGTGTGTGTGTGTGTGTGTGTGTGTGTGCGTGTGTAAGCTGCAAAATATGAATGCAATGCGCGCACCACACAAATGCTGCTTACTTTTTAGCGTTCATGAATATGCAACAAACAGCAGTAGCAGCAGCAGCAGCAGCAGCAGCAACAGGAACAGCAAAACAAAAACATGAACAATGCACACAAAGCCCAGCAACGGTTTATATGTTTATTTATTGTGTGTATATTGGTTTATTCGCTGGTGCCCTGCGGCCGTTTGGTGACTTTTGTTGCAAGCACAATTGTGCACGCCACAAAACTGCAGCGCACTTTACGGCACACCATGATCAATTCGAATGTTAGCTTTAATACAGCCAACACAAGTGGCCATCATTAATAAGCAGTCGCATCCATCACAGTAACCATACCTCCATGCCTCCCCTCATATTTGACGTCTCGCAGCACTGTTTTTGCGCTGAAAAATGAACAAGGAGCATGAAAATGTTTTATATTTTTCGTTTAAGGAGCACAAAATCTAGAGCAGAGTTGCTGGCATCATTAACGTTGTACTGTCCACAGTTGCCGCTTGATGGCCAGCAAATTGAAAATGTCAAGTGCAAGTATGCAAACTATAAATAAATTCATTTTGAACATGCATAAATATTTTGTATTGGCCAAAAACAAATCAGTTTTTAGAAAAGTGAGAATATTTTTATTAAAGTTTAGTTTTGTAGCGGGTCTGATATAAGAACTTTATTTTGTGAGTAATCCTAATCTCTCGTAAAGTATATGTACATATATGATCGATATCAGCATCAACGTCCATTTCGATTATCTCCGTTTCAGACTGAGTTAGAGATACCAATTTTGGAATATAAATTCTCAGATATCTTATGCAGATCAAGGATCAAGTATAGTTGAGTTTATCGATAACATTTCCCGTTTCGCGGAAATCGATCAAAATAATTTTCTGATAGCTAAAAAACCCAATTGTAAAGATACAGACCATTGCCTAATAGCACTAATAATTTAATATAATATAATATTGATCGACTTTACAACTTTTATTGAGCTCGGATAAGAAATACAGAGTTTGTATCCCAAGACACATTTACATATTGTACAAATTATATTATTATGTTTAAATGCAGGATATTATGTTTAATCTTCTAATTAAGTTCGTTTGGCTGGATTATTTTAACTTATTCTTCAGTTTTACTTGAGGTTAATTTAGAGCGGGTCTTTAAAAGGCAAAGGCAGCAGCAGCTGTGTGGTTGAAATGCGGATGTTAAGGACTTTATTCGGTTGCCACTCGCACAGTGGATGCTAAAACAAACTTTTCAATCACCGCCAGAGCCGGCGAGTCAACGTCATTGCCAAGGCATTAAATGAGAAATGTAGCAAAGTAAACATGCAGCTGCCAGGATGCTGGGCTCTAGGTTGCCTGTTGTGCAGGATGTGGGTACGTGTGGCACATTGGGTAACTTTTGGACGTCTTTTGGCTGCTGCAAACGCAGTCAATCAGCGAGCAGCAGTCAGCGCAAAAGCAAAAAAAAATACAAAAAAAAATAAACGGAAAGGAAAGGAAAGGAATGGCATGGAATGGAAAGGAAAAGTAGTCAGGAAAAATAAATAAAATGCTACAGCGTTTAAAAACAGACGAAGCGTGCAGCTAAAATGGGAGTTGTAGCTTGGAAATGTTGCCGACATGTTGGCAACACTTGCCGGTCGCACAAGTCAGCGCCGCGAATGACGAGCAGCAGTTGAAAACTGTGTGACAAAAACAAATCACTTTAGATTTATTTGATGAAATTGTTTGATGATGTAGAAAAGGATTAACCTCAATGATATTTGTGTAACGCCACGGGGCGCCACAACTTTATAACACGCTGTGCAACGCCGCAGCTGCAACGACACAACTCGCTGGCAGCTCTCGCATCGCAGCACAAATTTGATTCAAGCTGCAAAAACAAAGACGACTTCGCTGGCGGAACATGACAGTAACCAATGATGAATGGCTCGCGTGTAAGTGGCAAGTGGCAGGCATTGACTTTATGAAAAGGTCGCTTCAAAGTTAACTGAAAAACTAAGCAGCGCTCCATTAGTGCTAGATGAACTTAAGCATCTGGTAAGTTTCATAAATATTGCAGATTGTTGCTACCAATCATCATACTCGGATTTCGAATAAGCTCAGTCAGAAAGTTAGATGTCAGCAGACCGCCGGTCTATATGCCAACTTCAGCAAAAATACAAATATATATGTCAAATGACTCAGTCAAAACAACCAATATGTGAGATGAAATTAAGAACTGGTTTCCTTCAGATAGTGAAAATGATGCTATACGACAAATGCTCGATGTACGAATTAATTATTTTATTTTTTATTATTATTTTCATAATTTAACATATTTTATAACTTTAATAATCACAAAAGGGATGCGTTTCTCTGACACGCTACTTGAGATAAGTAATGCCTGCTTAACCCTATCTGAATTGGGTCACATCTTCAGCTTTAGCCTAAGCATTAGCTGCAGCGACAACCCCCAAAACCCTTCCTTTACGCCCCCCGTGGCTTGACCCGTCTCAAGTTGTTTGCGGCCGTCTCTGGCGCGCCTTGTTTTATGCAACGACTTTTGAATTATGTGAGAACTCGCTGGTGAACGGTTAAACGAATATGTGTCTGTGTGCGTGCGTGTGCATGTGAGTATTCCTTTTGATATAATCGGCGAGGTATAAATCTCTAGATCTGCCCGGCGGCGCAAATTTACGGCAGGGCCGTAAATTTTTATAAATGTCCTTGTAAATAAACTCACAAATATACTGATTTAGCATATTTATGATATATGAATGCTCAAGGCCTTGTGGGCGTGGCACCATGTCTGTGGTTTATGCCAGCTGCGAGTGCCTGTATGTGTGTGCGTGTGTGTGTGTGTGTGTGTGTGTGTGCGTGCTTCATGTGTATGGCAGTTTTATTGTGCGTTTTCCTCTGTCTTTCATTGTAATTCAAATGTTTTATTTTTTTTTATTGTGTTTCCCTTTGATTTTGGTCAAATTTTTTGTTTGCCTTTGTTTTAGCCTGTGCCGCAGGGAAAATTATGTATGTAGTCCCTAAATGAGAGTGCTATATTTGGAGATACCCTGTACGTTTGTGTTTACTTATATAATCTTAATGCAAAACGCCTTAATTTAGCACACATTGGATGAAAAAGAAAACGAAAGCATTTTTTTGGAGTTTTAATTCGATGCTTACTTAAACTTTATCTGCGTATGATATACGAATATTTTTATTTGCAATCTGAGATTGGCGACAGGCTGATGAACTTTTCTGAGCCGGTAGGACAACCGTTTTTACGCTCTTTTAATGGCTACAGGGTATAATAAAAACAAGTGATAAATAAAAAATGAAATTTTATTTTGCATTAACTTTTGTTGTTGCTGCCTTTGCGTCGCATAAACAAAAGCACATATGTAATAAAATGTATGCACATAAACAGACGAGACAACAACAACAACGACAACAACAACAACAACAACAACAAAACCAACAGCGACCATCGAGACAATCAAAAGCAAGTAAATATTTCATAAAGCAGCCGTGAAGTATGCAATGTTTTTTTGCCAGTTTTTATACCATGAACCCATCGAGAATGTGTAAAAGGATATAATGGTTTTATGCAAATGTATGTAAAAAGGCAGAAGGAAGCATCTGCGACCCCATAAAGTTGATATATTCTTGATCAGGATTAACAGCCGACTCGATATAGCCATGTCCGTCTGTCCGTCCGTCTGATCGTCTGTATGAACACGCCGATCGCAGAGACTAAAGAACTATAGCTATAATTTGAAATATAGGTTCTATGTATGAGGTTATATATGTATGTATGTATGTATGTATGTATGTATGTATGTATGTATGTATATGAATGCGTTTCTCGCAAGCCTGTTAGGATTCTTCAATACCTGTGTCTGCTATAAGAAATGAGTGCATTTGCAGACCTGCTCACATTTGGGTGCAAAACTTTTTAAGCATTAACTTTCCAACAGCTGGTTTCAGGGAATACCATAGTCGAGCTCACTTCTTACTTGTTGTTTTTTGTTTTTTTTTGTTTTTGTTATGTGCCAATAACAATAATATGGTTTTGTGAGCTCTGTGCAGACGCATATAAAATGCCTATAAATAGTATGACCCAGCTCAGCCACAATGCATAAATAAGAATTTTAGCAGCACTTTGAGTTTAGAGTTAGAGTATACCCTATCTCTGGCTAAGGTAATTTCTAGCATATTTCATTAATGCTTATGAAAACTATTAAAAACTAAAATTGTTACAACAAAATATGCAAATACATTTTTATTTTATTAAAATAAATTCTTGATTTGTGTTTGCAGACTAGGAAACTTGGAAAAAGTTGAAGCTTTAAATTTGATATTTATGATTAAATTTACCAAAATGATCAATCAATCATCATTCGAAATCAGCAGACAGAGAGACAGACATTTAGATATGGTGATATTGCCTTTGTTATGGATGCAGATTAAGAGCTTATATCATATGTAGGGTCGCAGGTGTCTCCTTCAATGTGCAACACCAAATTAATATAACCTCTGCAAAAAGAGCATACATAATTCATCAGTTGCTTTAACCCAAAGCTAGAAAAGAGTTAGGTGAATGTGACAATTATACCAGCAAATGTATTTAAATATTATTTAAAACTTTGAAATATTTCTCTCGTTACCAATTGCAGGCATCCACAAATGGATGCCAGAGAGTGCACTAATAGCCAGCAAAGCGGCACCGAGTGCGATTTGCAATCAAGCTAAATGCATTTGGCTGCCACAAAGTGACCACTAAATGCCAAATGCATTTACTACAGTATTCACAAGGAAATATGCATGGGGGTCTAAAATAAAATTTTCCATGCTCATTTTAGCCACGAAAAAGCATTATTGCAATCATTGAATAAGCAACGCTCAATTCTAAAAAGCTTAAATTTGAATGCAACTGTCTAACACTGTATACACTCAGAAAAAAAACGTGGACAACAATTTAGCATATTTTATAGAAACGTACGAAATGCAGTTGTAAAAATGTAATAGAGAAACATACAATTAAACCTAAACAAATATGCCTAGATTCTAAATCTTGTTATCGATAACTCCACTTATGCATTCCAGCCGAATGCTCTCGTCAATCAAATAGAAATAGCCAATCAATGTAATAAATGTTCAATAGACTTCCTATGAATCGAAGCCAATTATTTCGTACACGCGTAATAAACATATAAGCCAGTCGTATGAGTAAATCCCTCTGTTATCGATAACTGCACATAAGTATGTTCGTCGTCTATTGACTTTGGGGAGCCAACCAACATAATTTTCCAGCAACTTTCACATATTTGTCTCCAGCTTAATGCTTAAATTCAACCAAATTTATGGCCATTCAATACACAGCGGGCGTTTCGTTAAAATTTCTCCTTTTCTCATTTTCTTCTTCTTTCTCTATCTCCTTCTCTCCTTTGCAGTGCAGTGCTGTCTCTGTTTGAGACCCTTTGTGCCCGACCACGTGCAGCAGAATTGTAATTTTTGCTCACTTACAACCGTAATTCGTGTTAACTTTTCGTGTAATGTGCAAATTTATGTACAGTAAGTACAGTACCCAATGCGTACACTGGTCTAGCTTAACTATAACTCTGAAAACCTATCGACATTTTTTGTCACATTCTCATATCGATAATTGGTTTAATTGGAATAACTCTGGCAGCTGTATGTTATCGATCGATTTCAGTATATATCTTTATTTTTCCCAATTCTCGTCATCTAAATTCATCTGATTTTATGATGCCATCATAAAAAGTTAAGTTAGTATTACTTTGGTTCGGTTTCGAGACCTGCTTAAGTACAGACAGTGGCAACCCTGGCTTTTTATTTGTAGCTTATCGAAAGCTCTTTACATCCGTTGAAATATTGTTTGCATTTTCAATGGAGCGAAGTTGCTGAATCCGTATTTTGGGAGCGATTCACATTCGCTATCCCAAACTCAAGTACATTTGCAGCAAAATGGGCACATGGCAAATATATTCTAAAGCCACAAGCGATTGTGGCGACAAAAATGTCGCTTCAAGTGCACTGTACCACCACCTCCACCCCCTCCCCGTCCCCCCCACTGAGTCCTCAGTGCTGGGGACCTGACCCGCTGCAGCTCGTACCCCCAAAAGTCAAAGCCATCGTCATTGTTGTTGGCGACTGTGGCCATAATTTACAAGTGGCTGGCGCGTACCAATTGGCTGCAGTGCAACCGACTCCCTCTCTGCATATGTGTGTGTGTGTGTGTGTGTGTGTGTGTGTACGGCAAATGTTCTTTGTCTTTGGCAATGCTGTGGCAATTTATGGCCGCTGGCAATGGCGTCAGTGTAAGAGGTTAATAAAGTTTAATAATTTCGTCAAGTGTTAACTATGGGTGATTTTTGGAAGCGCTCTCTCTCTCTCTCTCTCTCAAGCCAGCTGGTGGCCATAAATATACCTTTCAGCGCCCCAAACGCAAACATATCTTAAATATTCAAGCATACTCAAAAACAACGAAAATCAAAAAAACATACTTTGGCAAGACTCCATTCTGGGTACCGGCTACGGCTGCGGCTGTGGCTCCGGCTGCGGCTGCGGCTCCGGCTTCAGCTCGCGTCAGTTGTTTAGTCTGGGTGCCTTACCAGTGCCGTTGAGTCGTAAAATGAAAGCGTACCAGCTGCCCGAGCGCGAACGCATCTATCAAAAATTTATTTTTACTACATACAAAAATTAAATTATATAGTCAGTCGCTCAACTTGATGTATAAGTAGCCGTAAAAATTTGAAGTCCGACAGGCAGTGAAGATTGCTGCGCAGTTGAAACAGCCAATTGCCACACGTCAGCATAAAAATCAATCTAATTTCATTAAAGTCAGTCAACATAAAAATGAAAATGGAAAGCATCCAACGTTGGCCGCTCCAAGACAATGGTTTTACTGCTGCATTCTGGACACGCCCCCCTGTCAGTGGCCACAAATAATTTAATTTTGAATACGCCTTAAGACGCGTTGGAGGGGGGAAGGGGGGGGGGGGGGGGGGGGGTTGGTTGCTGCGTTGCTTTGATCTCTGCTGTGAGCAGCTTATTTAAACGCGAAAATATGTTGAGCTCATTTTGCTTGTCGAAGTCTTAATACTCTATATGAAATTATATCGATTTTTTTTTGGTATTTATTAAATTTCAAAAAGTAAGAAATTTAGTATTAAATAAACGAAGGGCTTCAAAATCCGAATTTTATTTACAAGGTCTTTCATAAATTTGTGTAAAATTATAAGATTATAAGAAACACTTTTCATATAATTTTAATTTGTGTAATATATTTGAAGATTATAGCATATTCGAATGCCAATCTTTGATAAATATTGTGTAAACCGATGAAACTAAAAGGTATTTTGCTAGTAATACCCTCGATAGAAGTCTACATCTCCCGCAATTAAAGAGGTACAGTTGCCAAACCTGGAAGGAAGATTACTAGCAACCTTCTCCAATAGTTTTTTTTCTGCCACACCCAGTGCCGCCCCCAAAAATCCACAGTAGCAAACTTGGACAGTATTTCTTGGCCACACCCACACTGTACTTTGCAACCAGTTATCAGCTGACATTACTTATCGTATCAGAGTATTTCGCAGTCGGCGATGCCCGACTGCAACGCTCTCTCTTGTTTTCTTTTAGAAAAATGCATATTAGAAAAGTTGATCTAATCTAAATTGATCTAATTCCACGCATTAATAGATTTTTTCTTATAAGTTTCAGTTTCATTTGATTTTCGAAAATTGAACAAATTATCAACCAATAAACCAAATAGTTATATGTTTTTCATCGTTAATATATAAAATCTAGTATTTTTAGTTACGTTTTTTCTGAGCAAAATTGGTAAAATTTATATCCAATTCAAATTCTAAAATTTCAAAAAAGTAAAAACTTCTTTGCTATTTGAGAACTATAAATTCGAAACCGAAAAAAACAAAAAACATTTTAGCATTTTGTTGGCTTTTATGGTGGTTTTTAAAATCATCGTCATATATATTAAAAAATTTAAGCATGTCTAAAAGTCAATTTTTGATGCTTTTTCGTTAGCAAAACTACATCTCTGAAAAATTAATCAATACAAAATAAACTTATTATAATTGGTAGTCAGACTATACTGTTGCTAAAGATTATAATTTGCATATATTTATGTTAAGCTTTGTACAGCATTTTATGGACGAAATCAGTTGTTAATAAAAATCAGCATTTAGCTGGATCATAAAGGCGTTTAATAAGCTGCTATCTAGCAAGCTTCAGTTGGCTTAAGAGCGTGCCAGTCAGCAACTCTGTACGCTTCAGTTGATAAATAAAAATGTGAGGGATGCTGTGAAAGGGGGGAAGGTATGCGTGTGTGTGTGTGTGTGTGTGTGTGTGTGTGTGGAGGGAGGTTGACGCTAATTTCTCAAGCACGACGTTCGCATAATGTAAGTCTCGTGTTGGAGCCCAAACATAACTCACGGCAAACAGATGCAATAAAACATTTACCGTTTCTTCTCTTCTTTTGGGCCCTCTTCAATGCTGCTAATGACACGCCCACGCGACAAACATCCACACACACGCACATACACACTCATGTGTACCAGGGCAGCCATAAATTCAATTCAATTCGACCAGCAGCTGCTGCTGTTAAGCTGACTCTCGAGTGATTTTCTTAATGCAGTGTTCTAAAGCATATGGAATGAGAAAGGGTTTCCATTTCTTACATTTCATATACATATATATACATATACATATATGTATATATATATATATATACTTCGAATTTCTTAAGTGCTCGAAGGTGGGGGCTGGTTGGGGAGTAATGCATGGGTTGCCCTTCCAACTGCCTGGTCTAATAAATTTTCACAAACGCAAAGCCGTCGCCATTTTCAAGGCGGGCCGCAACTGATTTTTGAATAATATTTTACTTGCAGGTGAAATGTATCCTGTGTGCGTGTGTGTGTGCGTGTGTGTGTGTGTGTGTGAGTGTGTGAGTGTGTGATGCTAGGTGGTTGTTGCCACCCAGCCTGCCCGCCCTACTCCGGCGTAATTGCCTGAAAAATTACCGTGTCTACCGTGACACGCACACACGCACGCTTTGGCATTAAATCAAATTTCCCATGGCGTGTAATTAGTTGGCAGAGAGTCGAAAGAGCAGGGACCTGCTGGATGACTGACAAAATCGCAGGCCTTCGCCAAGTTACTTGCACCAGACTTAAGGATCATCATCATCTT
>JAWNKZ010000254.1:7757500-8110000 GCA_035041615.1 Drosophila anomalipes
CGATTTTATATTTTTATGAAACACAAAAGTACAGTTAATCGTATGCATTTGGCTTGATTCCTTTATGATGGACGAGACGATTCAAGGCTCAAAGTCTCACAATGAGTGAGTTTGAAGTGTTTGACAATGCTTGAAAATTGATTGCATTAGATATAAAACAATTAAATTGATTGCAATGTTCCAGCGGATATTTTCTTGATCACAATCACAAACTTGAGACAAACTGAGAAGGTTCCGCGTTGCAGGCTTTTGAGTGGGCGGCTTGCGCTGAGGGCGTGGCAAGGCGCTACGAGTAGCTAGAACTGTTGAGCAGACAGTTGACCAAAAGTCGGGGCGAGCGGAGGCGTGGCAATGTGAGGCGGCAAATCTGCTCAGACATATTGGGGCATGCCGACGAAAGGAACACACACACACACACACACACACACACATACACACACACACGGGCATACATATGCACATCTGAATGGGCGCATTCCTGGGAATTTTTGTGTACTGCAATTTTTGAAATTTCCCGTCAGTCTGCTAGATGCCAGACACATTGGAATGCCGTTAATTGTTGTCATGCCAGACGACATTGCCACAGGACACCGGAGCTCGTGGCAGCCATGTCCTTTTTGGGGAGACACCCAAAGCTGACCAAGCAAGGCGACCAACACATAAAGTTCTACAAAAAGTTAGAGCTGTCTCCATCTTTCTGGCCTCTCTCTCTCTCTCTCTCTCTCTCTCTCTCTCTCTATTTCTCTCTTGTTCTCTGAGTCTCACTCTTTCTTGATCTCTATCCTCTTATCTTATCTAATAAAAGAAAATAATAAATCTCTGTATCTGTCTCTGTCTCTGTTCTGTCTGTCTGTCTCTGTCTTTCTCTTAAGCAATACAACGAAGTCATTATTCTTTCTTGTCCGTCTTTCTTTCTCGGTTTATAATAATATAATATAATAATGATCACGACTTTTGAAGGACTCACTATGATTCTATCTTTCCTATTTAATAAAAGAGAATGATATGTCTCCTCTGTCTCTGTCTCTGTCTCTGTCTCTATCTTCCCCTGTCTTTATTCTCCCGCATCATATTGTAGATCTAGATCTCTCTTCAGATTCTTCCTCTCACCAGAGAGAACTAAGAGGATCTTAAGCTGTCTCCAAAGAGAGGTTTGACTCTTTGGCTTGAAGCTCCTTTGTTCAGCTTACGGGAGCGCAGTGCTAATCGATATCTATCTCACTTGATTGCCTATTCGATATCTATATATAAGTATTTTTTTTTTTTATCTATTTACTTGTCTTTCTAATAATCTTTGCTCCTTTCACTGTCTCTGTTTTCCTATGTCCTCTACTAATCGGGTTTCTCCCAGCGATGGAAGGACTCAAACGAATTCTTCTCATATCTGAAAGGCTGTCGCAAAAGCGGCTGCTGCTGTCACGTAAGCGAGCTAAACAACTTTAAATCAATTTAATCGGATTTGAAAACTTTTTTGATTTAGTCCGTTCATGGTGAAACAAATATACAAAATTTTCTCTGGCATCTTTATAGTTTGAAGTTCAAAAAACGGAGCGGACACCGATTCATATTTTCATATGTATATGCATACTGTTTTTTTTTTGATAATTGAAATGCCGCATGTTATTATGAATTCGTTGAGCTTTAAAATGTAGCTAACGGAATAACAGCACACCATTTTAACAGTTTGTATTTATTTGTCTTATGTTATTGGAGGCTGCTACAGCTGTGCTGCTTAACAGTGCGCTGTAAACACAAACAACTGTTGAGCAAGCTTGAGAGCGACGACGCTCTCGCTCTCTCGCACAGTTTGTTTTGTGCAAAAAAAAAGTTACAACGACAACAAAAGCATAGAACGCGCAACTAACAACAACAAGAGCAACAAGAGCAGCGCGCGTGACAGCTGCGACGTCGACGTAGCCAGGCTACACTGCCTCGACATGTTATACACTCTCTTTCTTATTGGGAAAGAGCAGTTTTTCACCAGCCGTCAAGTCGGGTCCGTGTCGCGGTCGCGTCGCTTATTGTCGTCGTCGTTGTCATTTTGACTATTTATTCAAATTTTTGTTAATACTCTGTGTATATGAATATAAATATATAGAATATAAATATATATAGTTATTTTTTTCTTTTGTGGGTGTGTTTCCTTTTTTGTTATTGTGCGGTGCCTTGTGAAATAAAGCTAACGAAATTAACTGCGCGCGTCTCTAGCAACAACAACAACAAGTGCAGCAGCTGCAGCAGCACAGCAACAACAACACTTACATATGTAGGAAGCGACATCGACAGCTGTTTACCAGTTGACAAGCGTCGCAATCGTAATTCAAAAATTAATTTAAAGCTAGTTAAAATAAAACAAACGCCAAAATTAAGTAAAAACGAAATTTACCGTTTTTTGTGTGCGCTGTGGGGACAAAACGGGAGAGCCAGAGAGAGAGAGAGAGAGAGCAAGAACGCGAGAGAGAGAAAGAGAGACGCCTTTCAACTACGTTTACCGCAATAATAATAACAACAGCAACAACAAACGTAACAAAAAGTGTTTTTCAAATTATATATATATATATATAAATATATATATTTTTTTTTTTGCCTGCGCAGTTTGGCGCTCTCACGTGTCTGCGCTGACTGCGACGCCGGCCGCGCCGCGTCGCTGTTTGATAAATGCACAGAAATTCCCATGCGGCCGTTTAGTACATTTTCTACAGCTTATTTTGTGTGCCGCCTACTGTTATATTTCTCCAGACACCACGGCTACTGCTGCGCCGGCAATGTAGTGGGCCATTCAATGACTTGGCCTCTCTACTGACGTCGTCGTTGCTGCAAAGAGAGCGAGAGAGAGAGAGCGAGAGTGATAGAGGGAGAGGTGAGTAATTCTTTTTCGTAGTTAAGATCATCTTCGATGCCCCAACGATGATGTGATCGATGCGGAAACCGAAAAGATTTGCTGATATTTAAGAGATTTCACTTATTTTCAAATTATGGCAAAAATATCGCTAATAATTTACGAATTGTAAATTTATGAAAATTGAATATTTATTTGGCTTAAGGTTTATTTCCATATTGTGCAACGATATTAGGGAGTTTGATGGTTTGATGCCTGCTGTTATTTATCCTTGGCTGTTGCATTTCGTGTGGGCATTTTACATAGTGGACTGTGAACAATGCCATCAATAAGTATGTCAACCGAGTCAACAACAGGGGTACGAATACACAGACTTGAAGCATTTGTCGTCGATGTAGCTCACTTGCCCCCCCTTGGCCCACCTTTTAAAAAAAAAATAGTCTAAAACCGAAAAGCAATTGCCTAAAAAGAAAGAAGCAGTAAAAATCCACAATACTAGTGAAAGACAAATCAAGAGAAGAGGCTTTCCGTCCTTTATGCAACACCACCCCACGCGCAAACCCCCTCTTTCGCCTGTTTCCGAACACATAGTCACAAACAATACACCAAACAACTCCATTGATTTTTCTTGTGGGAATACGAAAATATAAGTGCCGAGTAGTTGGTAACAGCAGTCCATAGACGTAGAAATAGACATCGACATAGACATAGACACAGACACAGACATAAAAATAGACATAGACATAGACATAGACATGGACATGGATATAGACAAGCTCTCCTACCCGCTAACTGCTCCACATCCCCCTCCCCACCGAACTCCACTGCTTACAGAGTCCTTTCTCGCACCCTTTGCGGCGGCTGTTCCGTTCGCGTCGTTGAACTTTTTGCAACATGTTTCGTTTTCTATACCCTGTATCAATAGCGATGCATTAAATGGGTATATACACACATGGGTGTATGTGATACATACATTGATGCAATTCAGCAGCACGAAATTGAATCAGAAAACTTAATTTGCACAATTTATTTTTATTTTCTGTTTTGAAAATCTTTTTAGAATGTAACTTTGAGGATCATTAGATTAGATTAGATACAAATAAATATGAGATATGATTGTACTACTAGGCTACTAACCATCTTTTCCGGCTACATTTTTAATTATGACATCAAAAATTCGAAAAGAAAAAAAAAATGGTCTTCTTTTTTGCAACAGTTTGGTCAGACAGGGAATCGTCCTAGTGGATCACTTACGCCACCAGCGCGTTCTTACTACTTTCTTCTAGAGTGTTTTTTCTACCTTTTGCTGCGGCAACCAACTACACCCCCCCTCCCCCCCACACGCTTGATCTTGACTTGCAAAGCGGAATTTATGTTAATTTGGTGCTTCATTCTAGTAACCATGTCCTTTGTCTTTGTTTTGGTTTTTGTTGTGGTTTCCTTTGGTTCGGTTCAGTTCGGTTTCTTTCGGTTAGTTCCCTGTTTTTATTTTCTTTTTTGGGATAGGTTAAGTTTTACGATTAAGCCCAGTACGCATTGCCCTGTCCCCTGTTCCAGGTCCCCTGTCTCAGTTAGTCTGGCTTGCTTGTCTTAAGTTTTACATTGAGATATTTACGTTGCACTCGAATGTTTCGCATTTCTCTATTTTTGTTTGTTTTTGAAGCTAGGTTTGGCTAAAAATAGTTATTGTGCTAATAAATATACAATATTATTCCTTAAAACTGATTCAAGTATATTTTTTCGCTGTTTTAATTTGATCATCTTTTAATTTTGATTTATTATTTCTTCTACAATTCAGTTGAAAACGGAGTAAATCGATTTTTTGCTTCGTACTCGATCAAGGGATTAAATAATAATGATTTGCCAAGTTTTGAACGCAGCATGAAATTGTTTTTGGTCATCAGTTAAACCATCAAACTAAAAAATTTCAAATCGAATGCCAGCTCGCATACAAAAAGACAAGGATCGATTATTGCTGCCATCTTCACACGCATTCCGGTTGCAATATAGCTGCCTTTTCGCACACCTTCATAACCCACTGGGGTGCGTAACTGTAACTGTTCAAAACCCAGGCACGCATGCTCATAAGAGGCTGAGTTGTTAATTTACCCGCCAAGTAAAATAAATACCAGCGTTTGATGCTCGACATGCAAATCCGTGCGAAATTTGTCAACGCGTTGCCTTTTTGAGCACAGAGAGGCTCAGAAAAAACGTGATGCACTTTTTTTGTCGATTTGACGCCTCAAGGTATTGGTCTGCTTAGTGATGATACTAACAACTAGGTTTCCACTGCTCCCCCCCTCTTGCTCTCGCTTTCTCTCTTTCTTTATGTTTTCCCTCTCTTATCTGCATGCATCTCTCTTCATTGTGTGGTTAAATGAAATCGATACGCTTAATCATTGGTCGATTAACCGTGCTCAGCACTTAAGTGACAAGTTTTTTTGTTTTGTACTTATAACATATCGACTTATGCTACGTCTCCAGCATTATTATATACACTGTACGCCATCGGTAAATCGTGCATATTCGAATTTTTCATAGTCCTTACTTCCATACATACTTATTTATTTTTAATTCGTTATTTTTTATAATAACACATTTTTAAATATGTAATTGTATTTTCTACAAAATAAAAATAAACATATTAAAATCGTTGTAAAACGTTTGTCAGCAATATTAATATTTTGAAGGGTATCTGGTAGTTGGCTTTGTGCATTTCCCTCTATTACTGGGAAACTAGCCTTGTCTTTGTTTTCTATGTATTTGTTTGTTTGTTTGTGTGCAACATTTACCTGCTGATCTTTGACCTTCCATTTTTCTCTCAGCATTGCCAGATTGTTATTACCGACATTTTCATTTAGCATTTTACATTAAGCTTCGATTCCATTTGCGCTGCAAAGAGAAAATTTATTGAGTCTAACTGGTTTTTACTTTGGGTCAACAGAAGTTCTGTTGATTAGCCATATTTTATTTATTTTCATAATATATTTTGCAGATCAGCTGAACTGGAACTTTTAAGTCGTCTATAAAACTATTATGGTTTTTTTTTTAAGTAATTTAAGAAAAGATCTAGCAAGTATATAGCTATATATACTTGAAATATCTGATGAATTCTGAACCAAAATTAGCTTCTTAATTTCTATTTGCATAATTATTGAACCTAAACAATTTTTAACTTAATTTCGGGTGTAAGCTTTTAACTTAAGCTATTGTGGAGTGAAAATGGCTTAACTACGGGAAGATAAAGGCAATAAGATCTGGGAGAATATCCCACGGCCACAGCTAAGATTCCTAAAATATTTGTACGGAAATATCACGTTTTTTTTTGTATTATTTAAGAAAGTCTATAAGCAAAGGATTTAAAAACTTTAAATTTGTAACTTAAATCGGAGGAATAGCCGTAACAAGAATAGCCGTAAAAAAAATATACTTTTAGTCTGTTGAAATATACAGCAGTGATCTGGAGTCTTTCAGATGAGATGATTTTTTTTAAGGTTTCCGTTTGGCATCAGCTGCCAGTGTAAAATTCAAGCCTTAAATAGCAATTCCATGAACTGTGCACGCACACAACATAAACATAACTTTGCAACAAAATGCAGACACACACACACACACACATACACACACACACACACACACCTACACAAACACATACATCTACACACACGCATACATGCAGGGGGCAATTTTATTTTCGGTTGTGGAGAATTTTTTGGATCAAAGCGTCGACAAGCAAGCCGGCCAAGAAAAATAATAGTCCAAAATAGCAGAAAAACAAGAGAGAATCGTTAACTTTAGCGTGCCGCCTATTAAATACCCTCTGTGAAATACTCTGCTTTATAATATTACTAAATAAAAATCGCATTTGTTGAGTTTGTTGATTCCAAAATGTTGCAAGATGCTGCAAGTCAAATGTTCTTCTGGAATCACAGAGCCTTAAGTAGATCAGCTTAATTATTAATCAAATCGTATATATGTATATATTTATTATATATGTATGTATGTAGAGAAATATGTGTGTATATATGCATGTATGACTATGTACTCTATATATCCCATTTCTGTTTGTTTCACAAATTTACACAACTCTTGTATACCCTTTGTGGCGGAAACATGTCAAGTGCACTTTTCATTGAGGCAATGTTTCAGCAGTGCAAGAAAACCACCACCTGCTCCACCCACAATCCAACACCCTGCCTGGCCCTGGCTTAGCTGTGGCATGAAGCCGACTCGAGTCGAGTTGCTGTCTCTGCTGGCCACCTATTGCTGTCCACCCGCCGCATATTTTGTTGTTGTTTTTTTTTTTTTTTTTTTTTTGGACTTGACCAAGTTTATTGCCTGCCATATGCAATTGCCGTAGGTTATTTCGGGCTGTGGCAACGTCAACAACGCTGACGCTGACGCTGACGCCGATGTCGACATGGCAAAGGCGTTAGCGCCGCCGCCTCCCCGCAAAGGCAAATATTGTGCACAGATTTCACACCCACTGCAATGCACTGCAAAAAAAAATAATCAACCGAAAGAAATATATATTAACCGTTTTCTTATAATCAGATACCGAAAAATATGGATATATCTTCTACGGATTTTGAGCTTGGAATCTAGAGTCATCAAAATTTAAAAGGTGGCGAACTGGCAACACCCTTCAATATTTGGAAACTTATTAGGTAGATTACTATGAACCTCCTTCCAAAATGTGTAAGCAAATTTCTTGGCCACACCCAGCGCGCCTCCCAAAAAGTCAAGAAAGCCATTATAAAGTTGCACTTTGTAAAGTGCTCACTTCCTAAAATATTGTTCATCTCCTTCATTGCGTAGCACATTATTTTCCTTTCTCTGTAGGAAATGACTTGACTCCTCCCCAGCCCTATTTAATGCACACTTCACCCAATTGAGCCGCTGGCTTGGGCGGCTCTACGTGATGTTGCCCAACTTGCCCAATTTTGGACACGCGGCCAGCTTTGAGAGCGCCACTTGAAGAGCGGGTATCATGCACGGCTTGGTAAGTGGCAAGAGGCCCCCTGGCAATTGGGACAAGTGGGAAAAGTGGTGCAAGCCGCGCAATGAAACCACGCAAAGACACGCAATGCATGCAAATTCTAGTTGCCTTTTGGTGTCAAGTGCAGCTGTATGCTCTTCTAGGCCGAAGCTAATGGGGCCAACTAAATGCAAAACGATTCCTATTTCGAGAACATCTTAACTCAAAAATAACAATTTCGCGATCTAGTTGAGTTCATTTTCAGGGGAACTGCTTCCGAGGTGACTAATCCTAGATCCCATATGGCATCACAACGGGCCAAACATGGCCTATGGTTAAAACGGTTGTCAACCTTCGGGTTCTATGTGCATTCTATAGCTTAAAACATAGCTATTGAAATCAAAGTTAGTTAATTTGAAACTAAGCCTGAATCAAAGATTAGCCGATTCTTTGAACTTTCACAGCTCACTTGGGAAACTACTTTTGACCATGATTAAGATCAAAATGTGTTCTTTGTCGAAATTATTTCACTTAAGATTCTGTAACGGCAATGTTGAATGTGAAACGGATCATGAACCGAACTCACTCTCGAATCACTTCAACTAGTTGATGGGCTTACGGATGATTCAACTGATTGATTGGATCGTTTATTTGAACTTGAACAGTTTGTAATATGTTTTTTTTTTGTGATTTTATTTACTACTTGACACCAAACGATTCTAGTGTGAATGAGTAACTCGAAATTCACTTCACCATTCGCATTCATTCAGACATTCACATTCATTCAAGCATTCATGCATCGCCATTTAAATTGCCATTCAGCTAAACGAAGTGGTTTCCTAACCTGTCCAATGAACGGTCTGTGAGCGTCTAACTGCGATTGAAAGCAGCCCCCCGCCAACCGCCCTCCCCCCTCACTTAGCCATAGCGTTCGGTTGTACCTAGTGGCTGCATCGTGAGGGGCCAAAACTGTTGTACATTTAATTAATTATTTATACAAGAAAAGGTAAACGTGCAACGTGCCTTTGGCTCAACGTTGTATGCCCCAAAAGCACGCAAGAAACAAACCAAAGCTAACAGCCAAACAGCTAGTCAGTCAAGGGATGAACATTATGGGGTGAGGTGTGGTATGTGGTTGGATGGACGGGGGTATGGTTTTCGAAATAGTAGCTGCATAAAGAAATACTGTGGCAACTGTAGTCGTGGCCAAAACATTTCACGGATACATCGTTCGCTGTCTCTGTCGCTATCGCTGTCGACGTCGTTTTTTGCATAATTGATTAAATGACTGGGCATATAACGAGCACACAGCATTCAAATTGTGTTGCCTTGCATGCCAGCATGCCACGCCAATACCCTCTCCATCCCGGCCCCGTCTCGGCTACTAAAAACATCACTTGCAGCAGCCCTACAACTGGTGAATTTACGGCTTCAAGAAACTTAAGCAGCTACTCAACTACAGAGCCTCTGTGTGTGTGTGTGGGTGTGTGTGTGGGTGTGTGTGTGGGTGTGTGGGTGGGTGGGTGTGTGTTGGAGTATGTGTTGAGTGCCGTGTGTTAAATTTGTGTTATGGCATCTGTTAAGTGTTGTGATTATTGGCTAAATGTAAAATGAAAAAAAAAAAAAAATGTTTCATTTTTTAATTTTTATTTATTTAAATGTTTAATGGAAACTAAATGTATTCGACAAACTACAATTTAAACAAATCACAATTTAAAATTAAAATTATTAGGCCTAGCTACGCCCTGGACGGTATATATATATATATACATATATATCATATCAGCCAAATTAAATTATTATTTTATAATTCTTTTTTTCCAATTATTTATTTATTTTTGTGCACATTTTGTTTTCATTTTATTTCCATGTCCTGAATGTAACTGCTTAGGGTGTTTAAGAATGTGTGTGTGTGTGTGTGTGTGTGTGAATGGGTGTGTTGCTGGCCCCATTTGGTGCTTGAACTTTGAACTTTTTGCCAAGCCTTGGGCCGAGTCCTTGTGGCTCCACTTTGCCTATGCGGGCCCAATACAACAACAACAAAAAAACACTCATTCACACTGTGTTTGTTGTTGCCGTTGTAGGGAAAACTGCAAGCACTCTTAAGGGAATCCCCCCTATATACACCATATGCTAATGCCAGTTGTATGTGTTCATGTATTTATGTGTATTTATGTGTGTGTGTGTGTGTGTGTGTCAAGTGTATATCCTTTTGGCAAAGCGAGTGCATTTTCTTGTCAACGCTGACATTTCCTGCACTTCGGCCTTGTTTTTCTTTATTTTAACCCACACCGCCTTCCCCCAACCCTGCCCACCCCCATCAAACAGTGAACACAGCTGTCGCTTTCTTCTTCTTGCCTATTTTACTGTTGTCATTTCTTACGTTTAATGAGCATTTTCCCCTTTGTTCTTTTTGTCCCCGTTTGTCCTCGTTGTTGTTGTGTTCCACCGTAAAAGCCAAGAGCTATGATTGCTCCACATTTTTTGTTAGTCCGCTGAATGGCAGTTCCAAAAAAATGTGCACATCGTTTCTTATGCTGTGTGGCATGAAAAGAGCTACCAGAGATATGGGGCATACTAAGAACATGCCGGGTAAATACACAAATTGCACATCTTAGTTCTCTATTTCAATGAAATGTAATCATTTTTGTAATTATTAATTTATTTATGTGGCAACATACCGAGTATTTGTAGCATATTCTCGATCTTTATTTTATCGATACCTGCCTCCGTTTCTCGAATATCGATACATTTCGATTTCCCTTAGCAATAAACTCCACTATTTTAAAGGTAGAGGCTTCTAACTAATACACATCATGCAAACTGCAACTGCCCAACTTTAATCAAGATCGGTATGAAACACCCAAGTGGTGGTTGAAAATAGGTTTTTGAAAAAAATGCGCTGCATTCGATTTTGCTTACTTCTTCAATATTTTTCAGACCTGCTCACAAACTACTCAGTTTGTCAGTCAGAGCAAAGAGTTTGCTTTTATATATAATTAATAATTCAATTAGATTATATAGCTACTTATGTGAAATATATTTATGATACTTGATTTTGGCAACAGTTTCTGTCTGCTAGTCTTAGCAAAATCATTGCGAGACACCTCTGGCAGTAAGCCCATTCCACATCCCCTTTCTACACACATAACAAGGTCAGGGTCATCTTCGTCGCCAACTTTGTATATATAGATATATAAATACACAAGTACGTAATGCATATATACCCCATATTTTTCGTGCTTCGTTCAAAACAAATCTATTTGTTTAATCGATGGCGTCAATTGCACTCCACTGGAGCCTCAACTCATTTGATTTTGGTGCATCGGAATATACATACATATATACATACTATGCCATGCACCTGAATAGGGACAAGCATTTTTAAATAAATTTACGACAATTTCAGCTACAAAAAAAAATCATTCGAAATCAATACATGCATATTTTTTTTTATAACCGAATAAAAATATTTAATTAAGTCAACTTCGCCCTAGAAATTTGAAACTATGTTACAGGTAATTCCCCCAAGAGGTAGATAAAAAATTGGATGGCCACGCCCACTCCGCCTCCCAGAACCGATATACCTCTGTAAATCGATTAAACCATATATCTCACACAATTTTAAAGCTGAAGTCAACAAGTTTTAAAGGTATATTGCTAGTACCACCCTTCAAAAATCCGGAAAATTTGTACCACGTCCACTCCCGCTCCCAAATTATATAACATTATATAACTTTATCTCATGCAATTTATTAGCTACAGTTACCAAACTTAGAAGGAAGATTACAAGAAACTTTCTTTATAATTTTTTTTATCAGCCGCGCCCAGTCCCGCCCCTAAATTTCCAAAAGCCGCTATCTACCTACATCTACCGAAAATTTGAAAGGCAAACTTGGACGGTGATTGCTAAAAATCTTCTTCATAGATCGGTATATCTTGGCTACACCCACCTGTTATCAGCTGGTATTACTTATGGTATCAAAGTATTTTGCTTCTGAAAATGCTGTTAGTGTCAGGAAAAGGATTAATCAAGCAAATTGCTTTGTTGCTTGTCCCTATTGAAGTGGATTTTGGTGTATGTTGTGTGTTGTTGTTGTTGTGTGGTTATTTGGGGTACCAGTACCAGCATTGATGAATGTGTTTATGTAGCAGGCAAAATAAGAGTTGCGAAAATAATGAAATGAAATAACAGCGCAGGCCACTTAACGTAAATAAACAAATAAACTTAACCTTGCTTTTTACGCTCTCCCTGCTGTGTATTATGGAAGCGTGCGCCTTTTGCTGCCGCAGCAGAAGTACATGCAGCCCACCCACAGCCAGAACCACACCCACACCCACACCAACGCCTACCGCCTACCTGGCGGCACACGCTCATTTAGTTTGCATTATGCAAAAATAAACAAATGACAACAGTAACAAAAAGTATAAGGAACAATAGTTGTTTGCAAGTCGCCTGCATTGTTTGCTGTAAAGCAACAACAACAGAGGTCTGTTAAGTGCTAACAGCGGCGCAGCAGCGCTTTTTAATGTAACTGAACTACTAAATGCAGAGAGCACCAGCAAAGAGAGAGAGAGAGAGAGAGGGAGAGAGAGAGAGAGAGAGTGAGTGAGTGAGAGAGCGTCGACTGAGCGAGTGGGGGAGAAGTGCAGTCATTGCTTGTAATGTGCGACTGTTGTTTTTGTTCATTTTCTTTTCTTTTTTGTAAATGAGCATTTGACGTTGACGTTTTGACTGCTGTTACTGTTGCTCCGCTCCGACTGCAACTGCTGCAGCCAGTTGGTATGCTTGTAGTTTGTTGTTGTTTTTGCAGTCCATTGACTTTTTCAGTTTGCTCAGTTTCTTTTGTTGCTGTTGGCGCTTTGCGCAGTTGTCACAGTTGCTGCTTCTGTTCTTGTTGTTGTTGTTGCTGCTGTTGTTGTTGTTATTGTTATTGTTATTGTTATGGCCATTATATTGTATAGATTTGTCCTCTTAGTTTTGCATGATTTGCTTGTACTTTATTCATACGCATGCATAAGCCTGTTTTGTTTGACTCAAGCTGACTACTAAGCACAAACACACACACAAACATACATTTGCATTTATGTATATTGATATCAGCATAGCTTCCGACTGACTGCTAGCTGTTGTAGTTATAATATATATTTAAATAGGGAATTCATGGCCTCTATATGAACAATTTTGAAAAGCAATTTGATAAATTAAAAATGCATAAAATATAATACACAACTATAACTTACCCGCAACTATCACCTGTCTGCATCTCAAAAATATAATAGAGTCATCAAATCATCAAGAAATATATATATATATGTACATATTTATATTGAGGATCAGTTTCAATATTCAGTCATACTCTAAAATTATGAATGCATCGTTTTGAAATGAGGTTTGATATATTAATTTGGCAAACATAAAATGAAAAATAATATAATAAATGTAAGATAATCCAACTATTATTCCAAGGTATCGCATAGAAAACCCATTCAGACCAAATATATATATACATAATAATATTAAAAATAATATATTATATATACATATTATATTATAATTAATAATACAAGAGCACTAGCGAGTAAAGAAATTCATTAAGTTTAGTATAGGGCATTTTATAGCCAACCACTTTTCACATGGAAGGGTTCTCTATATTAATATTGGTGTTGAATTTGTAAAAAGATAATTTCACTTTGTGACACAGCACTCATACACACACACACACACACACACACACACACACATCACACACACACACACACACACAATGCATGTATGCATATCAGTTATTGTGCAAAGTTCGTTGTGGGCCGTTTATAAATAAATTGAAGTTAAGGAGTAGGCGGGAATTATGGGCGAATCGCAAGTCAGTCATCAGCAGCCAATAGCCGATTAAGCCAGACCTAATATTATTGTCATGCATGTGCATAACAGTAAACACTTGCTCGAGTAAAAATAATATAGGAAATGAGCTGCAGTTTTCTCTTTTGTGTTTATCACACTTGTCGAGGAAGTTATTATAATTTTGTGCTGAAATGTGGGACGCACTGAAGGAAACGTTCCCTAGCTCACAGATTGATTAAATGTATATATATTCGTGATCCGCATCATTAGTCATCTTCGTCTGTTCTCCTTTGTACACCACCACATCATATAATCGGCCGAAAGCTGAGTTTTAAGTTGTTGGATCGAAATATACATGGACATACATACATATATATGCCACCATTTCTGAAACAGTTATATTGCACATAATTGTGGCATATGAATACAATTTAAAAACGTGCCTGTCGAAATTTTAGTACACTTAATAATGGCATATAATTATTTTTAAATAGCGAAGAAAATTTTAAGAAAAATGTCTTTAATATTTTTAAAATTTGGAGTATGTAATAATGCAGCCAATTAGGCTGTGGGAAATTATATATATGCTTTGCTTTTGGCCCAACAACTGCAATCGTTGGTCTGGTTAAGCGATGTGCCTTGAACTCACCTACTCCTCTCTCTCTCTCTCTCTCTCTCTTCCCCGCTCTTTCGCCCTCCTGCTAGCTGTTTGTCTTTGTCTTGCCACAAGTTTAATTGACTTTAATTAAATGCAAGTCGTAAAGTCAACTGTGTGACACGGCCGCACACAGTCGCATTCTCGGGGAGCGGGCCTTACAATTTAATTAAAGCGAATGCGAATGCGAATGCGAATCATAAATATTATAATACCAGCGCAGCAGCTGTAAAACCCAATTGTCAAATAACAGGCCGTGCAAACGATGTCGACTACAACTCCGGCTCCCCAACTCCAACTCCAATTCCAACTTCAACTTCAACTTCAACTCGATCCGGTCATAGACACGGTTAACATAAAGTGGGTCAACTAGACTTTAGCTTACTGGTAACCTCTAACAGCTCCAGCTAGCAAAGGGTTCGTTTCCTGTTCCTTTATCGGTTTGAGAATCCTATGCCACGAGCAGCATAGACATATCTGTGTTCCGAAAATAGACTAGTTGATATGTTTATGCAAATAGATCTTATTATACCCTGAATTATTTAACGAAAGGGGGATAATGATGTTGTGCAGAAGTATGTAACCGGCAGAAGGAAGCATTTCCGACCCCACAAAGTATATTCAAGATCAGCATTAAATGTCGATTCAAAGTAGTCTTTGGGATAAAAATTCTCGCATAGCACATACACATCACGTTTATTTTATTCTATCGAAAAATCGATACAAATCGATTTCCGATAGGAATACGAAAACAATTGCAATTACAGCCTTTCAATTTATGAATAATTTAACTAGATCATAAGCATTTAATTTTATTGATAACTGACCCGAAGATTGATACAAATCGATTTTCGATAGCAATACAAGACACAACTGTACTGCTTTCCATTTAATATATATTATAGATAAACATATAATAGATAAACATTCGGATGAGAAGGACAGATTTTGTTAACATCACATCTGTCATTTGCCTTCCAGGGTATTTCATCTTCGGCAGTCGTTTCTCTAATATATATGTATGTGTCTATGTACCGTATTTATGCGTATGTATGTATATATACATATGTATGTATTCGTGTATGTGTGTATGTATGTGTTTTGGGGCTTTGCCAACTTGTGTTGACTTTAAGCCGCAAACTGCAAACAGGTCCAAGCGAAGGTCGTTGCTTGTTTGTTTCTCTGGGTTGGATTGGGTTGGGCTAGGCTGGGTTTCGCTTTGAATTTGGATTCGGATTTGGTTAGGAGGTCTGGCTCTGACTCTGGCTCTGGCTCTGGCCAGCGACATGTCTCTTAATTAGCTGCTTATTTTTGCTATTTTGCTGGCACTTTGTCGTTGTTGCTGTGGTTGTCGTCTCATTAGCGGCGACGCTTTTTGAGCGGGTGGCCAAGATTTTGTTAACAAAAACAGCAAAACCGGTTTTTTTTTTTAGTGCCACTGAAACTTGATATGACTTTCCTATAAGCTAGCCACACTTGAGTTGACTGCACGTTTAGGATATTCAGCAGAGTCTAGTTATTTATTAAAGTTTTATTAGAATGCTAGCTATTAATATGTATTTTTTGTACATCGGTTCAGTTTGGTATTTAAGTTTTGGTATGCTTAATTAGCCTTACTTTTCTTTTTGGCATGCCTTTTACGAACTAGCAAGTCGAAATTGATCTAGTTTCGGAAGAGTTTTATGTGTACGTTTAAGTCTATTGTAATTATTACAGAGTGCTCGAAAAGGTGCATGAAAAGATTAGAATAGAATAGAATAGAATATAATAATAAGCATTTCTTCTTTAGATGATACACAAGATCTGTATTCCACAACTGGACGTACAAGGGAAGTGTAGAGTGACCTGATCGCAGAAGAATCGTCAAATTGTTAGACCAACGCATGACAAAACCAATTTAATTGTATAACTTTGTGGACAGTTAACTAGGAAAAAGAAAACCTTAATATATCAATAGATTTTAATATACATTAATTGTAACTTAGCAGAGCTCTCAAACAATATTAAATAGGTTGAGGACATCAAAAGAGAAGACTTGTTCGGAAGCACTGCAGAGAGATGCTTGGCAACATCGATTGGACGGTCTCAGAACACCTTTAAAAATGCACTAAAGTCAGCAAAAAAATGCAGTGAAAGGCATAATTATTGAGCATTTTAGCTTTTTAGCTGGATCGCTACTCCGCTCTTTAAAGAGTGGTCTGCATTTCGATGAGCTGAGCGACTGCATTCAGTCTACTAACAGTCACGTGGGTCACAGAGCGACAAACCTTCAACCATCCACAAGTGCAACTGCAACAACAATAACAATAACAACAACAGCAAGAGCAATCATTTTACAGCTAAACCGCAGCGCAGACAGTATAGGGTCTCAGCCGCCCCAACCTCTACCTCCCAACCGTCTAACTACGCCTCCTCCTCCTCCTCCCCCTCCTCCTCCTCCTCTTCTTCAGTTTTGCCTTTGCTGCGTGTGGCTCTGTTGCATGCGGCATGGGGCAGCATAGTTAGAGGGCGCGGAGTTACCAATTAAAATGCGCGACATCACATGTGCACGAGCATTTATTATAAATTATTCGCTGGAATTGACTGAAAAATAGTTGGTTAACAAAAAACAAAAAATAAAAAAAGTAAAAAAAAGGGAGACAAAAAAAAGCGGTTGGGGGATGAGGGGATGCAATGGCTGCGTTGGTAAGCAGCGCAGCAGAGGTGGTAGAGGGGGTAGAGGGGGGAGCTGGGAGCTGCGTTGCTGTTGCCAACATTGCCTTGCCTTAGAGCAGCACATGCTCCGTTCATGCTCCTCTCGCTCTACGCTTTGTGCATGTTACAATGTTGTTAATATGACGCTTAGTAGTTGTCACACACACACACACACACACACACACACACACACACACACACGCCTGTAGACCAAATATGCATTGACAATGTTTTTCAAATTGACGACGTATTACCAGAGTGTGGGTGAGAGAGGCACAAAGTGATAAAGTGATAGAGAGACTGTCAGAAGGAGCGACAGATGGCGAGAGAGTGTGAGAGAGAGAGAGGGTTAGAGAGGTGTGGCAGCTTGCGTGCTTGGTAAGGGGGGGCGGGGGGTTAAGTTGGAAGTGCCGCGTTGTAAAATTATTGGCATGCGAACGAAGCTGCAACGTTTATTAAATTTTTGAAGTGCCACAAACAGGGTGAAGTATTGTCATGGGGCAAGCAGGGTGCGCGCACAGACAATGTGTGTATGTAAAATGCATTTACATACACTGAAAAAAATAAACGACTAGCATACATATTTGCTGCACCATTCCAATTTGATTTTTGACCACAAAAACTACATCCAATTTGTAAAACAACTAAAGTTCTGTGAGCATGAAAATCTTAAAAAACAACAGCGCATAAATCTAACAAGACTTAAACTAAGTTTATTGATTAAATTAAAATTAAATACTATTATAAAACTCTAAAAGACATATTATGTGAGTCCTCAAAAAAAGGATGCGAGATAATTTATAATGTTCAAGCTGCGTTTACTTCCCAAAAAAGCATATACGAATTAAACATAGCTTTGGCAATGCATTTTGTTTTTTCAGTGTATATAATATATATGTAAATATTCGCTGGCAATTGCTTTTAGTATGTGTGTGTGTGTGTGTGTGAGTGTGTGTATGACATCTGATGTTGTATTAATTTTACAGCATGCAATTTGTAG
Organism: Drosophila anomalipes; assembly: GCA_035041615.1. NCBI lineage: Eukaryota > Metazoa > Arthropoda > Insecta > Diptera > Drosophilidae > Drosophila > Drosophila anomalipes. The sequence continues at coordinate 7,775,512 of JAWNKZ010000254.1, forward strand.
CTTACAACATGGGCATCATATACTATTATGGCCAGCTAGCCAAATACACTTTATTTGCAGCGAATGATGTTGGTGCTGTGGGGTGGGTGGGGATGTTTGTGTGCTTGCCGTGTTGGTCTATGATTTACAGGCGCATTGCTTTCAGTAAAAACAAGTGCCGTTAATTTGCCATCAAGTTGATTTAATTTGGCTTAATTCAAACGTTATCAGAATTTTTTTTTTTTTATTAAGTGTATTTCATTATTTAATATGTTGGCAAATTTCATATGTTGACTAACTGTACACTCAGCGAAATTCGATTAAAGACACTCGTGTTTATGGTGCTAAAAACTGTACCAAGCCAAACGGGACATTGTTTACGCATTTTATAACGGTGCTTCTTCTTCTTACAATGCTGTGATGCATTGGACCTTGTTTACGCATTTTATAACGGTGCTTCTTCTTCTTACAATGCTGTGATGCATTGGAATGAAAGTTCCGTTAGTTCAATATTTTTGCATATCGATAATATCGATATTCGAAAATCGATAAAGCCACATATCTCCCACAATTTTAATGCTACACTCACCAAATTTGATTGGTAGGTTGTTGGCAATGTCTGTCAAAGATCGGGATATGTCACGCCCACCCCCACGCCCCATGCCCTTAAACATTTTATATGTCTATATCTTCCGCAGTTTTTGAGTTCGATTCGTCAAGTTAAGTAGGTACATATATATTCATGTAATTTGTACATATTATATTAATTTTATTAGCACAGTCTTTCATCGCAATAATAATAATAATAATAATACTAATAAAAAACATTTTGTTAATGTTACAAATTTAGTTCCTTTTTTATTTGACATGTATTTAAAACAGACAACTTTTTTGGAACAAAACAAAATGTAAAAATTTGTATGTTAAATTTTATAATAAAAAAATTAAGTGCCTTAAACGAATTTCACAGAGTGTCAGATGCCATTCAGTTGCCATTTGACAAGCAATTTTGATTGTGGTAAGAGAAGGTTGTTAGATGGACTGTTTTCACAGCAGCTTTCAGCTCAAATGCAAGAGTTTTGGCTGCTGTGTACATGTTGCACGAGATGCGAGGCATCTCCGTTGCAGACACATATATATATCTGATAATGCATAAATACATTGTCTAATATTTGCCAAAGCTCTGAAGCGGAGAGAGGAGCAGCTTAACTGTCGTCCGGAGGTGGAGTCTCAAATTTGCTTTTACTTTTGGCTCTTGCTTTTGGTTTTCATGCTGGAATAACATGCAACATGCCGCACTTCATTGCAACTAAACAAGTTTTCTAACTGTTTGAGTGAGTTTTCATGCGTCGTTGCCGCCGACGCAGACGTTCTTATATTTATTTGGGTTTCCATCTACACATGTGTATATGTGTGTGTGTGTGTGTGTGTGTGTGTGTGTGTGTATTAGCGAGTTGTTGCAAGCCGTAAAGCTAAGCAAGCCAAAGAGCAGACAAAAGACAGTGAGCAGACAGCAATATGAACTGCACTTATCCCATCCACTTCTTGTCTCTCCCAGTGCAAATTTGTGTAACTCCATATTAAGCCGAGTCACAAACATGGTTAGTTACTGCAAAATACTTGGTAACTTAGTAATTTTGTCAGTTACATATTGGTAAGCAGCTTATGATTTGAAAGCTTTAAAGTGCTGCCAGGGCTAATGAGTGCATTCAACTTTTTCACAAAGCAATAAAAATGCACTATGCACTATGTTGCCAACCTTCGGCTGTTGTGCATTGTTGCCAAACTTGTCGCATTGTCAAACTACAATTGGAAACAATAGTTTTCAACAAATTTTTAACATTTGCAATTTTTTTTGTTTTCTTTCAGTCTCCATTGCCATTGACGTCATACATATTTCAGACCTAGAAATAATTAAACATTGCACACTGTTCTCGATTGCCATTTTGTTTTCGATATAAGTTCGAGTTAACTTATTAAAAAATTAAAAAGAATTTTGAAATAAATTGTCATAATTCAAACATATATAATATAATATAAATGTATAAGAATAATTATTTTTTTTGGAAACCTGAAATTGTAATCCACCTTCAAAATTAGATCAGCCCCAGCCAAGCTGACTATCGGCACGGGCCTAGAACAATGATTTGATCCTCTTCTAAGAACATGACTATGAGACAAACTATGTCCGAAGTTCGGGATACAGATCTTAACTAGCATCAGTATCTTACTGTGATGCTATTACCAATCGGCACCCTCCTGACGGGTTGGAAAGGATGAGGAAATTTTTGCCAACCAAGTTCAGTTTTTACTTAGAGAAATTTATATTTTGTTATATGATATAGTGAGTTTAACGATATTTTGATTGTGCTTTCAAAACTCAATTTCTGTGTGGTTAAGCTTTAATTTTAGAGTATGTCCCAAAACCGTAAAAACTTTTAAATCGCATCGCTGAACATTATTACAGCCACATTTTGCTTGTCATTCGTCAAAGGAGCGGACGTCAACTTGGGCACTCTAGTTGAGCTTAATGCCGATAATTGCTGGCCAGCTGCACTCAAAGAGCCTCTCAGGACTTCAATTAGAAACAATTAGCTGCAAAGTGCAGTTGAGCAGAGTAGAACAGAACTTGAAAATGACGCCCCAAGTGTACATTTTGTCAAATCAAGAACGGAATTTGAATTTCAATCAACTTGTTTTTAATCAAAATTTTGTTATATGAAGTGCAGTCAAACACGCAGAGAGAAAGGGAGAGGAAGGGCAATAGAGAGAGAGAGAGAGAGAGAGAGAGAGAGAGAGAGAGAGAGAAAATCACATACGCACAAATATTTGAGGACGCAGTCGATGACTGGAACTAAAAACCCTTAACTTCAATTCCAATTTCATGGGCAACTGCCAGTTGCCATCCTTGTTAGCCCTGTCGTCTCTTATAGTATATAATTCTCATGAATGTCCCAAGAGTTGTGGTTGCACTCTGCTCGTACGATGGGGCTGCTGTGCCACCCTTCGACAACAACAGCAGCTGTAGCAGTAGCAATTCCGAGCTAAAGCTGAAGGCTTTTACACACAAAAATTCACAGCAAACAAATGTCGACAAATGCATTGGCTTGCTATCGTTGTTGTTGTTGTTGTTGTTGTTGCTGTTGTTGCTGTTGTTGTTGTTGTTGTAACCTGCATATGCTCCAAAAGCCATCAGCAAAAGGCCAACAGCCATTAACCGTCTGTCGTTTGTAGTTGTCTGTGTTGCGTCGGTTTTTTGGTCCAGACAAATTTCGGACATTTCTTGGGGCTTGGGCAGAAACCGCACAAAAGATGAAAGACCAAAGCAACTCTTTCTTCGTTTAACGATTGAAATGGCGTTCTTCGCCTCAAAATCAAACCCTTCCCCGCCTATATCTCGCTCTCTCTCTCTCTCTCTCTCTCTCTCTCTCGTTCACTCTCTCTCTCTGTCTCTGTCTCTGTCGTTTGTCAAGTTCTTTCACAAGTTTCATGGCACATTCAATTTGTAATAGTTGGCCCTGCCCTTTGAACATAATTGCTGTGACAGTCAAAAGAAGATTAAAAAAATAATTACGTCCCAGATTCGGGCACCTGTTGTTGACCACAAAAAAAAATGTTTATTGGTTAGTTGATGGGCCAGCACTTAGCTCTCAGTTATTGGTTCCCAATTTCCTGATCCTTTTTACTATCCTCTTTTTAAAATCTATTTTATTTTAATAATATATAAAAATTGATAAATAATTGGTGTTATCTACGTGTTTGTATAAATTTAAAAAAAATCCCTCCGATTGTTCCTATGAAAGCTACATGATATAGTAGTGTAATCTGCAACATCTCTAAAAAATATGTAAATTATTTAGAGTCGAACTTTGATGTCACACTGCGATTTTATTAGCTTATCGTAGTTTATTGCATTTTATCGATGCTGTCATCGCTGGAGTATTTTCTTTGAGAAAATCACTTGTTCCCAAACTCAGGACGCAGTTGACAGCAAAATCATCCCAAATGTGTCACTGGATCATTCAGTCCATCAAAATACTGAATATTCACTTAGATCTTTTACTTGAATCTTGAATCTTGGCAGATTACCTACCTTAATTCATATATGGAGCATTTTTCTGACAGTATCATTTTCATCATCTTGCGTTTATTTTATGTGGCATAAAAGATAATTTATTTACTTGTAGAGTTGTTAGACGCTACAGTTATTTTCTTGGTCTAACCTAAACTCATCTCAGGCATTTCAAGCAACGAAAACGTTGCAGTTGGCAGCCATTTTCCCTTCCATGTAATATTTTGCTCTTCGTATTGGAATTATAAATGATATTCGACTAAACTACAATTGAATATTAATAAACTAGAATTAAATCGATTAAATTGGTTTGCAAAGAGAATTAAATAGAATTTAATATAATAATATTATTCTCTTCGGTGCGAATCGTACTTGATTTTTTTTTCACATAATCTTGATTTATTCTAATCGTATTTATTTGTATTTTACAGCTGCCTCCGTTCGCCTAAATGTCTGACGAAGTGCCTTTGGGTCGCTTATCGCAAATTTTTGATACGCTTACCAACTTACAACAACAGCAACAACAACAGCAGCAGCAGCAGCAACAGCAACAACAACAGCAGCAGCAGCAACATCATCATTTGCAGCTGCAGAGTCAGCAAGCGTCAGCTGCAGCAGAGGAGCGTCGTCGTTCTGCCTCGTCATCGCCATCGCCGTCGGCGAGCGCCTCGGCGGCGACATCCGGCCGTGCCACGCCCTCCCAATTGGCGGGCGTGGCCGGCACACAGACGCTCTACTACACACACACGCACAATTACTTCCTGCGGCCGCAAGATGGCGCCAGTTACATGCACACGTTTCCACAGCATTCCACGCATTATTTTCAACAGCAGCATCAGCAACAGTTGCAGCAATTTCAATTCCAACAGCAGCAGCAACCGCCTTCGCTGCCTGGACGTCTGTCGGGCACCGGTTCTGGTTCTGGTTCCGGATCTGGATCACAATCGCTGCATGGCTCGCCGTTGCTGGCGAAGCGAGCTACCTCGTTTAGCGGCCAGATGCCGCTGACGCGTGCCGCACAGCTGCACGACGCACGTCTGGTTGTTGCCTCAACGCCAAATAGTCCACGCCTTATGCCCCGACGCCAGCCACGCCCCCCGCCCATACCAGCAAAGCCCTCTGCCAAGGAGCTGCAGGCAAATACCACAGCTGCTTCCGCATCCGCTCCTGTTCCGGCTTCCGCTCCCGCCCCTCAAGCGCCGCCACCGCAGAATCCTATGCTAGCCGCTTTGGATGCTCCGGATGCGCCCTGGCCGCACTTCTCCACGCTGACCGAGCATCTGGACGTGCATCAGGTAAACAACTATGGACAGGCATTACCAGAGGTGGGTTCAACGCAGGTCCTCATCCAATAAAAGTGACCGATTTAATAATCATTTTCCCCTTTTCCGTTTTGCTCCGGTGCAGATCAACTGGCAGGAGCGCTGTTTGGAGCTGCAATTAGAGCTACATCGCTCCAAGAATCAAGCGGGTCGCATTCGGGATATGCTGCGCGAAAAGGTAAGATCGAACTAAAACGACTAAAACAGAGACAATTTTAAGTGGAAACTCTAAGCCAAAAAAGCCGATCTGAGTAATCTTCCTTCCAAGTTTCCTGACTATAGCTCTTAAATTGCGGGAAATATAGGCGTTTTATTGATTTTGCGGGCGGAAGTCGGCATGGTTTCAAACTTTTTTCCAGATCTTTGAAGGGTGTTACTAGCAATATACCTTTCAAATTTGTTGACTGTAGCCTACAAATTGTGGATATAGAGATATGCGCACTTCGGATTTCCAGGGCCGAAGTTCCTGGGCGAGGCGGGTGGTTTCAACGTGGTTGAGAAATTATATGCCGATCTTTGAAGGAGCTCACCAGCAAGATACCTTCTAAGTTTGGTGACTCGGCTATTAAAATTGTGGGAGATATACGATTTTATCGATGTACACTTTCAAAAATATCGGTTTTAGCCATTATGGGCGCAGGTGTGGGCGTGGCCATACAAATTTGTTATCGGTTTCCAAAAGCAGCTATCAGTAATATACCAAATTTGACGGCTCTAACTCACTCACTAACTCTAACAAACTGCGGAAGACATAGTCAATAAAATTTTGTGGGAGGTATGTGGCTTTATCGATTTACGAATATCGATTTTTATCGATTTCCTAGCTCCCTAGAGGACCTGCAGACGGACAGCATGACGGACATTGCACACAATACCAATATACCATGATACCTTCGGTATCAAAGTATGAAAACAAAGTTGAACCGGTTCAAAGTTTCTGTTTTTTATTGAGTTCATAAAGCTTTAAGTATTTTTTGCAATATTGCACAACACAGCCATATGAATGGACACGAAGCCAAAAACTAGAAATAAAGTTGAACCGGTTCACAGTTCACAGTTGCGGTTTTTTATATTGTGTTCATAAAGAACTATGAACGAAATTCGACGGCGCTGGGGGACTTGTTGATTAGCGTAAATGACTTAATAAATGAGAATAAAGAAGAGGACGACGAGCAACAAAAAAAAAAAAAAAAGCAGAGACAGAGTGACGCACAGACACATTAATTACACACACACACACACACACGCACACTCACACACACAGACACACACACTCACACACACACACTCACACACACACACACGCACTCAGAGAGAAACTAATGCACATCTTGTGCTTAATGATGATTTATGGGGCCCATGGTTAAAACATTTTTATGACGGCCCCTTACAATTATCAGGCCAAAAAGTAATCCACTAGGCACAGGAGGAGACAGACCCACCCTCTGGCTAATTTGTAGCGGAAATAGTGCAGCTGTCTGTTGACATCCTCCACATTCACGTGTGTGTGTGTGTCTGTGTGTGTGTGTGTGTGCGCGAGTCCTTTTATGATTAGGCTAATTTAGTCATTAGGCATTTGGCCAAAATGGCACAGCGAGACCTCGAAGCGATGATGCTCCACAGCATAGTCATTAGGCTTATTGGCAGCGCCATCTACCGGCGCATTAATGCAAAAACTATATAAATTATTAAAATGTGACACTAAAGCGAGCTGCTGCAAATGTGTGTGTGTGTGTGTGTGTGTGCATGTGTGTGTGTGTGTGTCTGAGTGAGTGAATATTGCTCTCATTTCTCCACACACATGGCACATTGTGTATCGTATGTAGTTATGAGTCATGACATAAATTAATTACACTTCAATGATTTTCGTCCCATGAATTATGCATGAGTTAAGCGCTCTACATCAGCCAATTGGCCATTTGTGTATACATTGTATATATAGTACGTCCTGGCCGCCTCGCATCTTGTCGAATTTCATTATAATCATATCACAATTTGTTAAATGTGCGTCTCAATATAAATGGTAATGAATGCACACATATATGTGAACAAAATGCGCGTATTTTTTTCCACATTTGTTGTCATTAATTATGTAGTTCTATTAAATGAACTTGAAATCTATTTTTAAATAATAAATTTGTAAACCAAATTTTCAAATTCAAACGAAAACCTGGCGGGAAAACATTTTGTTTATTAGTGTATAAGAAAACTTAGGGTTTAACTTAAACCTATTACGCGAATAAAATAAAATTTAGATTTACTTACAATAGATTTACTTTTAACAATTTGAAGCACAACTAAACGGACTAATGAATAAAATCACATGTTATGTGTTCTTAGTTTTATTCTCAGCTTAAGTGGAACACAAGGCTTGACTTTTTAGCCATTTTTAAGTCTGGATTGAATTTGGTTTGCGCACCTGTCTCTATTTTTATTTCCTTCACTGTTTCTCTCCTTGTTTTTGTCCCAGTATGAGAACTTAACGAGCAACCCGAAATGATCTCTTCAAAACTGCATTGTTATTTTCATTAGACTAGTCCTCGCATCTACGCCTTTTACTATGCAATATAAAATTTTGCAGACTATTGTGGATTTTAGCCATGTTAGTGCGAGTAGTAGACTTGAATGCGTTAACTTTATTCGTTTACTTTGCGCATTCTGCGCATGATGTTTTTAATGAAAAATTACGAATACAAAGAGAAACTGAAACTGAATACTGAAAACGAGAAAATTCGCTATACCAAAAAGCAGATAGATTTTACGGCGCACGAAGACTGTACTAAAATTATACTTTTGCTGCATTTGTCAATATTTAATTGACAGCAGATTTTGCGAGAGCTTCCACCTAAAAAATGTATGAATAAGTACTTAGTGCATATCCAAGCAGAACACACAAACAACAAACAAGTGGTGCTCGAATAGTAGTTACCCTGTATGTACGGGTCTAAACTAGGATCTAAAGAAATCTTTGCACAACTATGAAATCTTTTACAAAACTTGCCTCATACTGTGTAAACCCGATAGTCAAAACCGATTAAACAGTAGTTTCCTTACAGAAATTTCTAGGATCGAGGAAATCTTATAGTCTTATTATATGTATATTTAAAATATTATAGAGATAGAGACTTTAAATTTGAAATTTAAATTGATTGACTCCCTCCAATTTCTCATATTTTTCTCTATTGTATGTTTGTTTGTTTGTTTGTTTTTTTTACGAGCACCTCACAAAAAATAAAAAGAATGTTAAAATATTTAGCTCGAATCAGTTGCATTGAAGTCTTGGTCTTAAAGGGTATTCGGAGTGAACAGATCCAAGCAGGATAACGAAACGCATAACGGAAATAAAATGAGAAATTTTGCAACTCGAATAACTAAAAGTATACCATGAATATTTTATGTTTGTTTTATGCTTTTGCCTCTTCTTGCTTCCAAATATTTGTTGCTGCCTTTTGCCTTGCCTTGCCTTGACTTGCCACTTTTTGCTGCAATAGCAGTAGCTTGTCGTTGAAGTGCAGCATATTTTTGTCATCATAAATTTTAAATTAGATCCAGCAAACTGCCAAGTTTACTGTTAGCAAGCCGCCCTGACATTATTATTATTATTTAAAATTTATTTTGTTTATTTTGTTTTTATTTTTTTTTTTTCGGAAACTTCATTTAAAATCTTAGAAAAGTTTTTCAGTTGACCTAAAATTGCGCTTGTCGCACACTATTTATAATGTCAAAGCAAAATGTATTCGCAACGTAAGAAAAAGAAGAAGCTGCAGATGAAGATGAAGTTGATGGAGGTGTGGATGGAGCAAGGTGTGTAGATAGGTAGATAGGTAGGTAGATAGGTAGGTAGGTAGGTAGGGAGGAAGGTAGGGGTAAGAGGCGTTAAGCTAAAACCACAGAATCGGCTGGGGTTCCGAGTGTTTTTTTTTTTGGCAACAATGTGCAAGACGAGAAATTATGGCCAAGCATATTGCAACATTCTTGTCCGACAATAAAATTCAAGTTTATTACCGAGCAGTCAGCGAATAACAAGCTCAAAACTCAAACCCAAACCCAAACCCTTGCCAAGCGCAACTGGCCAACCATGCGAAGAAATGTGCCGAAAAGAATACCGAATGAATAAAGTTTTACAGACCTGGGCACACAATATCGTGTATGTCGTATACACCAAAGTGTTTACGGCTGCCACGATGCCAAATTTCAGTTTTAACACTAAGCAAAAGGCGCTCGATTACGGTTTGATTCTACAACATGGTTGCCCCAAACTCATTTTCGTTATTCTTATTCGTGATCGCTTTCATCTTTACTTATACTTAAAAAATTCTTCTTTGTTTAACATAGGGTTTTTAATTAAAAACGTAATTTTGTGCGACGAATGTGAAAAATTTGAAGTCTTCATTTTTTTAAGCATTTATTTGGTAATATATTCGGTTTCATAGATATAGAATCTATATAGAAATTTCGTTAATTTTATTAAATTATATTAAATATTAAATTTCAAATAATCGCTGCTGCACTGTTGCCAAATTTCACTGGTCACACTATTATTATAAATAAATGTAAATATTTTCGGCTTCCAACTCGGCAGTATTAATGAACAGTTCGTGTAATTAGTTGGCAATGTTGCCGAGTTTCGCAAAAATCATTTAAAACTTTTCATTGGCAATTAATTGCCTTCTGCCTATGCTGCGTTGTCAAACTTCTTAATTGGGGAAAATTCAATTTGATTCCTTTACATATTCAAGATGTCAGTTTACACACTGTACACACTCCGATTTTATTGTTCTGGCAAATTTGCACAGAAGTAGTTCGGAAGCTTGTTAAGAATTGAAGTGCTCTTTTGTGCTGTGCTGCGGGTTTTGGCTTTCAACGGCTTTCCAGTGTTAAGGCAAGTCGCTGGGCATTGCCAAGCCACGTTTTGGCCCACTCAAGTGGCATTGGTTATTCTTCAATTCGTGTTATGAAATTTTGGTTTGTCAATTGTCAATGGTTTCGTCTTATGACTTCTAAAGCGAACTTCCCGTTCCTATCCCACTCTCTCTCTGGCTCTTCCTTTCCTTCTATCTCTTTCTGTCTCTCTCTCTCTCTCTCTCTCTCTCTCTGTGTCTATCCTTCTACCTTCTCTCTCCGCCTCTCTCGTTTGTCGGCTGTATTTTATGGGACCGCCATGGCCATAAATGGGCCTCATAAATCCGCAAAAGCCAGCGGCCCAGTTGTTGGTGATTGCACATTGGACACAACCGTCAGCAGCAAAAGTGGCCACATTAGTGCCATAAGCCATAAGCCATGTGCGTGCGTGTATATGTGTGTGTGTGTGTGTGTGTGTGCGTGTGTGTGTGTGTGTGCTCAGCGCGTTAACGCGTTGAAAGCCGCGCTTAGAGGCATTGTATGCCCATTTCAATTTCCCCAATTGGTCCGCCAAAGCCCACCAAATATGCCGAATGTTGACAAAAGTTTGCCTTCATCCAGCATACAGTGGAAAATGCATGGCAGAAACAAAGAACAAGATGATTGCTCGACTTTCAAATTCCCTGTGCCAGAAAAAAAAAAACAAAGAAAAGAAAAACTGCATATGCAAAAACAGCATAAATCAGCTTTTGCAGTCCCTGTGTGTACTGAACACCGAGATCAAGTCAGCATTTGCCCTTTTGCTCTATGTGTGGTTTCTGTCCGCACTGAGCTGGCCTTGGGACACCTCCGTTATTATTTGAGAGATGTACCGCCCCAGTCAAACTCCCTACCTGGCAATGTCCTTGAATTGGATCATACCTGAGTAATTGGAGTTATACCAAATTTTTAAATCAAAAATACATAACTGCATTTTCATATTAAAGAATTTGTTTGCGATTATATAACAAACTCGTGATACTTTGATCAAGAAGCTTGCATCAAAACCCAATACCATAAGATATAATAAATACATCCGTATAATGGCTAGGAAATGATACACGTTCCATTTAATCAAGTAAGTAAGAAAACAATAACAATATAGTCGGCTCGTGCTTGCGTGCATATACCCATTGCTAACAGCTTATGGGGTATAGACTATCATCAACAATAATGGACACAAGTAGCCCGGTGCAACAGTCGCATCTGACAAAAGTCTCATTTGGTTGTTGGCTGCGTTTGGTCGTTGACTGCTGCGTTTTGCTTTTCAAATGGGCAACGTCTGTGTACAACAATGCCGCATCCGCCAGCTAGACAGATAGGCGCCTATAAGGCGTACAATGCGCTGATTTCCACACAAATGATCACACACACACACACACACACACACACACACACACACACACACACACACACACACACACACACACACACACACACACACACACACACACACACACACACACACACACACTCACAGTCAGGCAGAAGCAGTCATTGTATTCAGTTTGCATTTGCAGAAGGCGTAGCCCTCACTTATCCGCACTATGCAGTGGGAAATTGAAAATGTTGTGCTGCATTTGCAGCTGAGCCGGAAGGCTGTGTCTCATCTGCTCTATTATTTTAAGACAGCTGTAATATATTGATATGTCCGTACAAAGTTCTCGACGTAATCTAATCAATGCTTTTCTTACAGCTGTGCTCAGTGCACTGTATATAATATAAGTTATTATCGAAGGTTTTAAACTTACTTCAACAGGAGTACATTTCTTTCAGAATATGTGAATTTCCTTAATGAAATATATATGTATATATATATATATATATATACATATATGTATCTGTTGAATTACGCCTCCATTTGGATGTTGTAAAGCTGCTGCAAATTGTTTTTTTTATGGCATTATATTAAAAAAGAGGTCTTTTGTGTGATGAGTGAAACACTCTTATTTTGAAGGTTGGAGAATATTAAATTGGCGAATTGGCTTTTGAAAAGAATATTATTTATTTTAAGACCAGTGGAAAACAGCTTCAATCCTAATTTACAAAAAGCAAACCAAATTGAAAGGCATTGAAAACCGAAACTGTCTTTAACTTTGAGCTCCAATTTTATGGTGTGCTGCCCACAAATTTGCTTTTAATACAGCCCCCTCGAGAAATGAAAATGGGTGTGTGTGTGTGTGTGTGTATGGGGGAGGGGAGGGGAGGGGAGGGGGGGTTGAAAATTACTTGAGGACACTTTTACAGCGTTAATTAAAAATTTTGGACAGCTTCGTGTCTGAGCATAAATTGCGCATCAATGCTGTCAATGCGCAGTGACCCAAACGCAAAATTTGCCCAAGTATTTAAGCAATTAGACGAGGCTCGACTAAAATGGGGACGATTGAGTGCGGGATGTGTGTGTGTGTGTGTGAGGAATAGGAAGGTGGAAGGGTGGTGGGGGGTGGGGGGTGGTCTTGCTGTGCTATCCATATAGTATTTGCGAATAATTAATTACTGGTGTGCATTGCATTCTTTTGGGCGCCGATGAGTTGGGAGGTGCTCTCTTCCCAGCCTTTCGCTGCCCTCTTTTCTACCGTCTGCTCTTGGCATATTCTCATGTCCATTCGAGTTTGAGAGTTGTTTGTGATATGAGGGCTTTTTGCTTATGACAACTTTTAAATATGCACACATGCACGCACACACAATCAGACATACTTACACACACACACACACACACACACACACACACATACACACTTAGCCATACATATGGAGCTGGGAGCAACATGTGCTGCCTACTTTTCAGCGTCGCCTGTCTGGCAACTTGCTAGGCAGGCGACAAACATTGGAGGCAAACTAACTGCCAAGCGACTGTGGCCTGCAAAATTAATGGCCATCAGTCGCATAATAAATGAAGCGATGTCTTTGCCAGTTCGCCTCGCTCTTTTCGACTCGCCCATTTCCATGCCCACGCCCACAACAATGCCAAAAAAGTTCTAAAGTTTTGTGTCTAAAGCCGCTGCTTTTGGACGGAGGCGGAGCAGATACGCGTGGACATCTCTGTATGTGAGTGTGCGCCTGTTTTCTACTGTGGCATAGTAGTATGTGTGCGTGCTGGGCGAAGGGAAGGTGGTGCAGAGGGTTATGGCACCGTCTCTGCCAAGACAAGGACAACTCATTTTGTGTATGCAGGGCACACATATTGGCCACGCTCGTTTATTCATTTGAATTATTCCCAAAAGCACATTTAATTTTAATTATGCGTGACAATGCCTCATACAGCATATAGCGATGCCCTAGGCTCGCCCCATCCTCCCCCAATCCACTACCTCCACCTACATGCTGTACGCGAATAAAGTATGCGTCCATTGCTGACAAGATTAAAGCCAACCGCTCATCATCGCCTCGTCCACGAAACTAAACAAGAGAGCAGGTCCTTTTCCAGTTTATAATTCTTTTGTTCGTAGCTCCAAAAGGCTGCGATGCTTGCCGCAAAATAGTAGCATTACTCGCAGTCCTTTAAAAACGCTGAATGAATGAATGGTTTTATTTGGATCATGCCTGAGCGAAATGTAATCCAGCAAAAGCGGTGAAAATTTAGCACACAACCGCAAAAAAAAAAAAAAAAAAAAAAACCAAATACAAGAGAACAATGAGGAATAACCAGGACAACGAAAGCATCATAATAATAAAACAAAAGTGGAATATAAAGAAAAAATTATAAATGCAATACTGGCAATTACCCTGCGCCCAATTTTCAATTATTCTCTATAGATTTATTTATAATATATTATTAACGTCTGCATAAGAATTATGAATATCAGAATATTATTTTTCCATAAGAATTCAAAGTTTTAGACAATTAAACTATGACCCTAGGTTTTTACCCATCATCCAATATTCGAAAAAAGTCTTCACTTTGAACACTTTGCCAATCTTTAAACAACTCGAACAGTTTATACCAATTCAGTTGAACATACAAACATTTGAATGTAGACACCCCTTGGACGTGGACGCAGGAGCAGGATATAAGATTTAAATAAATATTTCAGGGCAAAATTGTTTTGTCGTCGCTGTTTATTTATTTATTTTTTTTTTTCCTTACTATTGTCCTTTTTTTTTCTTATCATGCTTCACTCATCCGTCCACTGAAAGTGAGTTGATTTGATTTGTTAGCCATGCCTGAGTTAGGCATGTACATACATATATTTGTGGATGTGTGTATAATGTAAGTTTATATGTTGATAACAACATTTGAATGTGGAGCACTCTGGCTGAATTTGTTCTGAAAAAACCCACCCAAAATGCTGTCACAAGTGCAATGAAAATGTTACGATTTTGATTGAATTCTTTTTTTGTTCAACTACAAAATATTTATTATAATATTTAAAATGTTGCACAAATACAATATTCAAAGTGGATAATCAATATATATATAATCAAATGGGACGTTAATAAAGCTTGTCAGTTTAATTTCAACATTTGATGTAAGATCTTGACAGGCTTCAGTTTCTTTTTCTTTGCTTATCGATGTACGGCTTGGGTTATGACAAGCGACCATATTCTGTTTGCTCCTAAATGGATTTGCTTTTATATATATATGTATGTGTATTATCTTGACTGGTTTTGAGCTCAATGGTTGCCCGAAGTGCTCACTGCTGTCTGACCTCGCCTTTGTTGTCAGCTTTTAGGCCCATGGCTAAGATATGTATGTGGTCGATTTTCAAATAACGCCATAACTGTGATAAAACTAAAAATAAAAGTAATACATTTGAAAAGGCCGAGCGACGCTGCGTTCGCCTATAATTGTGACCGACTGAAGCCAAAGGCAAACGGCTCATTAGTTTAGTTGTTGGCCAGAAACGAATACGTTGCTTTTAATGTGTTCTGCGGTGTGGTCAAAGCATAAAACATGATTATGAATGGTTGTTGGGGAAACAATCTCCTAACTTGTGCCTGCACTGCAATTAAAGCCGCGAATAGCTTGCAACTTGTTTCCCTCATAACGTATCCACTCTGCAACCGTGCTGCGTACAAACCACCGCACTAAAGATGAGTGTTAAGCGGCTTTTGGCTGCGCATTTAAGCCGTTAACGTTGTGTCGTGTAACTGCGAAATACACACGACTCTCTCTCACACACACACGCACACACACACACACACACAAACGGACTGAAACCACACACACACACATACACCACGAGACATTCGAACACACATATACGGAAACGGTATTTCATACTCATGGCCAAGGGCCGTATGTCAGTTGCAATTTGCGCCATTGCCAGGATCAGCGGAGGGGTTAACAAAAGGAGAGCAGCATAAGAAGATGGCAACGCTGGCGCTGGACTCAAAAGTGATGCCGAAAAATGATATTAAGCGGATTGCTCGACGACAAAAGCGATATGCAGCTGGATGGAGTGGCTAGGCGAGGCGAGGCGAGGCGAGGCGAGGTGAGGCGAGGCGAGGGAGATAGACTGCTTCGCAACCAGCTGAGTACATAGTCGTCTCAAATTTATGAAAAACTATGTGAAGGGAACAAACCTAAAACCAACAACAACAACAACAACAACAACAACAACAATAAGCTCGACAAAAGGCAAACAGCAAACAGCAACAATACTTACGGCCACACACTTCTGCTGGTTTTAAATGGGCGCGTTTGGATTGCGGTTACTGTGCAGGTAGTTTCAATGTTAGTCTAGGGACTCGCATATACATACATATATGTTATGGCAACGGGATTAAAAAGGATATTAGCCAGTTGTCGCTTGTCCGCTCCAGTTGAACAAGTGTTAGAAATTCACCCATAACAGCTAACTTCAACGCGCCAGGCGACAAACGCCGAACGAAACAATATTGCCAACAAGCGATGAAAATATACATATAAATATGTATATTAATATGAATATCTTTATGTATATTTTTTTTGTTATGATATAACAAATGATGTAAGACCAGCTGAACAAAATTTGCGGAAGATAGATAGGCTTATTGCCATTTTTGGTGCCGGGATCGGGCGTGATCCGAACAATCTTTTCCGCTTTTTGAAGGTTGTTCCTAGCAATGTAAATTTCAAATTTTCTAACTCTTGCTTTCAAATTGGGTCTCGATTTACACTTTCAAATATATCGAGAGGGCATGGTCATAACATTTTCTTATCGACACTTTAAGTTGGTTAGCGGTAATTATCCTCTTAATTTGGTGACTCTGGCTGTAAACCTGTGGAAGATATTGTGGCATCCAAATTTTTTTTGTGACGGGAGTGTTGGAGAAAGTTGTCCGATGAGAATTCCAGAAGGACTTTGTGGCTTTATCGATTTGCAATAATCGGTTTACTAGTCCCTTAGTGGATGAAGCACCCCAATTTTGAACGTAAACCAGCTTTAAGAGTGGCCAATTTACTCTTGCACCTTCGATATCAGAGTATCAAAAGATTTTATTTGATTTTTGTGATTATGTTACGCAAATTGCTTAAGTGTTGAATAATGGATGCAACTGTCACTTGCTTTGTTATAAAAACATAAATATTGATATAGCAATAAGTATAAGTATAAATATATCTCGTTCTCTGATTGATCTATCTGCACTACAACTGATTCTTGTTATACATTATGCTTATTTATTATATACATACATAATATGTGAACATTTTATGTCGATCTCCCACTTATCTTTTCTACTTTAACTCTTAGAGTACAACATTGATTGAAAAATACAACCAAATGAAATGTTTCACATTATTTATTAAATCCGAAAATAATCACATATTTAATTACATTTTGAACAGCGTAAATATTTGTCTGTTCAAATTTAGCGCCTGATAATGTCCCACAGGACGCATGCAACACACACAAACACACACATGCATCAAATACTTTTGTGTGTATTTATATTCATTTGAAGTTTATATAAATTCACAGAGCTGGCAGCTGGGCGCTTTAACCGTTTGCTTAATTGCTCAACCAGTTGGCGTCAAGCGGCGTTGCCAGGCTCTAATCCTAAAAAAAAAAAAATACAATTTAACATTCAATTTGAGCATTGCCATTGGCGGCATAGACCGACCACCAGCCAGGCTCTGTGACATATGCGGCACACGGATGCCCAACATGCTACGCTGCTGACAGCTGTATAAGCGTGTGTGTGTGTGTGTCTGTGTGTGTGTGTGTGTGTGTGTGTGTGTGTGTGTGTGTGCAGCAGGTGTGGATTTGTGCGGCAATCTGGTGGAGCTACAATTAAAATAGTCTCCGCATGATGCTGTTCGTGATGCTGATGCGTTACTGACAAGACTTAAGTCCAACATTGTCCCTGCGCCTCGCTAATTGACTGGCCAATAACAAAATCGTTATTGGGGCCAAAGGTCAGAGCAAAAATCAATAGCATTTGTCACCGCTGACATGACATGTTATCAACCGCCTTGAGTCAACAGGAGGAAGCACGCTACTTTCACAATGCCACATTGCTCATTATGCGCCCCTTTTCCAGCATCGTCATCATTTAAAATTCAAATGCAAACATATTTTAGCAGCAAACAGGTCGTCCAACTACTGGCCAAAGTCATTAAAATTCGCAGGCGGCCCAACAAATGTTTACGTCGCACGTTGCCTCTTTTCGGATAAGTTTGACATTAAGACACACACACACACACACACACACACACACACACACACGCACACACACACACACACACAATCAGCGCATTTATACATGCCGAGATGTTAAAAAGGGGGGCAGCTGCAACACTAACTCAACATTTGTTCACCACACCAAATGCCAAAATGTCCTCAGCTGCTGCTGGGTATACGGCAGAAAATAGCGGGAAATTTTGCTAAAAATATCGTTTTCTTCGGGCAGTTCCCAGTTTCTTTTTCGCCCCGTATTCAGTCACTTTGTGACTTTACATGCTCAAACAGCAGAATATCCGAGAAATAATTGATTAATTAAAGCAACGATTAAAATCTATAAATATTATATAATTAATATATATATAAATATTCAATGTCCGCTTTAAGGCTAGTATCTAGATAAGGCTTTGCTGCAGTTAGTACTTAGATAATCTCATTTTGTTTACCAACATAACCAGACCAAATTCATTAGTTAGCAAAAATGATCAACATCAGACTACTATATTATAAAGTTGGTTTCCGTATGAGTCGATCGATTTTTATTTATTATTTAATTATAAAATAATAATTATGAGAACAACTAAACTCCGATAAGCTGGCTTAATATTATACCTGCTGATTTTCTGCTGTTTTTGCTCTTTCTTGTTGTATATATAGTAGACAGTCTGAAGTATGATTTTGTACTCTCGAAAATATTTTTATAAGCAATAAAAATATTAAAGAAGTTTATTTTCAAACTTTCAGGCTTTAATAATAATTCAAATAATTTCAATTAATTTATTGTTGTCAGATTAACTTGACATATATGCGGCGTTTTTCGGAATTCAAAACATATTTCTAAGCCGACCGATCCTTATATCATTACTATAGCTGCCTTAGCAACAATCGGATGAAAGATAATTTAAGATAGTCGTAGACAAAAGCGACATTGGAAAAATTAAATATATAAAAAAATGTAAAAAATGTAAAATATGCAAAAAAAAAAAAAAAAAAAATTAAATGTCGAAATCTGGACTAAGATTGAAATGTCAGCAGATTAACTGCCGTCTGCAAGAGTATGCAATCTTCGACGTGCCTAGAATTGCCGTTGTTTCTTGACCCGAAAGCTCAACTGTAGTTTTAATGGTCAATATTAATTATTTCAAACAGTGTCATTTAAATGGCACAAAATGCATTAACAGCTTATGTGGCTGTATGTAAATGCAAACTATAGTTATTGATTTCTCGTGTTAACTTCTTGTTTTTATCCAGATACAACATTGATTAATGTTTGTATAATACCTTGAAATGAAGCCAGCTGTTTCTCCCATTTAATATGACAAGAAAACCCAGTATTTCACTTATCCCAGCCAAGTGGTTGAAATTCGGGGAAATTTCGCTCACCACGCTATATGCGATACTCTTTCAACACACTCACACACATACAAAGCAGTAAGTACAGCTGTGCCGTGTGCGCATGTGTGTGTGTGTGTGTGTGTGTGTGTGTGTGTGTGTGTGTGTGTGTGTGTGTGTGTGTTTCGTTTAGCTCGTGTGTCGTTTCCTTGTTGTGCTACTGACTCCGGCACTGACTGGGACGCTTGTCGGTTGTTGGTTGTCGGTTGTCGGTTGTCGGTTGTCGGTAAATCACAACCATGGCACGGCACACGGCAATCAGTTTGTGTTTGGCTGTGTAACGCGTAACGCAAGCTTTCTCACACGGCCTCGCTCGTCATTTTCAGTGCGGTTCAGCTCGACAATTTCTACGCAACTTTGTCGAATTTAGACCAACAATCCAAACAATTACGAAAATAAAATAAAAAATCAAAAAGTGCAGCTACGACATATTGTGTGATTTGCGCGGAAAAGTGAAACTGGCGACAACAATTTATATTTACTTTCTTTTTTTCAAGTGTGTGCCTGTGTTTTTTTTGTTTTTTTTTTTTTTTTGAATTGCTTGCCGCTAAGGTAGAAAGCTCAATTAGATTTTTAATACAGATATTTGTGTATATTATCTAAAATGGTTTTTGTTTTGTGTGTGGCAAAGCAATTGTTGACTACTTCTAAGCACAATATTATAGTATTCATAATGTCTTCACAGCAGTTTCAATGGGCAAGAGAGGGAGAGGGGGGGCTGTCAGCTTAGCTGTTGCCAAGGCCAACACAGCAGCAGACGCACTGGCGCCATTTTCGAGCTTGCCTGTTTTATGTGCCCAACAGATATAATATAATATAAAATAATATATATATATATATAAATATATATGTGACATGTATACCCAGCCAGCAGTTTTTTTTTATTTTTTTCTTTTGCGATCGAATTGTGTTTGCTTTTCGTTTTTCTTTGGTGTTATTCTGGTTTTTTTGTAATGCTCTTTATTTTGCTTATTATTTTGCGTCTGCCCTTGAGTGGGGTATTATAATTTGAACGCGAAATGTGAAACACTTGGAAAAATACATCAGTGCGATTCAATCGAATATTTGTGTTAACGGAAGCTGTTATTGCTCAGAAATAGTCAAGGCAGAAATTGGCTAAGATTCGAGATCTATAAATTGCAGTCTGCACAACAATCGAAAAAAGAACAATTGAAAATTGCGAGAAATCGAGAAAGAATTTAATCCTGCTGCTGACAAACGTTAATGACTTAATTTAATTATGTTTTTGACATGTAGCTAAATTCTCGAAATTAGCTATAAGTGTTTTCTTGGTTTTTTTTTTTTATTTAGTTTTATTTTATTTTTGTCAAAAACTTATTTTAAATGTTTGCAGTTAAATCTATTTTGTTCAAGCTATTTAACTTGTATGTTTTGCCAGCACTGGAGAGCATTCAAACTTCGGTAGCCTGAAGATAGATTTTATATTTTGTTTTACATTTTGGTAGCATAATTTTTGGCGCAGTGAAGCAGAAACACGAGCATATTTGATGAATTCCACTGCCAAATAAATGCGTAAGTGTTATGAAGGTGTGTGTGTGTGTGTGTGTGTATATATTTGGCATAAATATTTGATGAGCATTTGAAATGCAGAAAAAATATCAACAAAATGTAGCATACTTTTTTGCAATGCCAACAGCAAAAGCAGTGCTACAATAAATTCAAGTTGCCTGTAAATTCCATATCCGTATATGAAAAACAAAAAAACGTTTGACATTTACAAAAAAAAAAAAACAAAAAAAACAAAAAATTGCACTACACGCGTTGCACAGCTTTAAGATCCTTCCCGTGCCAGTTGCAGTTGCAAGTCAGGCAGCGAGCCATTAATATGCGTGTCTTCCTGGTCTTGTTGTAGCTGTTGCTGTTGCTGTTGCTGTTTTTGTTGTTCTCCTTGTGCGTGCACGCAAGGCAATTGCATAACGCTACTGTGTCTCTTCGTAGTCTATATAAGTCCCCTGCTTTAAGCAGGCAGGCAGGTAGCCAGCCAGACATATGTATATTATCTCTAGTGAATTATGGCCTGGCCATATAGATTCCAAAACGGCTCGTCCTTGCAGCAACAGCCACAGCAACTGCTGGCCAATGTCTCCTACTTACACACACACACACACACACACACACACACACACACACACATATACACATTCAACCACACACAGACGCCAAACATGCACTTTTTTCTACACACAGCAAAAGGAAAGTTTGTTCAACTTGATTTAGTATTTTCATTTTCCATGCTCATTTTTAATTTCAAGTTTCTACTTATATTTTATGTTTGTATTATTGTTAAAATTATTTTAATACTTTAGCAGAATTCTAATTTGTTATTTGAGTCAGAGTAAATGATGTTGAAATGTGCCTATGAAGAAAATCCAGTTTAAATTACATTAATTTCAAATTTTTTTTTCTGTGCATGGGTCTTGACACTGCCCCCACTAGTACACTGTCTGTCTGTCTGTCTGTGTGTGTGTCTGTCCGTGTGTGTGTGTGTGTATCATCATCGTACATTGTTAAATGGACGATACAAAACTTCAACTCTCAGTCATAGCAAGAGCAGCAAAAACAACAACAATAACTGCTACAGATGGGGCATGGGGCATGGGGCAACATGTCCGGCTGTCTGGTAAACATGTCGCCTGGCACTTTGGTGTCCTCCACTGTCTGCTGCTTCTGCTGCTCCTGATCCTGCTGCCGTCGCTGCTCCTGTGTCGAATTACTCGACTCGACTCTTGCTCTGCTGCAACTTGAAATTAGATCTCGATATACTAGATGCCATCCATAACTCATCCCACCAGTGCACCCCTGCCAGGCGTCGCCCAACCGGCCATATTAAATCAGGCTCATTACACAAGCGCAATAAGCTTCTAGCGTCCCATACTAATTGGCAGCAGCAGGATTTGGGGCCCAACTTTTTTATCCATATACCATATACCATATTCCATATTCAAACTTATAACAACAACAAGAACAACAACAGCAACTGTTTCCAGCTCCAGTCAGACAGCTGTTCTTCACTTGACTTCAGCCCTTTGCTAATTTATTAATAGCAGGCAGCTGAAGCAGCCGCAGCATCGGTGCCACCAGTCAGTGTGGCTAATGCTGAAAATTGAGTTATTTGTGCCTCAAAATTGATTGCTGTTTGTTGTAAATTGCACCCAGCTCCCCTTCTAACTATCTGCAAGTCAAGCAAGTCAAGCGTCTGCCAGTATGGTAAATAACAACAACTCATTTTGCTTGTTTATTTGCATATTTCGTCACAGTGTCGCCGCAAAGTATGCTACACTTTTTTATCTCTGCTATAGGGTTTTCCAATTTTATCTGCATTATAATCTGCATTATTACCCAACTCGATGTAGCCATCTCTCTCTCTCTCTCTCTCTCTCTCTTCTCACAAAGATTTTGTTTAAAATAGTGTTAAACTCGTCCAGCTTAAAGGGTAGCATTGAAACTTGTACGATGATGTAGAGCGGATCAGACTTTTATATCATATAGCTGTCAAATGTCAAACGTTTCAAATGCAATGCACACAACACAAATGTGTCATATTCAATTCACCACCAGCATAATAATATTTCGTACTCTAGAGTAAAATCGGAATGTTGACAGCTTGTCTCCAGTCCAAAATTGTATACTATATATACTGTATTTACTGTATACTATAATCTGCGGCTAGTCTGCTTTGGTGATTGATTTGGAAATTTGTACATTTCTACGTGAAAAATATTTCTCAATCAATTAAGATTTGTCGCAAAACCTAGAAAAATATGTGCAGTCGATTCAATTTTCCCGTTTGTCCAGAATCGATCTAAATCGGTTAACGCTAACAGCAAAACTGTCACCTTATATATACAGTTATTTCGACCGTTGGCCGTTGAGCTATTTAAAAAAAAACTAAGTCGCTTTCTTTAACTATTTCAAACAGGAAGCGAAACTTTTACACAAATATACAAATACCGAACAGATTTTTAGGTCTGTATTGTTTGCCTAAAAGGCTGTCTAGGGTCTGTGTAACAGTAAATAATGTCAAATAATTTTTACCACTTCATTCGCCAAATATTTTGAGGTGTTGAGGTGTCTGCACTGACTTCGCCACATAATAATCAAGTCAGGTTAGCTGCATTTCATAGGATATCTTGCTGCCAAGATCTCGTGCATATTGTGTTTACTTAAATATATATATTGTATAATATGGGATTTGCTTTTTACAATATTCGCTGTCTACTTTATGGCGTTTGCCCATCAAATACAAATTGCAAATGACAACAATCAGTTTCCAGTTTCAGTTACTGCAGCGCATTTGTGGTTAAAAACAAACCAAGCTTAAGCCCCAATTTACCCTTGCCCAGCCCCCCCCTTCCGCACTGCAGCTGAGTTCCCCGGGTAACCATTAATCATGTGGGTGACGCCTAAAAGTGCAGCAACTGCTGTGGCATGCAGCATGCGGCATGCAATTAAAAAGCAAACAAACGGAACAGCAACATAAATTTACAACCAGACAGACAGACGCACATAGGGAGACAGAGACAGAGAGAGAGAGAGAGAGAGAGAGAGAGGGGGGGATAGAGAAAGATAGAGAGGGCAACCGAATGCAACAAATTATTTGCCACGCCCGCACACACACTCACAATTTTGTATTCAAATTTAGCGTTGCATTATTTAAGGCGTTGAGTGTTCAATAAGTGACAAAAAAATAAAAATAAAAGAACAAAATGCTGCCCTAATCGCTAATGGAAACGCCCAAGTCAGACAGAGAGAGAGAGAGACAGAGCGAGAGCGAGAGCGAGACAGCATTTGTTGGAGAATATAAGCAGAGGCACACACGCACAGTATCTTAAAGTGGAGTCCCACATGGATGTTGCGGGTACGACGCTGATGCTGGTCGATGCATCGCCGACGGAAATGCATCATTCGCATCCACATCCGCATCACAGCCACTCGCGGCACTTGCAACGCCAGAGCGTTGAGTTGAGCGGCCAAACGTCAAATTCAGAGCTCAGTGGCACAACAAATGGTTCCACACAAAGCAAAGAACTATGTGCCACGTCCGCTGCGGCTGCGGCAGCGGCTGCTGTTGCTGTTGCTGAAACTGGCAACGGTTCCGGCACTGGTACCGGCTCCTCCAACGGCTCCTCCAGCTCAAATGCCATCTTAACGGAGACAGCGGGCACCTCGAACAGTTCGTCGGGTAACAGTTCGCCCGCCAAGGCGTTTGTGCAACATCACCATCTGCATCATGGCTCGCATTCGCATTCGCATACGTTGCACCATCATCATCACTCGCTGCAGCTGCACCACACAGCGCCACCGTCGCCACTCGCCTCGATGCGTCATCAACAACAGCAACAACAAACAATATCGGGCGCCTCGCCTCCCCCTGGCAGCTGTCTGGCCGTTTGCTGCAGTTCGTCGTCTGCCTCGTCGCATCACCATCTGACCATGGGCCATGTGCCACATTTGGGTGCACATCATACGCTCTACCCGTTAATGGCTGCCGCCCAGCTGGGCTATGTGAGCTCCAGCGGACCAAGCTCGCTGGTCAACTCGCCAGCTTTGGGACGGCGCAAGCGGTACACAAGCACCTCGTCCAATTGCTCCAGTCAGTTCAACAACAACTATGCCGGACTCGATGTGGACTCGCTGGATGACATGTTGCGAAAGGTAAGACACGAGGCATTCCCGCTGACACTCAAACTATTCAAGAGTATCTCATAAAATTTTTTTCTTTTAAATTAAATTGCCAGACTTCTGTTAAAGAAATGGAAGGGCCAACATTATTTTCAAAATTGTTTTTATAAATATCAAACTTTCGCCCAAATGTAAACAAATTTCTTAATATTGACACAACAATGATAAGATAGAATCCCAAAAATGTAAAAGTGGCACACAGCTGGCATCATTTAAGGGTGCATTCACAAAGAATACCCCTTAAAGTCAATCGCACGCAATAAGCAATGTCTCAAGCACATTTGGCGACATTGGAAAATAGCCTTGGACCTTACTATATATTCATAATATGCTTTCAGCTTATCGTTGGGGGCAATGCCATTGCGGCAATAGAGAAATGGAGAGCTCCCCTCTCTCTCTCTCTCTCTCTCTCTCTCTCTCTCTCTCTCTCCCTGTATCTGTCTCTCTTATTCCGACGCTGCATCTACTGCTCGCCGTCCATTATTCGTCCTTTTATGTCTGTCTGGGTTGTCTGCTGTCTGTCTGTCTGTCTGTCTGTCTGCCTTTCCGTCATAGCCATAAATCTCGAGCCTAGTCCGGCGGCACAGCGTATGGCATGGCTGTTGCAGCAAGACGTGCAACGTATCCACGCGCGCGCAAAAAAAAAACGAAAGAATATTTATACATGCAACGCTTTTTACGTGTTGAACATTTTTAAGTGCGGAGGCGACCCATAAATAATATGCAAAAAAAAAAAAAATTGATTTTTTTTGCCTTTTTATGAATGGTTTTGTTTGGTTTTTGTTTTTGTTGCGCAGCGGCATGCAAACAATTTAAATTTGTAATGCGCCTCGAACAAAGTATGCCTAATAAGTAATAGGAGCGAGGAGGGAGCTGGCAACAATGCTGCTGACCATCCTGGTAACGCAGCCAGCGTAACCCTTTTGAGCCAATGGATGCATATATTTACATTACGTATACGTATACGTATATATGTATCGTTCCGTTTACGTATCGGAACGACTATTTGGGGCGCTTGCATTTTATTAGCGATAATGAACTCCACGTGCGGCAGCGCGAAACGATGTGAAACTAAACGAAACCGTTGCATACCTTGTGGCATGTGGTCCAACTCTGTATCCTGTACTGTAAGCCTGAAACTGGCTAGGCACACACACACACACACACACACAAGGAATCCATGAAAATCAAAGATTTTACATTCTTCATACGCTCAGCAAAATTGCTTTGATTTGCAATAGATTACGATAGAAAAACTTGATTAAATATCGCTTCCATGCATATATTTTTTGAAAATCTGTTACCCATTTGGAAAAGAAGTTTTTTTAGGGTATCAGGTCGTCTGGCTCACTCTGCGCTTAGATCACTCGCAAGTTGTTTCTATTGTAAAGTGTCGCATTGCCACAGGATTGCAGTCGTGCCATGGGTCGATGTTTGATGTTGGTATCGTTGGTATTGGTTAAAATTGGTGGCGCCAACACTCTCAGCTACCGTTCTACTCCTGCATTGCATTTGTGGCCGCCATAATGGGTTGGCGGATTGCTGGTAACGCGCCTGCGAACTGCGGCATGGCTGTTGCAATTGCCATTTGCCATTTGCCATTTGCCATTTGCCATTTACTATTTGTTGTTTGCGAATGCGATTCCAATTTGGTTGTGGCATACTTTTGAGCCAGGCGCGTGCATAATGGCAATTTGAATAATGTGCCAAAATATGCAGATATTTTTATTGTTTACAGCAGCGCTCCGCTGCTCCGCCGCTCCACACTCCCATTGCCGTTTATCCGTCCTCTTCTAAACTGGGCCACTTGCTGACAATCAAAGTTTCGCTTTGACGTTTGTCATGAGCACTGCCGGGAAATTACATAGAATTGGGCACAAAAACTTTGCGTCAATAGACGAATTGACGAGGTCAAAGGCAAAACGGCAATACACAGAGACAAAGAGAGATAGAGAGGGAGAGAGAGAGAGAGAGAGAGAGAGGCATGCAGAACTTAAATCGAATCGGAGAACTAAATAACAAAACCAACAGCAGCAACAATAACACAAACAACAACAACAACGAGTCCAAAGTTGTTATCGAGTTGCGGCTCAAGTTTGAAGCATTTTTTGCAACACATTCAATGAACTTTTTTTGGGCTGCCCTTTTCAAGTGATTGGAGCAAAACCAATCCGAAAATATATCCAATACTTATTTGCCGTTTTATTGGAAAATTACTTAGAACGCACCCAGTGTGGCCAGCTGCGTTCGAAATATGTCTCAGCCAGCGAAAGAGCCAGCAAATTGCCGACTTGTCTCAGCTCTAATCAAGGCTAGGCATTGTCTCTGACAGCAGTGTGACCAGCTGCATTTTCAAGTAGTCGATAGATAGAATTCTTGGATGTATTCTTACACTAATGTATATATAAGAAAAGCATTTAAACACATCCACATTAGTTGCGAACTAATTTGCTGGCCAGTGTATTGATTTTTTAATCAGCTGCAATTAAATTCAGTTCGAAGTACATGAACAAATAAGAATAAATAAAATAAATATAAATAAAAGCCCAATCCAAATTGGCAACGATGCCTTTTATCAGCTCAATAATCCATATATCTTTGTGTCCATTGGAATATATTAAATAAAATAAATAAATATGTATATTGAAACTCTAATAGTTAAGCAAGTAAGTCGCTGCTCTCTATTAAATGGTGCAATTAAAACAGAATCAGCATAAAACATTTGTGTAGTTTTGTGGAAAAGTATTTTTTCCGCGATTTCTGGTGGCAATAAAAGATACAATTTAAAAGTTAGAGTCTTTCAAATAACTCAAAATATACACTGATGAACTCCACAAATCATGAGCATTGTCTTAGTTTTTTTTGACACTTCAGCACCTATGCTGATCAAATGCATATATTTGAGTGTGCTAAACTGGTTTGAATGGGAACTTTGGCAATAAAACTAGAATATTAACATCTGGGTTCTGGCTATATCATAATCGAGCTAATGCTGCTCGACAAGAGCTTTCTTAGATGTTTTTGTTTAGGTTTACGTTCGCGTTTATTGGCCTTATCAATGGCATTTTTATGGCCCCAAAAACGCCGACCAGCAGCTCACAATTATTTAATGTATGCGGCACCGAAACGAAAAAAATGCCTGAGTAAAGATTGTGCAGACCAAAATATAATTACGCTCGTACATGTGTATGTATTTGTTTATGTGCAAGGAAAGGGGAACGAGTCATGTCTTCTCATTGGCATTGGGTTAAATATGTTTGTATATGCCCCAGCCGCTCGTTAGCCGCCATGAAACGCCTTCGTTCTGGGAGCTGTGGCAGTCGACAAATGAGCAGCCGCCCGCATGGCCCCCAAAACTGCTACACAATACACATCTCAAGCAAATACATACACAAATAAACAAACAATGGAAACGCACACACACACAACACACACAACACAGTCGCACACCTTCAACACCTCCATTGTGAAATAATGTTTTTATAAGCCACCTTTATGTAATGACAATGGGGAATCATTAAATGTTTATATGCGCTTTTTTTTTCTTTTTTTAAATACCCTCTTACTACTAAAGCTCTAAGTGGGTATAAGAAACTTACTAATAAATTCAACATACATATATATTTGGCTATATTTTGATATATCTTGGCTATAATATAGCTGCTATAGCTGCCTGTGGAAGGAAGACTTCTTGCACTTTCCCTTCGATTTAGCCACTATAAGTCTTCTATAGCAATGAGCTATTGTCAATCGCCCAAAAATATATTGCAGTTATGAAGTTCTTCCTCTTCTTTTGCTTTCTCAAAGCTCAATTTAAAGCTTACAAATGAGAGTGGGAGAGCGAGAGAGACAGATAGATCTCCCAGATCTGTCTCTTGTAAGCTTTAAAGTCTGATGCTGATACGAATTGGGAATCATTTTCATTTCGCATATCGTGTGAATCTATGAGCAAAGCTAACGGCTAACGGGACTTGAGTATAATGCGGGTATATGTGGGAGTAAAGGGAATGGAGGAGGGGAAATTGATAGACGTAGCTAATTTTGAGACGGCACGCATTTATCTTGCGCCACATGTTGGCAATTCTGCCAACACACACACACACACGCACACACACACACACGCATGCAACCCTTCATATGAGATTTCCTTAAGCGCTACTTCTCAGAATAAGCCAAAAAACAAAAACGAGAAGAGAAAGACGCAAAAGCAGTAAAAAGCCAACAGAAAAAAACAAACACATACACAAACACACACACGCACACACACACGCACACAAAGCGTCATAAAATAGCAAAACTAACGATCTCGGGCAGCACAAATGCCCCAGAGTAGCACAACAAAAAATAGTGAGAATTTGCTAGTCTAAAACGCCTGACTTGCAGATACCATCTACCCGGCTCTAAAATAGAAAAAAACACAGATTCTATATTTTTCTGTTGCCAAACTTTCCATGCCACGAAAGCCTTTTCAAAATCAAATGTAAGCAGAGAGTTATGCAATTGCTAATTGAAAGGATACACTGAAAAATTGTGGCTTTAAAGCGATATGAGGGATACGTGAGCTACTGGCAATCGAACGGTATGTGAACTTATATATTTTCAATATCTTAAGTTGAATAACTAGATTGACTGTGCTAATATCCGTCACTCTGTCGGTTTGCACAATTTAACAATATTCCCGTTTACCCATTTAAGTGGATACAAGGTACAAAAAGGGTTACCGCTTAACCGCTCCCTTGCCTCCGTCCCTAAACCGATCCCTTTAGCTATGTGCGTGTCCATCAAGGGATTTCCCTTCAATTAGGATTAATACTCAAGATACCAAAAAAACAACAAGCAACAAAAAAGAAAAAGGAAAGGAAACAAAACAAAACAAATAAAAGAGAACGTTGCAATCGGTCGTAGCCGACTGTCAAACACTTTGATATCATAAGTAATACCAGCTGATAAGAGGTAGCAAAGTATAGAGTGGGTGTAGTCCAGAAATATCGTCCAAGTTTGCCTTTAAAAGGGCGGGAGTGGATGAGGCCGAAAAAATGAATGAAAGAGTTTCCCAATAACCTTCCTTCTAAGTTTGGTAGCTGTAGCTCTTAAATTACCGGAAGTCGGCGGGGTTTCAAACTTTTTTCCAGATCTTTGAAGGGTGTTACTAGCAACATGCTTTTCAAATATATAATTATACATATACATATACATATACATATACATATACATATACATATACATATACATATCCATTTACATATACATATACATATACATATACATATACATATACATATACATATACATATACATATACATATACATATACATATACATATACATATACATATACATATACATATACATATACATATACATATACATATACATATACATATACATATACATATACATATACATATACATATACATATACATATACATATACATATACATATACATATACATATACATATACATATACATATACATATACATATACATATACATATACATATACATATACATATACATATACATATACATATACATATACATATACATATACATATACATACATATATGCGTCCTATCCAGAATCCCAAAAAAATAAACCCTACCTGTCCAGAGCCGGACCCTATGCCACAAAGCTGGAGGAGAACTCAGCCCTCAATATTGCGGACAATTGAGGCATTATTAGTAAAGTAGTTTTACGTATCTTGGGATTAAAGCAGGAAGGTAGTATGCTCGACTTTTAGATGCCCTGCAAATGGGAAAATACACAATATTTTAGCAAAGGGCATTCATTTATTTAGGACTGCCTTAGGATTCTGGATTATTTCGAAACACGTAAAGTGTTCTCGACATCTGGACATATGCCATCTACTTGCAAAATGTAATCAAAAGAAGGAACAATAATCAAGCACAGACTTACAGGGTATCCAATGCGGGTTGTTGTCCGGCCTGACCAGGGAGACAACCTTTTTCTTTTCTTTTTTACTTTTTTTGTTTTGTATCTTGACACGAACTTTGAAGAGGGACCGTTCTGCTTCGGTTTGCTTTGCCTTAACTTTTGCTCCTTTATGTATAAATATATATATATATATATATATGCTTTTTTGGGGGGTTTAAATTGCTTAAAAGTACAATTTATCACAATTGGTAATTGGATGATATTGTGCTTGTGAATGCCTTATCATCGAGCCTGGCAAACAGCTTGGCCGAGTTTCCAACTAGGCCTGGCCAGAAACTGGCTCGTCCAGTGTCTCTCCTGATCACAGAGTCAAAATGAGTTTTCTTCTCATAGCCTTTGTCATTTTATGTACAATACAAGTGCAATGTTCTTATTATTCCGCCGCACAACCCCCCAAGGGTCACACTTAGTGTGTAGTTTTGGGGACTAGGGTCATTTTAACTATTGTTTTCGTTTTGTCGAAAATGTTGTTTAACATTTGTAGATTTGTTAGATGTATTTTAACAATGTACCGATAATTGAACAAAAAATAGACAGCAATTGAGCTCTTGAAATTATATATATATATATATAAGGATTGTCATATAAAATCAATACAATTCTCTATGGAACTATATGTAGCAATCCAAACTAAATTATATTTCTTCATCAAACACGTCTGCTTACTTTTCTTCATTCACATCGATTGATATCTTCTCTTTTCAAGTTAGTGATCAGACAATTGATATCGATCGATATCGCTATCAATGTTATGTACAGATATCATTTTACAGTTTCATTATTACGTCACTACTAGCATGTTACCTCCAAGTGGCCTGCTGCAACTCGGCCATTTTGACAATGAGATAGTCCTCTATCTCAGATATACATTTAGGGCTTACAATGTTTCTTTCTTTCTTGATACTTATACTGGACATCATTTATTTTAATTTGAAATTCTAACGCAGCTTTGCACCTTGCTTTTTCTGCCAATAATACTGCCCCAAATCCTATTGCATTTGCATCGCAATGCAGTTCAATATAATCCCATTGTGGCCTGCTGAAGTATATGTATGCGATTGTCGCAATCCGATTAGGATTAGTTGGGGCTCGTGAATAAAAAATAAGAAATTAGTGCACTTGCAGACCTGCTCACATTTGGGTGCAAAACTTTTTAAAAGGAAATTTACCAATACAACTTTTGTATATTTAACAGCTGGGTTCAGGGTAAATCGTAGTCGAGCTCACTCGATTACAGCATTCTTACTTATTTCGAATATGTTTCGTGTTTATCTTTACTATCTTAATTTTCAAATATTTTTTCAACATCGAGCTCAATTGTGCGTGCTCGTGACACGACACGGTCTCCACTCGATATTGTGCTAAGTTACTTAAAAATCCATACACACATAGACATACTCACTAACACGCTCTCATGTGCATATTTAAGCTCATGAGCCGCAACACTTACATGTCTGCACCACTCCCTACCACCTACCACTTGCCACTTGCCACCTACCACCTACCACCTACCACCTGCCACTCTATAACCTGTCACCCTTCCCACCCGGCCACGCCTCATCATCATCTTCGCATCGTTTTCCAAACACGCAGCTGCGCCGACCACGGACTCAAACAAAGAGGCTTTTGTATGCGACAGAGCGTTTGCCTTTTTTTCTGCTTCTACTGTGGCAGACACTTTCACACACACACACACACACACACGCACACACTCACACACACACACACACACACACACCACACATGGCTATTGTTTCGTATTGAACCTCAAACCGACATTACATATTTGGGTGGAGCTGGTGCTGTCTTTGGCTGTTGGCAGCTCTCCTGCCTTGCGTCCTTTCTTCACGACGTTTTCATTTGCGCCTCAAATCTAAGAATAATAGCCGCCTTGATTACATTCACGCCGCTTTATGACAAAGGAAAACAGCAACAAGCAACAACAACATCGCCAACAATGAAAATAGCTGTAACAACAATCAGTGCACAGTGGGCTCTTAACACGAATGCAACATATATTATTTGATTTCAGTTTGATTACCTTTGAATTACAGTTGAAGTCAACGATCATATTTGAGATCAAACGAAACAGTAATGCAAAGTGCCGTTCAAGTTTTAAGCCAACTTTCTGGGATTCATTTCAAACTAGAGGAAAATCAAATGCTTGAAGTATTCAAGAAAGAAGTAAAAGAAAACTTGTCACATATTTTCATAACATTTTCCAAAATATGATTAACAAATATTCCAAACATTATAAATATATAATATAAATTTATAAAGGTTTAATGCCTTTAACCTTATACTATATTTGTTTAACCTTTAACCTTATACACATTTACTTCAAAATTACAAATCAAATTTATTTATGAATTTAAGATTTGAAAAATAACAATACTAATAGAATAAAACATATATATAAATTGAGCAAGCATTAAAAAAACATTAATCATGATCACTTTTTAATATTAATACGAATCAGAATTGCTGGCACAATTTGGACCAATGTGCGCCGCATTTTTGCCAAAATGAAAAGAAATAAAATTAAGTGGCATGTTATTCGCTATATGCTTATGTGTGGCTGTGTGTGTAGGTGGCCGGAACGTGGCAAGTGGCATACGGCTTGTGTGGCATACATCCTCTACCTAACCATCAGTTCAAGTCCCCTCCTGTTAAGGCTCTGTTTTAGTGTTAATTGTGTGTGAAGAACAACAACGACAACAACGACAACAACGACAACAACAACAACAACAAATGACAGACGGTTGGACAGTTGGGTGCGAAACACAACTGTGATTTGTGCTCCTCAAGATACTTTTCGCACTGTTCCAGTCGATCAGGTAACGGCTGCCTGCTGCCTGCTGCCTGCTCGGTAATTGTAAGCGTCGTGCTGCATTCCACGGATTGGACACAATTCGAATTCAATTATGCAACAACCGGCAACAAAGGGCAACAATGCTCGTATAAAAAGCCACAGCAGCAGCAGCAGCAGCAGCAACCGAACCTTTTGTTGCATGGAAATTTTAATAATTTCTTACGGTTGCTTCCTGTTGCTTGCCCCGCCGCTGCTGCTTTTGCCGCTTTTGCTGCTTTTGCTGCTTTTACTCCCAATGGCAAATCAATTTGCACTTTACATAAAATTCAACAAAAGGCGAGCACTCTCTTTGAAAATCACAGCGCATAACCCATTAACCCCACGTTGCTCAAACTACTTACAATGTGCGCTGGCGCATGGAGGGGGGGGGGGGGGCCTGTTGGCAGGGGAAATGGAAATGGAGCAGGCAACAAAAGGCGATTTTCATACAATTTTCCTTCATTCGTTCGTTGGTTCGTTCGTTGCTGTCGGTTGCTGTTGTCGGTTGATGTTGTCGTATTTGCATAATGAATTCATATGTTTAATAAAATCTACACGTGAACACGCGAACCACCACACACACACACACACACACACACACAAACACACACACACAGGCACAAACATAAGAGGGCAAACAGAATCGGTGACTGGCAACTGGTATCTGGGAATCTGAAACGCATACAGAAACTGAATGCAGACGCGCACAAAAGTATGCCAAAGAAAGCGAATCAAAAAGCCATGCGACGAGAATCTTTTTTTTTTCGTTTTTTTTTTTTGCTCAATAGTTTGACTGCCTCCGAGGAGAATGATTATGCAGCCACACAAATGATTACAGTACCCATCTCTCTCTGTGTGTGTGTGTGTGCGATACTTGGCGTTTCACTATTGTTGTTGTTGGCCTAAATTAAAATCGTATTAGATTTGCATATTTTGTTTAGCTTGAGTGTTTAGCAGCTGCTGCTGCAAACTGCTTTACTGTGCCGAGCACATATCATTAACTGTTATCAATAAATGTAGTCCTCGGGCACAGTCGATAAGAAATTAATGTCAAGCCAAACAACAAGAAAACACAAACAAAAACACAACTCTCGAATAAAAACATACTGGTGACGCAGCAAATGAGAGGCGATCGAGCAGTCGCCCAACATTCCAAGGCAAAATTTTGAAACATTGTAAGCTCTAAATGTATATCTGAGATAGAGGTTCAGTCAGCTGTGGAGTTTGCAACATACTTGTCTCACTGAGATTATAGTCACCAAACTAATATTTAACGAATTAAATCGTTTTTATCTCCAAGAATCCGTTAATCGTGGTCAAAATAGCGACTGCATCGATCTTTGGATGTGCTGAAATGATATAGAAAATACTTCTGAATTGGTTTTTAATGCAGTGCTGATTAAATCTATTAATCTCGTAATACACTCAGACTGCACTCAGCCACATTTCTTATAGGTATTTTCACAATTCGGCTTCAATTTGGGTTCAAGTGGCCAACAACGAAAGTGTCAAGCCGTCTGTGGAGCCTTTCTTTTTTTTTAAAGAGACCCAATGATTGTCGTCTATATGTGTGTGTGTGTGTGTGTGTGTCTGTGTCTGTTTGTCTGTGTGTGTGGCAGCTGCAGTTTCGTTTATGGCTGACTTTTGGTCGACTGCTCACAGTCGACTTGTGCCACGTTGCCAAACAATTGCATTGTGATTTTTCGGCCATTGCTGCTCTTTCTGCTTTTGTTAACTTTAACTGCAGTTTTCCCAGGCATTTTTGTCTTTTGTGCACAGTCGATGCCAATGCCACAAAAGTCACTCGAAATATGCTGGCTGCCCTTGTATTCGTGTGCGGTTATGTGCTGTGTGTGTGTGTATGTTTGTGTGTGTGTGTGTGTGTGTGTGTGTGTGTGTGTGTGTGTGTGTGTGTGTGTGTGTGTGTGTGTGTGTGTGTGTGTGTGTGTGTGTGTGTGTGTGTGTGTGTGTGTGTGTGTGTGTGTGTGTGTGTCTGTGTCTGTTGTTGTGTGAGCCAACAGAATTATTGAAGCGAGCCGTCCAAAAAATTGCAAGCCATATATGAAGAGCATCAGCCCTTTGACCAGCATTTTTTTTATTTACGCCCCCAAATTGCATTATTGTCTCAACATCCGCATCACTTTGTGCAACATGCTCGTCATATGCAACGTTGTTGCTGCTGCCGTTGGGCGTGTGGCTTATGGGTCGATGTAAAAGAATTAAATGGCAGCGTGCGTTTCAAAGGACTTGCAGGCTCTTTGATTGCCTGCCTGCCTTTCTGGCTGGCTGTCGCCAGTGATGTGGCTTACGTCAACACAATTTCAACGCATTTTCAATTTTCTTATCAAAGCCATCTCCATCTGACACCTAAAATGTCAAACTATTATTAAACTATTGTGTTGGTCCTGTCCAGTGGGAAATACATTGTTCGGTCTATGGGACTGAAGCACAGTGCAGAAATTGTAATTTTATATATTTTTGGACTTTATTTATAATTACAAATATTCAAATTAAGAACATGAAATGATTGATGTCTGTAGAAGTTCCAAGTCCCGGATCCAAACCCGAGCTTATCTTCCTTTATTTTCAATAGTTGCTATTAAATTAAGCTGCGTTTGATTGTTTTAATTTTTAAATTAAATGAAGTACAGAAAAGTAAAGCTTTAATTTCTGAAGTGCATAAATTCTTGCAATGAACAATTAATGCTTATTGCAGAGAGAGAGAGAGAGGGAGAGAGAGAGAGAGAGAGAGATAGAGAGAGACTAACGAGCAGTTAAGTAAGAATATCATCAAATAACCGCCAACAACCCCCCCCTCATCCTTCCACCTCCACGAGTGTGGAACTAACCCCCTTTGTTACTTTGTTGGGCCCGTTGGCATTTGGCAATGTCAACAGGCGCTTGTTGTGGACCAATTTTTGTACCTCAACTTTTGACTGCTCAGGCAGCAAATCATATTGCCTTATAGCGCCGTCTCTCTCTCTCTCTCTCTCACTCTCTCTCTTGCTCTCTCACTCACAGGAGCACTTGCGCTGGCTCAGTCACAGCTCAAACTTTGTCAACAATGTTGAATAATTAAAATGCTCCCTCGACAACAAGTCTGTGCAAAGACTAGAGCAACTTGGGCCCAGCTTCATTCACCTCAGTCTGTCTTAGCTTCAGCCTCGGCAAGTGTGCCAGTTGCTTGCAGTGACTTCACAATTTATAGAGGGCTATGGCATTGGTTGGGGATACGGGGAGAGTGGCAACTGTGTCTTAGCGGGCCTGCCTGTCATTGTCGTCGTCGTCGTCGTCGTCGTCGTTGTCGTTGTCGTTGTAGGCAGTCAGGCAGCAGGTAGACACAGGCAGCAAAGCTCATCAGCAATTCTCAATTGCTATTACAATATTTTTTGCTTTTCGTTGTGCTCGTCGGTTTGGTAAACACCTGATGCGATGGCAGCAATGGGCCGTGTGGCCATGGGGGTGTTGCTGGCATCTCTCTCTCTCTTTCTCTCTCTCTCTCTCTCTCTTTCTCTCTCTGTGTGTGAGTGTGGCAAGTTTTGCTTAATGCGCAGTCCCCATGCAGCGACCACGTTTGTCGGGCTAAAAATTCATCAACTTTGTTGCATAATATTTCAATAAAGCCGCCCGTGGTGGGGTGCGAGGTCGGTGCGGGGGGGGCTCCACAACAACCGATGCATAAGTGAGAGTAAGACGGCGATTTCCTGCCATCAACAAATTAAAGCATATTCAAACCAACCACACCCCCCTCCCCCCACTCCCCCCCACTCCCCTATCTTCATTTGCTGCGACTCGACAATAGTGCACTGGGGAGTGTTTTAGCTTTTGTGCAGCCTGTAAAAACGCTATTGCAATGACAGGCTTAGAGGCTTACAGGGCAAATGGCAAATGGCAAAGGGCAAAGGGCAAAGGGCAAGGGACAACAACTGGCAATAGAGCAGCGAGCCGTTCTCCTAGGGCATCAGACAGTCAAATTAGTTGGCTGCATAATGACAGCTTGTCTTACATCATTGGCCTAATAGAATTTTCTATTTGGCTGCCCTCATCCCAAAAGTAGGCAGTGATTTCTTGCAACTATTTAAATACAGTAGAAGGCAAGACAGAGCATTGCAGTCGAGCGTAACCGACTGCAAAATCCTTAGATACCATAAGTAATACCAGCTGATAACAGCCAACCAGTAACAGGGTGGGTGTAGACAAAAAATTGCGGTAGATTTTGGGAGGACGGGAGGTGTTGTTGCCGAAAAAAATTGTTGGAAGAGTTTGCTAGTAACCTGCCTTCCAAGTTTTGGTAACTGTAGCCCTTAAAAAAAAAGCTGACAAAAAAATGATTAGAAAAGGTTCTTAGTAATCTTCCTTTGGAAACTGTAGGTCATAAATTACGGGAGATAAAGGCTTTTATCGTTTTTGGGGCGGCAGTGGGCGTGGTCCAAATTTTTTGAAGGTTGCTACCAGCAATATATCTTTCAAATTTCAAATTTGGTGACTCTCGCTTTCAGATTGTGTGAGATATATGATCTTATCGATTTACACTAATAGCTGTATCAGTTTAGGGAGGCGAAGTGGGCGTGGCCATCCATTTTTTTATCGATCTCTTAGGAGATCGGCGGGTGGAGGCGTGATCAGAAAATTGATATGCTCAACCTTTGAAGGAGGTTACCAGTACCAGATACCTTCGAAGTTTGTGGCAGATATGCGGATCTATCCATTTACAATTTCCGAAATGGCGGCTTTTACGCTTATGGGCGCAGGTGTGGGCGTGGCTATACAATTTTCTTTATCGGTTCTTAAAAACGGCTGCCAATATTATATCTACCAAATTGGATGGCTCTTAATAAAAATAACTGCGGGAGATATAACCATTTAAAGTTTTTATGATGGGTGGGCATGACATGTGCCAATCTTTGAAGGACCTACCAAACAAAATTTGGTGACTGTAGCCTTAAAATTGTGGGAGTGGACGTAGCACTCCAATTTTCGCACTTTGACGAGGCCACAGATCAGTATATGCTCCAAGTTTCAAGTCTCTATCGCTAAGGTGTTGTTGATACCACAGATATAAGATAATACAGATAATACAGTAATACCACAGATATAATTGATCTCATCCTAAATGAACAGTCGACTTAAGAGTTACCCTTTACTCAAATAATTGAGATCCACTCGAGACTCCTTCAATATATTTCCGTGCACTGATGAAAAGGAAGTGTGCTCGACTAGTCCATACCTTATACTCATGGTTGTGTTGTCATAGTCACTCTGACAATACAAAATTCAATGATTTAAAATGTTTTCCATTCTTCTCTTTCTAGCAGACTAATTTTCGCTCCTTTTAACTATAAAATTATTGTATTCTATTTTTTAATATTATTTTTGTTATGCAAGGCAACTACATCAGTGGGTTACGATGGCTCCAGTCCTGACGTGGTTTCAACTGGATACTTCTACTCCAACTTGCTCGCTGTCCTTCTTCTCCCTCTCTCCCTCTCTCGCTCTCTTCCTCTCTCGCTCTCTTCCTCTCTCGCTCTCCTCCTCTCTCGCTCTTTGTTAATATCAGTATGCCTTGCAGATTGTGTATAATTTTGTATAATTTTCATCCAATTAAACTTAATTAACTAGGTTGCGTGTGTGTGTGAGTGTCTGTGAGTGTGTGTGAGTCTCTGTGTGTATGTGTGTGTGAGTCTCGGTGTGTGTGTGTGTGTGTATAGTTCGCCGCATCGTAACTATAAACCAGTCGACAGTTGTTGGGGCATTGTCACCTTAACCCGGCCGGTGCGAGAAGTTCGGCGGAAGCAGTCAGATTCGTAATTATTACCACTTACGGCTAAATACTGAAGTTTCAAGCGCGCCACCAACAGCTGCACATGTGTGTGTGTGTGTGTGTCTCTCTCGCTCTCTATCTCTCTCTCTCTCGCTCTCTCCCCCTCTCTCCCTCGCTCTCTCTCCGACTTTGTGGGTGTCTACGAAAAGTTTTGCTAGCCACAAAAAATTTCCGTATCATGCAACCGCAACAACAGCAACTGCAAGACCATTGAAAAGTTTTAGCCGAAAAAAGCCATGGCAAGAGTTTTTGTAGGGATAAACTTTTTGCCTTAATACTTTCGATGTGGTTGCCCTATTTGTTGCTGCTGTTGTTGCTGTTTGGCTTCGTCTTTTGCTCTTCTTCTTCTTCGTCTTCTTTTTCTTCTTCTTCTTGTTGTTGATTTTTTGGCTTGTTTTGGGTGAGTTTGGTCCGCCTACATTTTGGTGCGCATTAAATTTATACTTGCACCTTTGGACAAGTCATAAATCGTTTTTATACCTTTTGCATTGTTTTGACTACGAAATCACAGCGGCAGCCTCTTTCCGGCCTTGGTAATTATTTTGGACATTTCACTTTTTGTTGTTTGTTTGTTTGTTTAGTTTTGTTTGTTTTGTTTCTTGTTCTTTGCTGTGTTTGATTTTTCTTCTTCTTCTTCTGTTTTTCCGGCTTATGATTTTGTGCATTTGATATTTCAGTTTTAATTAATGCTGCCCAACTGGCCTTCAGCTATCTGGGCAAACCCTCAATTAACATGACTTTGTAATGAGTTTTAATAGCTTTGTGGCATTTTATGCATGGCACCAAGTTTGCAGGACATTAATTATTTCCCCAACTCAACCAAAATTCTTGACATACCAATGCTTCGGGCTTATTTTCCAGCTCAAGAGCAAAGCAAAACTTGAAAGCCTTTGATTTTATTTCAAATTTTCGCATATTTAGATGAAGTGTTCCCATAGTTAAAGAGCACTTACATATATACAGTGACTCACACCATACTTCAGACAGTGCCTAGCAAAAATTTTAAAGTGCTACAAAGTTTAAACAAAGAAACAAACGCAAAATGTTTAAATGCCAATTTGTTGCATGTTATATCACGTTTGAAAAATAAGCTTTAGTTTTTATTAAAATATTAGTTAATTAATTAAAATTAGTCAAAATCTGAAAAAATATCCAAAATACATGTCAACACTTATTTCAAACAGTCTTAAAAAAAGTAACATATTTTACGCATAAAAACTTAAATAAGGATGTTAATACTTAGTATGATATCCTTTAGCCTTAACAACTTCCCTTAACCTGTTATTCATGGAAGATACCAGCTTCCGGGTAGTTTCTGGACTGATTTTGCTCCACTCCTCCAGCAGAGCATTCTTGAGATCGGATCTGTGATTCC
Source organism: Drosophila anomalipes (assembly GCA_035041615.1). Lineage (NCBI taxonomy): Eukaryota > Metazoa > Arthropoda > Insecta > Diptera > Drosophilidae > Drosophila > Drosophila anomalipes. Next base: position 7,816,474 of record JAWNKZ010000254.1, read on the forward strand.
CAATGTTATTTTCCATCAGAACCCACAAATTTTCAATAACATTTAAATCTGGAGACTGGGCCAATGGAATTATCATGTGGGGGCAGTTCCAGATAAGCCAGGACTGTACTAATCCGGACTTATGCTTGGTTGTTGTCCTGGTCGTTGGCCTGGTAGAACCGGAAAGTGCGTCGGATTCCTAGCTTCTCGGCACTTTGGAGTAAATTTTCCTTTAATATATTGAGGTACACATTCTTGTCCATTGTAGTTTCAGTGGACACCAAATTTCGGAAGCCGGCTGCCGAGATACATGCCCATACCAGGACACTTCCTCCGCCGTGCTTGACTGCTGCCTTAAGGTTTTTGGGACTCAACTCAGTATTGGACTGTCGCCACACATAATTCCGTCCGTCCGAGCCAAAAATGTCGGATTTGGACTCATATGAAAATATGACTGCGTTCCAGAACTCCAAATCCTTGTCCAAGTGGGTTTTGGCGAACGTCATCCTAGTTCCTTTATTTTTCGCGCTTATAAAGGGCTTCTTCCGTAGTACTCGGGCATGAAAGTCATGTTTGCGCAGAACCCGGAGCACAGTTTCCACACTGCACTTTTTCCCCATTTCATCCTCCACCTGTTGAGTCAGTTTTGGAGTCGATAGCTTCGGATATTCCCTTATTTTCCTGATGATCCTCCGCTCATCCTGTTCGGTGAAAATCTTGTTTGGTGCCATTCTGCCCTTGTCCTCTATCCGATTTTCGTCAGCGAAGCGCCGAATGATATAATATACAGTTGAATTGCTTAGATTTACCATTTCAGCTATTTGGCGATGTGAATATCCGATCTTGAAGTGTTCCAGGATGAGATTCCGTTGCTCAATGGTAGTCCGTTTGCCCATAGTCCTTGTTGGCTGATTGCACCCAGGATGCAGGATATAACTAATCTGACTACGAAGGATTGGTCTATTTATACCGAAAATAATCAACCTGACGTAAAAAATCCGGGTTTTATGTCCCCCAGGTGTCCATAATGCCACTGTTGGAAATAACCAGTGACCATAAATTTAGGTACTTTTTTCGGGTTATGACCTTGCGGGTGGGAAACCCCCAGTTTATTGGGGTCATATATTCATTTTGGTGGTTAATATATGTACCTGCCATCGGTCTTTGGAATTTTTGAAAAATAATGTATAATTAGTTTATGGCACGCATTTAAAATTTTTGCTAGACACTGTCTGAAATATGGTGTGAGTCACTGTATATATATATATATATATATATATATATATCGATTTTGGTTTTCTGTAACACTACAACTAACCGTTAATCAATCAATCAACGTGTCAGTTTTAAAATGGGGCATATACTATGGAAATGCTTCCTGGAATTTACCTTTAGTTTAACTTTGAGCATTTCTCCTTCCGCTCGCTGCCATCTGGTTGTGTTTGACTCACGCAATGGTGTGCTGAAAGTTGTGTTAAGCCATTGAAAAGCTGCTTGGGCTTAAGTAATTCAATTTCCGTTTCCGTTTCACCATTTCCGTTTGCATGTTTGCATTAATAGGCGTTTGATTGTCCTGAGAGCTTTATGTTTAAATGGCGAGTAGTATCGCCCCATTTAGCATTGCCCTCCCTCAAACCATTTGGCTTATCTCGCTCGCTGCACGCTTGTCACTTCATGTTGCCCCCAAAAGCTGTAACACGATAGAGAACATGTAGCAACAAATGCAACCAACACAGAACATGGCACACACACACACACACACACACACACACATCTCGCTGCCTGACATTACATTATTTATCGATAACAATTAGCAGTGATGCATGAAATGCGATAATATTTATTAGCCCCGGCCCAGGGCCCACAACAACAATAGAGATACAACAATTGGTGTCTGGTGCCTGGTGGTCTTCGTTATGCCATATAAAGCACAAAGCAGCCATTTGCCTTTGGGACTTGCCTCACGCTACTTCGGTGCTTGTCTACAAAATTGATTAGCCCAACTTTGGCAATCATAATAATAATAATAATAATAAATATTCAAAGTGCATTGCTGCTTGCGTCGGTGTGTATATGTTTGTATATATTTGTTATAGATATTATTATTCATTTCTTCTAGCTGAAATTCTTCTGGTATATTCATGTTTTTAAGCCAACTTAATGAAATAAATCTTTAACAGTTAAAAAAAAAGAAATCCAAGAAATTACAGTTATGAAAATGCGCTGTAGGAAATCTTCAAGTTTCTTATACCTTATCAGCATTACTAGCCAAGTCGATATAGCTGATTTAGTCCGTCTGACTGTCTATTCTCATCTTTTAAAGCTATCTGGTTAAAGCTTGGCTTCGATTTGCTGTGGTTACCAGGCCTGACCTGGACCTCTTTTGATGTCTTTCTCTCTGATACAATATATAACTACATAAATGTGGAATATTCAGTTTCAACGATAAACATATAAATAACATTTGCTTAAAGCGTACAGAAACAAAATAATATTTCGAGCCTGCGACTAAATTTGACAGCAGATTAATGCCAGTCTGCTAGGGTATACAATCTTCGGCATATATATATGTAAGATAACTGTTTCACTTGTTTTGTTTGGCCTTTGGCTGATGAAGCCTCACGAAATTCTTTAACTTTAAACCAATTTCCATGCTCAAATAACTGATGCTCGCTTGATTGTAAGGAACATTTGGAAAGTGTGCGATGCGTAGGAGCATAGTGGGAGACACCCAGTGGAATGACACAAATACGCCACGACAGATGCCACTTACTGAGCAGAGGGATGGTGGCAGTGGCAGTGGAAATGGTAGTGGTAGTGGAACGTAGGGTGTATGTCGTACAGTGCCTAGCCAAGTTGGCAGCCATGTCAACACTTATCTTTATGAGTTTCCGCTTTCTGTAAAGTCATTGACATGTATTCCTCCCGCTTGCCGACTGCCGCTGCATACTTACAGGCGCGATGCTATGCCAAAAATAAACGCACAGCTGCTGTGAGAGATGGGGACGAACATACACATATATATATATATAGAGTGTAGAGCGAGAGAGAGCGAGAGGGAGAGAGAGGAAGCGGAAGAGAGAATGCTAGAGAGGTGGGGAGGGAGCGACAGACGTCAACAGTCAAGCAGCTCGTAATATTCGCGCGTGTTTATTTGCTTGTTGTGTGTACACTATGTGCATGTATATGTGTGTGTATGTGTGTGTGTGTGTGTGTGTGTGTGTGTGTGTGTGTGTGCGTGCGCTTGTAGGTGTGTTTTTGTCAGTCTTGCCTACTTTTCGGCATCATTTGAAAATCTTACAATAAGAGCCGCTGTGTGACATCGACAAAACTCATTGCAAACAACTGCGTCATGGAGCTTTACCAGCTTTAACTTAACTCATCTTCACCAAGCTGGTGTGCCAACATTTTGGGTGTGGTTGGCATGGGTAACTTCACTCAGCTCCTATCTGTCGCGACACTGACGTAAATTATTGAAATCACTAGGCTGCTCCTACGCATTAAATGCTTTAAATTGCCATTCGAATAGCAGAAGAAAGTAGAAAATCGTCGGAAATGCACGAAACTAGGCTGAAGGGTAAGTGGAAGATGGAAGTATTGTACGAGAAACAAAATGTATGTGTAGTAGTAGTAGTAGTAGTAGTAATAGATTTTATTAGATATGGATATGAAAATATCACTCAGTTAATATTGTGCTGAGACACAGATTTTATGATAAATATAAATCTTGTTTGACAAAAAGTTTACTTAAAGCAGTGTTTGACAAAGTCCAACTAATTACGTCATTTACAATTTACAACAATTTACAAAACCAATTGATTAATATGCATCTGGGTTAGCTTCTCGAGTCTGTCGGCTATTTCAATATAATTGTGCATTAATTAGCATGAACTTTGACATTTTATTAAACAAACTAAACAAAACAAAAAAAAAAAACGAAGAAAAGTGCTTGAAATTTGAGAGTAGTTTAAAGCTATAGCTTTAAGGACAACAGCTTGAAGAGCGTTCACGCTTTTCACTTTTATTATCCTTTAGGTGCGATTTCACACCTTCATAATGTGCATAAACATACACATGCACATATAACCACACAGAGTGCGAGGTGTAAGACAGAAAATAAGATGCCACACGTAGCAGCAAATCAAAATCTTGAATTTATTCCACATCCGAAGCGCATGAATTTCAAATTACTGTGGGAACAGCGCACAAAACAGAACCAGTTCCACTGCGGGAGGTGTTTCATTTTTTTTTTTTTTTTTTATGTTGTTGCTGTTGTCGGTGGCACCGTCTGCGTTGGGAGGCAGTGTGCTACGTAGATTGTCCAAAAGCCTGCACAAAGACGTGTGAACACTGACCCGGCACACACACACACACACCATCTCTTTCTCTCCCTCTCTCTCTCTCTCTCTCTCTCTCTCTCTTTGTCTAAGTCGACTGTCTAAGTCACTCACTCTCTAGTGGCATTCTCATGTTTATTTCCATTTCCATTGCGAGTCACTCTTTGACTGGCAGCCGAAACGTGTGCAACACGTTAGATGTGCCACACAAGCGGAGAGACAAACCGAGAGAGAGAGACAGCGAGAGAGAGAGAGAGAGAGAGAGAGAGAGAGCGCAGAGTGTGTATGGGTGGAGGGGGATGAGAGCTGGCTCTAATGAATGCGCTGGCCGTAACTTAACATTTTTCTTAAACCTTTTTCTCTTATATGCCATTCGGTATTATTTGGCACCTTTTTGTTGCCTACAAGCAGCGAGCTGGCAGCTGGAGCTGGCAGCTGAAGCTGTGTGCCATTTGGCACATTGCGTGGGAAAGCGGCTCATTTGAAATTCATGCGGCCACTCACTGGGTGCATAAAGCAATCAAATCAACCACATACACACACGAGTTGTCGTTGCCGCTGCCGCTGCCGTTGCCGCTGCCTCTGCCGCTGCCGCTGCTTTTGCTTTGGCTTTGACTTCTCTATACAGCTGCCTATAGGGAGGGGAGGGCAGGGAGAGAGTGAGTGGCATGGAAGGTAGCCCAGTTCCGTTCAGTGTTCAGGTTTTTAGCAGATCTTTTGGTTTCATACACGTTTCACTCGTGTAAATAATAAATAAGCTTAGCATACTTTGCGGAGCACGCCGAACGTGCTAAAGGGCAATATTGGCGGCATAAAAATGCCGACTATCGATTGCAACAGCAGCAACAACAACAAAAACAACAGGCAGGCAGCAGGCGTCGTAGCAAAATCCCATCAGAGCGAAAGTGAAAGCGAAAGCTGCCACTTGTGCAACCCTTTTATTATTATTTTTTTTTTCCCCTTTATTTGGTTTTGTTTCACTTTTTTTTTTTTTTTTTTTAGTTATTCCTTAGCAGCCATGATTTATGCATTGAGTTCTGGTTGGAAGGCAAAGCTGTGAAAACTCTACCACATTTGCATGTTAAATCAGCGCACGACATCCCAGCCAACCAGTCAGTCTGCAGATTAGGGGCAAAAGCGGCAGTTGAGGTGTGTGGGTGTTATGCACAGGTGAGATTTGCATTTGAGATTGGCTTAATGTGGCAAACTGATCGGCTCATGATCCAGCCAACCGATATTAGCATGAGCCCTCTCTACCATAGAATATGGCTATAATAATAATAAAATAAGGCAAACAATATTCACACAAAATATTCTGCTTCGTTACTCAATTCTCTTAACTATGTTTCAACTCAACCGTTATTCAAACTAACCCGATTTTTTTTTTAATTTAGTTTTTTCTGTTATTGATTTGAGGAAAATCGATAAAATCGATAATCGCAAATCGATTAAGCCAAATATCTGCCATAATTTTAAGGCTACAGTCACTGAATTCAAGGATGCCACACGCCCACCTCCGCCGCACACAGGCCCTCCACTGCATTGGCTATATCTTCATCAGTTTTTGAGTTAGAGCCGTCAAATGGTTGGTATATTACTGGTAGTCGTCTCGATATAAAATCGATAAAAACTTGGTATAGCAACGCCCATACCTGCGCCCATAATCGCCAAAGCCGATATTTCGGACAGGGTAAATCGATAAAACCGCAAACTTCTTCAGAGATCGGCATGCACATTTGTAAGCTGGAGTCACCAAATGTTGAAAGTATGTTACTGGTAACTGCCCTAAGAGACCGATAAATAATGGGTAAATAATGGCCACGCCCACTCTGCCTCGCCAATCGATAAACCAGATAGTGTGAATTGATAATTATGCCATCAAAGTATTTCGCAGTCGATTACAGCCGACTTTAACTTTCTAACTTGTTTTTAGATACTTCAATATCAGATATATATTTTTGAGACAAACATCATTATGATAAGAAGCTGATATTTTTGGCGCTGTTCACATTCAAATTATAACAATTTGAACTGTGATAAATAAACTCTCTGAAATTCAATAAATAAATCAAAATTTAAGTTTTTCCATAAGAAATATGCTTCGGTTTATTCTTTTTCATTGGTGTGATTTACCCAATATATTTTCTCATCTCTCACCAACGACACCAACTAGTGTTGTCCAGTTATTTCAGCAACTACTGACCAATCGGCTGCCCCAACTGCAGTGCTGTACTCTCCCCGTCCCGAACGTCCTCGTGCGCTGCCACTGCTTGCTCCAATCAAGCAATTAGTAATGCAATTCATGAAGCGCAATATATGTATAAAGGACTAAGAAACTATAGATAAGGCAATGGAATAATGAGCTAGAAAAAAAAACCAACACAGCGAATAAAAGTATGCAATGGTAAATGAAAGATGCAGCAAGTCAAGCATAGAGATTGAGGCACAATTGAAGGGTGTAATAGAAGCAGCAACTGAATGCTGCTCAGGTTGAAGCTGCTGTTGCTGTTGCCGTGCCAATAGCAATTTGTATTTTCATTAATTATTTAGCAAGCAAGGAAAGGAGAAGTGCTGCCACAAACAACGCCAGCGAATCGGGGAGAGGGTTGCAGAGGTTGGGGGCGTGGCACGCGCTCGTGCTTGCTAAAATATTGGCAGTTAATTAATTGAATCTGTTCAACGTGTTGCAGCAGAAACAGCAGCATCGTCATCACAAACATTATTATCCATTGGTACTTCTATTGCCAGTGGGCGTGGCATGTCGAAAGTTTAAAGTACAATTCTGCTAAAAGTTGCTCAATTAATTGTCTGGCCAACGGAAATGCTGGCATTTACTTACAAAACTTGGCTTTGGTCAACTTGCAAGTGGCAAGTTGCAAGTAGCAAGTTGGCAAAGACTAGCGCAACTAGCGCATAAAGTCATTAAAGTTTCAATTCGATTTGGCGTTCTCTCTCCATCTCTATCTCTCTCTCTCTCTCTCTTTCTCTCTCTCTCTTTCTCTCACTCTCTTCCTCTCGCTCTCCTGGTAATGCTGGAAAATTAATACAGATGTTGGCGCTGCCAAAAAAATTACAGACTTTAGCTGCATTTGTACAACTCCCCCTCGTGTCTTCCCCACCCACATACACTCAAACCCCCCCCACACACACACACACACACACACACACACACACACACACACACACACACGCACTTCTCACTTATGGTTCTTGTGCTGCTGATTAGTGCCAGCTTGTGAAAATGCTTTACTCAGCGCAAAAAATCAATGTTCGCTAGTGTTGTGTGGATGGGGAGAAGAGGGTTTTTTGGGGCTGCCAAAGTGGTCTGGTCTGACGCTTGTTATCAGTCAAGAACACGCGTCTCTCGCTGTTAAGCTGACATTTCATTTCTGCCCCAGCCGCAGCAACAAATACAAGTACAAAGTACAATTTTTGAATACGCCTTTTATTTTGTCATTTTCATTCGCATTGTCAAACAGAAAACACGCAGCCTTCCACAACATGTCAATTGGCTTAAGGTTGCAAACAATTTCAGAATTTATACATATATATATAGTTTGTGTGTTCTCCATTTCTATCCAGTCGGCCTATATATTATATAATTTATATTTACTAAAACCCAGTCAACCTTACCTGGAGCCAGTGAACAATATTTATAAATAATTGAAAGAGATCAGCAAACAAAAATATTTACTAGTTTTTCTTTTCACTTTAGAAAGTTATTTATAATTGACTGAGCATAGCAAATTTACTAACTTAACACTTAACTCATTCCATGTTTAAAAACAATGAGAATGATTATGAATTTCAGATTTAATTAGAGATTAATTGGGGTCAAGAGTTTCTACTGCTTAAGTAATGTGATTCAGAATTATTGAAATTATTTCTAAAAGACAATAATTTATTATTGGTTTCGAGCATATTTCTGAAATATGAAGCATGTTTTTATCACAGTCTATTTTGCTTTGGCTCATTGCTCATTTCGCCTGCTTGCGAATCCATGGATTAAAATTAACTTTGAATTATTTTCTGATTGCATTTTGGGTCGCGCGGCGTCCGCTACGCTCGTTGCCGACTTGGTCATGCTACGTGGTTTCTACGTTGATACCCGCTTCTCTGCTCGATGAATCTAAGCCAGAAGGAACCACAGCACAAGTAAACTGCGAGGCGGGGCTGTCATACACATACGCTTACCCAAGCCCCCATATCGATACCCATACTCATACCCGCATTCACATTCACATCGACACTCAAACCCTGGGATGATTGGTCACGTGCCTGGCGCGCGCGGCTAGGCCTTCAATTCGTTGTGATTGCTTTGTATCGATTACAAAATGCATTACAACATTGCCACATGATAAATAACATCGAATGGGCGGATCGGGGGCGCGTCGACAGAAAGCGTGTCCCGATACTTTAAATGAATGGAAACAATAAACTACAACTAGATCCTAATGCGTGCTCAACACATTTAAATGTATCCGCTTTGTTATTGATTAGAAATGAAGATGGGCTATTTATTAAGCCTGGTACATGCTCATCAATTAAATATGTTTAGCATACTATCTATCCCAATAATAATAATAATAATAATAATAATAATAGTAATAGTAATAATAATAATAACAATAATAATAATAATAATAATAATAATAATAATAATAATAATAATAATAATAATAATATTAATAATAATAATAATAATAATAATAATAATAATAATAATAATAATAATAATAATATTAATATTAATATTAAATTATGGCTGAAACCTGAATAATACAGAAAATCACGCAAAAATATTCTGCTTGGATAATCAACTCTTTTGACTATGTTCAAACTCGATCGATTTTCACGACGAAATTAATTTTTGGTCTGAATATGTTTCTTTAATTGAATTGTTAGTATTTTTCTTATATTTTTTATGTCAGATATTTTGTTTATAACATGCAAGTTTTGAATTGAATACATCATTGGGGCAAACAACTTGATATTTCTCTGAAATTCGATAAATATTAAATGAAATAAACAATCGCCTCAAATTAGCGACACTAACAAATGCGGTTCAATTATTGTCATTTAGTTTCTAATAATAGTTGAACTTAATATATATGTTTACTCAGCTCTACAGCAAATTGAATGACATTTGCAGATTTCTCTCTTACTGCTCTCAGCTGCATTCAGTGTGACCATGTGCTATTAATAATAAAAGAAATTGCCGCCAGACTAATGCACTGCATTTTGTTGGTATGCTCTCCAAAAGGCAATTTGTCAGTTGTTTTTGTTGTTGTTGTTGTTGTTGTTTGGCATTATCGCATTAAACTCGTGCCATTTTTGTTTTATTTTCTTTTGCCATTATTGTTTCTGTTTGCATCGGTGTCATCTGCCATGAAACAAAAATAAAATGCAATGGCGTGATTATTACGCAATTTGTATCAATTTACTGTTTATATATAGAGGGGAGAAAAGAGAGAGAGAGAGAGAGAGAGAGAGAGAGAGAGAGAGAGAGAGAGAGAGGGAGATAGAGAGAGAGAGAGCTGGAGAACACCCACCATGTGCACCACTCTGTGCCACCCACACACGGCAATTCGATATTCGTTGTTTACTTATGCATTTCAATTGATGCTTATTGCATGCAACTCTCAATAACGCAAAAAGCCGCCCTTAAGTTGGCTTTATTACAAATGGGAATTATTATTGATATAAGTGGTTTTGGTCGTCTGTATCTCTGTATATCTGTATCTCTGTTTGTCTGTTTGTCTGTGTCTGTGTAGAGCTGAAACAACACGGAACAACTTGTCCAAACTCTTGGGACTCGCTTCCTTGCCATTTGGGGGAGAACTCGCTTAAGACATTGCCACAACGTGCCCAAACTTTTGTGATGCTTTGACAAGCGCCTGTCACACGCATCCTCAAACCGCCCAGTCCAAACCAACCGCAAAAAGAAACCACCAACTATACACACACACACACACACACACACATACACACAGCTTGAGGGAGAGCACCCCTCTCCATAAAGTGTCACTTGTGCTGCTTAAGTTTATTATAGTGGCATAAAAGTGTCATTGGCGGTTAATGGTAGGCGATTAGTTGCATTAAGTTGACCATAAGCATTGACACAACCCCCCCTTCCATCATTCGCCTCAGCGTATCTTCTGCTACCCCATATCTCTCTCTCTCTCTCTCTCTCTCCCTCTCTCTCTCTCTTGTAAACGTGATCAAGTGCGTAGGTAATTGAATAGCTGGGGGGGGATGCTGCAATATCCTTATGTCAAGGATATGATTGCGTTTATGTATTTGATAGTCAATCAATTAATGTATGCACCGTGTGCGATATTAATATATGTATGTAAATTATGCTTTCTGCTTTCATCTGGTATATATGTATTTTATAATTATCAATATGGCTATATGAGAGTACTTGTGTTAATGCAAGCTATCAATTAATCGTTAAATGTGCTTTTGACCGACTGTTTTTTGTTGGCTGACCTCTTTTTATAATTTTAATATGCCTTTTGCTGGCGCCAGGTTATAAATCACCATCATTTCAATTACATGCTACATTTAAAAGTAGTTTTTTGTTCAACAAATTTTTAATGTCAGTTAAAACAAAGAGTTTCCAAATATATTGGGAAGCCGAACTAGAATAGACCAGTGACATATTCTAGTTTGTTTATAATACTTACTAATGAGTAGTTTAAAAAGGATCCTTCTAATCTTACACGTACTCTAAAATATATAAAAAGTCTTAGAAAAATGTTCTTTTTTAGAGTAATGTTTGGATCTGATAACTGGCTATAATTGGTATACAATTAAAGTCGTTCTTTATTGATTTTTTTGTCAGTTCTTAGTTACAACTTTTAAGTATAAAAAAATTTAAATGTTTTTCTTGAAAATGTTAAATAATAAAACCATATAATAATAATATATATAATGGGTCGCCAAATTCAAATATGTCAGTCATTCTGCTCAATTTTATAGTTTAGGCAATTTGGAATCATCCTCTGAAAGTCGCTATAAACAGATATCAAATACATAAACTTGTAAGGATATCAAATCCGATTACAGACTTCAACTATAAGAATAAATTTAAATTGCCCGGCAAGTTTGGAAGCTAGTACTCGACTTCGCAACGTGGCAAAACTTATTGAAAACTCATAAAATCCATAAAGTTGCAAAACTGCCTTTGCCAGTCACAGGAGTGCCAAAGTGTGTGGCATGGCCGAGAAGGAGGCGTAGCAAAAGCCTTAACTTGTCACAAAAGCCGCATAAAATAAATAAAGCGAGGGGGAGGGGGAGGGGAAGGGGGAGCGCATTAGGGGTATGTGGCAAGGGGTGGCAAATGGGATAACCTGAAACACATTATGCCAATGCGATAAGCCCGCCAGCAACGAAATTGTTCTTGGGTTCGTTTTCGTCTTCATCGTCATCGTCATCGTCTTCTCGTTGCAGTGGTTTTTGCTTTTGTAAATCATTTAACACGCTCTCGATTTTTATTTTAATGGCATTGCCGGAAAGTTTTTAATGGCCAACGCAACGGTAACAACTACAGCAACAACAAAAAACTTTGGTTTTGGGCCCTCGCATTATGGCCATCGATAATATACGCAGCGTTCGCGTTCGGCTAAGTGGCAAGCATCAAGGCATCAAAGTCCATTAATGGAATGCCACACTCAAGATGTTGCCAACTGCCGCTGAGACCGATATATGAGCCTGGATGCGGGCGTGTGTGTATTAAATTAAATAAAATTAAAAACAAAAAACATCGACATATTCAGGTCTCAAAATTTTAAATATCAACTTTGTGTCGAGGAATATTCGATTCAAAAAAAATCATAAAATTAGATTGGCATTTTTTTACCGAAACTATTAATGTTTAAGCATGCATACATTATGTAAATTTGGTGATTAATCACGATAAACATAAATGTGTACATATAAATATATATAATGAAACATGGGGTTACTGCTTAAATCGGCAAGCCAAGCCAATTTGTCATTAAAGTAAAGCAATAAATTCAACTCACTCAATCTCTGCCCACTCTGGTATGCCTTTCAGCTTGCATATTTGATATGCACAGGCGTTAAATGTTAGCGGCAATGTCATCGGGCAGACTCCTGACTCCTGCAGGATGCTTGTTGAGCGGCCCGTGTAAAACCCATGAAATCACAATGCATCCAATGTGGGGCTTCTGCGCGCCTGTGTGTGTGTGTGTGTGTGTGTGTGTGTGTGTGTGTGTGTGTGTGTGTTAATGATAATCATGAATATTATGCTGCTTGTTTGGTGTGTTTTGTGTGTTGCTGCGCAAACTGTTTGCCTGTTTGCCTGTTTGCCTGTTTGCCGAGCACAATGTTAATATGCTGAGGCAGCGTCCCAAAAAGGCAAACCACCAAGCGCATTGCCTAAATATTTGATTAGCTTTAGCTTCCTCCAGGAGTCGTCCTTTGCTTTTTTTTTGTCGTTTTTTTTTTTTGTTTCCGCCTTTTGTGCGCAATGAAATCAACTTAATTAAAGTTAAACAAACAGCTAATAAAATTTTTATTACATAGTCTTAACCAGTTGGCTATAACATCAAACAATCTGCTCCTCGGCCTCCTGCTCGAGTTAACTAAACGTGGCGTAATTTCATTTTAAAAATGCATGCTTACGAAGTGCTTACGGAGTGCTTACGTGAGTGTGTGCGTTATGTGTGCTGTGGGTCTCCGCTAGTGTGGCTTGTGTAAACTATTTTAAGCCCCTCGGTTAAGGCCCAGACATAGTCTGGCATTTTTTGTTGTTCCCCGTTTTTTTTTTCTCTTTTATTTACATTTGTTTGCTTTGTTTTTTTCACATGCATACCCTGCACTCATCGAAAACGAAATATTCGTATATATATGTATATAGTTGTGCAAATGTATGTAGCTTATGGTAGATGGTACTTTATAGATAAGTTTGATCATTTTACTGACCCTCTTTTCTGGTAAAGTAAGCTAAGGATGCGAAATTATGTTTTTCCCGTTTTTGTTATTAGTTTTGGTATATTCTGAAATTTACAAATTTGAAATATATAGATATTATAAATATTATTTATATAAATATAAATATATTAATAATATAAATATGTGTTTCGCGGGCTCTAGGTTGCTCTGATCTCCAGGTGACGAGGTATTTAAGACTGGGTGCAAGCTGGACATTTGTGACACCAGACTCTTACTTGTGTTAATCCACTATTTAATGACATTTTGTTTCCTTACCACCCACCACCGAGACACACACATTTCGGTGAGGATGTGCATTCAGAGTGCTTTGTTCCACAAAATGATTATAAGCTGTGTGTGCTGTGGCTTCAGAATAGTTATGGCTGGCCACGATATATGGTGGGCTCATGTTCATCGGTATTGTAGTGCTCGATCTCCCCGTCACAGTTCCAGCTGCCTATAATATTTGGGCGTTCCGCCACGCCTAGCGAGGAATATGAGCTGCGATTTGGGAAGCTACTTTTTTGCGGCTGTTTGGTGATTGTGACCATCAGGCTTGGCGTCAAATCCTTCATCTCTATATCCTGACACTGGCCTTGGTGGCTGCCCGTTCGCTGGGTGTTAGTATCGGAGCAGCAGCCACAGAACTGTAGACACATTTTGCTGGCTAACTGAGACGAACTGATAAGATTAGGAATGCTAATTAGTGCGAAACAAGAAAATTAAAAAAGAAACCGACAAGTGGAATTAGTAAAAACATAATTCTGATTGTCAAAAAACTTGAGAGTAAAAATATGCGGATAACCAATTAGAGAATAATTAAAAAATACAATTAGTTGAGTGGAGAGAAAGAGAGAGACAGAGAGAGAGAGAGAGAGAGAGAGAGAGAGAGAGAGAGAGTAAAAGTAGATTTGGTAAAAAAAACGTATGCAGATAGAGCAGAATGGAAGTAAAAAATACAATAAAAATAGAAGATAAAATAGGATAGAAATATAAAATAGAATATAAAAGAAGGAGCAAAACCTAAAAATGATATATATATATATATATATACAATATATAGCTGAATTCTGTGTACTAGATAAAATGAAGTAGACCAGAGCATAAAACTAAGTCAGAAAAATCATGAAAACGTTTTTCAACTTACCCGAGTTGAGTATCTCCTCAACTTTGAATAGCAGACACTGGCAATGGATCACTGACAATCACAAATGGATGGCGAACGCTCCGTGTATGTGGTCGTCCACTTCAGACTTCATAGACAAGATGATTATTCACAATAAAAGAGCTGCTGAGCAGCACTAAAGTGCTTCAAGATGCAATATTCCGTCTCTGTGGGGAGCCAGTGGCAAGTGCCAGCCGCGACTGTTGCATGTTGCCGTCGCCTGGCATCGTTTTATATAGCCTTCTCCGGTGAAATATAAACAGAGCCTCCTCCTCACATTAAAAAGCAGCCAGTAAACCAAAAACTGTTTAGAATTTATGTTTACTGGAAATTTGCACCGGAGCTCGGCAAATGTTTTGCCAGATTAAGTGGCAATAGCCACAAAGGGAGTGCGAGAGAAAATGAAAACAATAATACAAAAGTGAGTACCGAATTCTACCTGAACACAGTTGCGAGTGCTCTTAATCCGTAGCTGCGACATAAACTCATTTTCTTTCAATATTATTGATGAAATAATCTGGTGGGGGCTGGATTGGTCAGGTAGGAGGTAATTTAATTAAAAGAAATAACAATTTTCGTTCTATGAAAAATCAATACTAGTTTTAAAATAAAATTTGATATATGGATTCATTTATATTCTGATGCTAAACTTGTATGACTTTAAAAGGAAAACTGGCTTAACGCAAGATATAAAAAATTGAGCTTCTAGGAACTTTGTTGGGTTATATATATATATATATAAAGTCGGAACAACGCTAATAATATATCAGCTTTCGTAGTTATCTACAACTGAATCAAACAGAAAGAAACCCATTCCTTACGAGTTTTAGTAAAAATAAAGAATGAATTGATTCATTATATGCTTAATTTACAACAGTTTGTCATATTTGGATTTTTACTAGACTACAGTCTATATAGTTCTATTCCGTTAACTGGCTACGCTCGTTTTATAAATAAAAATGATGATTATATTCCATAATACGTTCATTCAACGAGCAGCTGCTGGGGCCAGTTCTAATTATCATGGTGTATCCATGTTAAATCCGTTGTAAATAAGGGGAAAATGTGATTTGGCATATTGTATTACCAATTTACTATGGCAAATGCGTTGACATGCGATGCGGCGCTGAATGACATCTTCAATTTCACGGCTAAACAACACTGACGACAGTCAGCAATAAAGCTAATTTATTTTAAATATATACTGAAAACTGACCATCAACTTGTTGTTTGTAATTTGAGTCCATATCAAAGTGGAACTTTTTGACTTTGATCTATGAACACACACAGTTTTTGATTGATTTTGTAATTTAGCGTCAATTTTCAACTGGTTGGATTAATAGGCAAAATAAATTGAGCCGTTGCCTAGCTCCACATCCGAATAGATTTCGATTTCATTTTTGATTGCGGCGCTCGAATAACGCTCCGTGGCGCCACCGACTGGAGAAGCTGCCCGCATCAGCTCTGCCGGCAATCGGTTTGGGTGCACATCAGCACAAATGTTAAGCTCCTCGAGACGCGCCGGTGAATGTGAGCCGCGCTTTGTTAACGCTGCTGCGTCCCTTGCTCGTAATTTATCCGTAATCAACTCCGGCTCCGATTCCGGCTCCGGCTTCGGCTCCAGCTCCAGCTCCAGCTCTAGCTGTAACCGCTGCTCCATCACGGTTTCAGGCTCGGGCTGCTCAACTTTGCTGTGTGTGGGCGGCTGCTGTTCGAAGAGATCGGCCAAGGTTTGTTCATCGTCCAGATGCCGCTTGAAGCAAAGGGCAAACAGCGGGCAACCGATAAATATGCGCATTGCTTGGCGTTCGGGCCACAACTGGCCAAAATGGAACAGCGCCGTTGGCAAAGTGAGCGCTGTTTTACATCAATTTTGGACCTGGGGGCCAGCAGCAGCAGTTGGTCACTTAATTGAAATGCAAATTTGTGTTGTCATCACTTATGGCTGAGGTCTGTCAGCTGTTTTGCTAAGTGACGGCGGCTGTTTTTCTTTTGTTTTTTGTTTACACTTGCCTTTTTTCCGTCCAACACAAGTTCTTATCTATTGGGGATAGCCTGCACTCCGTGTGTGTGTTCTCATTCAGAAAGGAATGGAATTTTAGCAGTTACTCAAGCTGTTCCCGCTGACAGCAACCTGCCCAGCAGCATCTGTTGAATTGTGTGCAAAATCTCTGCCACAAACTGTTTCAATTTCAATTAGCAGTACTGGCTAAGGGAGGGGGCCAAACACAATTTACACTTTCCGTTGCCTACTTTTGTGCGCCAGGAAATGACAAACATACATCCCTCCTCTCCTCCTCTCCTCCTCCCGTCCCAAAGTTCGCCTTTAATGAGTTTTGCAATTATGCAAAGTTGAATATAATTACAACAGCATCTCAAACACAGAATAACAAAAGGGAACAAACTCAAAACAAAATGAAAATTCAAATTAAGGCATATAAAAAAAAAAAAAAAAAAATGTAAAAACTGACATTATAAATACCCCCTTCCTTAGCAGAAGCAATGCGATGGTAAACGACACCCTCAAAGTCTCTCAGACCCCTTCAGTTCTGCGGAATACACAAAAGAGAGTCTACTTGGATGCTAAGCTATTATCATAAATCATATTCATACCATTTCTACTTCTCAGTCAGGTTCTGAAAGAACCCTAGATCATTATGATAGTACAGATTCATTTCATTTGTCTTTCTCTCGGTATAGAAACCTTTTCTATTTATTATTGCTACTTAGCAAAAAGTTCACTAAATATTTGTTAATTTCTTAATTCTAGTTCATATATATAAATATATATCTAGGTATAGGTATGCGTTACTTTATAATATATATATTAATATAAATTATATGACACATACATTCATGTATAAAAATTTATTATTATTAATTCTTCTATATTAAATCGAACCTCCGAGTTAAATTGCTAGTTAATATTAAGTTTACGTTGCTATGTAAATTTTGCCAGTTAAGATCAGTGGTTAGTTATTCAACTACTTTTGTTACTTTCCGCTGGCTAGCTAGAAACATATCAATGTCATTTACAGGGTTGTGCTTTGGGGTTGAGTGGGTGGCTTGTCCATTGTTGTTGCTGGCGTTGTTGTACATAGCATAATGTTGTGTTAGATGTTTGTTTCGTGTATGTGACGCGTGTGCCTTGTTGCTGGGGCACATCGTTGCGGTTTTGCTTAGCCTGCCAATGTGCAGAGTGTATTGAGAGTTTTTTGCGCTGCCACTGCTGCGGCGTGTTGTCATTGTTGTTGTTGCTGTTATTTTTGTGTTCGCTTGTTTATTTGGCTTTGGTCTCATGGCTGTCAAACCGAGCGCATAACCGCAGCACACACACATACTCACACACACACATAAACCCAGCAGAGATGAGGTAGAGTCGGCACTAGCAAGTGGCCCCTTGTTGCACGTTTGTTGCCTGCCATGTAGCTATTTTCAATTTGTGTTGCATACTTTCGAGCGTTGCGCAACTAATGCGAAAGCTAAAGCCGCCAACTGCAAATCTCATTTACTCACTTTCATTCCTTTTTTTTTCTCTCGTATATTTTTCTTCTTTTTTTTTTGTTTGCCATATGGTTTCTTTATTCCCTTTTTGTTGGTGCGGCTGCTGTTCCTGTTGCTACCAAATACGTAGCGCTGGCCAGACCTTGCCCCGCTTCTGATTCAACCCCAAATTTAGAACCCATTCGTTTTTACTTGGTTTTTGTGGCTGCTTCGCCTGCTCGATCCGCTCCCCCCCTCCCCCGCCCCCCCTTGTTTTCCTCTCGGTTGTTGCCTCTGTGGTCATGCCCACTTGATGCGTATTTAATTAACGTTAATTGAAATTGATTTATGTATGCAGCGTGCGTACGTTCCTCCCACCCTTCCCCTTTCCCACCCCATGTTCAGCATAGCGTTGAGTCCCCTTTTGATACCCTCGATGCTGGTAACCAAAAATTGTGCTGCGTAAAATTTGTGTGGCAAGTTCTTGGATGTCGCTAGCGCAGCCATCGGCAATCGTCCAAAACATTTTGCTGCATATTGAGGCATGAACAATTTGCGGCTTCATTAAATTGTTTAGGCCAAATATAATTCGTCTTTTTAAGCAAATTAATGTATTCAAATTGAAAATGTGTTTTTCTTTTTCGGTTGAGTAAAGAGAAAAAATAAAATACAAAAATGCGATGCAAGGAATGCACAGCTCTTCAGACCATTGAAAAGTGTTGGTTAATTCTTGTAATTTCTTCTTAGGCAAGAAAATCGATAGCGATTTAATTTGCGCAACTCTTAATTTAATGAAAAGCCAAGCAAAAAAATATGTGAAAAACAATAATATAAAAATATGCATTTTCAATCGATTGAGATTATTTATATATATATATATATATATAAATTGTAATTCAATGGAATAGCATCACTTGTGCTATAAATAAAAATATGAACAGTTTATCTATTGAAACAATTGTTGCTTCCCCCACTGGATACGTATTTACTCACTGAAAGGCGACTGGAGATGGAGAACAGAGATCCAGCTAATAGTTGTCTGTGTAATTTGCTCCATAGTTTGGTACACGAAATACTTTGATCGAGCACTGACGAGTTGATTTCTCAGAAAATGAGCTACGAATCTTTGGACACGGTAAGCATTTCGAGGATTCCACAACACAAGTCGTTCACAGCCATTTCATTCGCTTGTTGCTTCAATTTGATTTTTGATGCGGCTGATGTAAAAACTAATCAAATTAACGCACGGTAGCAGAAGTTGTGCTCCCAGCTTGGGCACATAAAATTAATGAGCAGGGTCTGGTAAATGCAATGGGCTTGCGCAATTTCCACATCATTAATTTCGTTTATTTGGCCAGGCCAACAAGCGCAGCAACGCAATTGCTGCAGAACAACAAAGGCCCAACCTGCCCCCTGCCCCGTACTTAGGGGGCGGGCTCCACTCCAGAAGCACACCGGCAAGAATACATTACAAGAGCTCCAGTAAACAAACACATGTGAAAGTTGCTGTTGCTGTTGCTGCTGCTGTTGCTGTTTTCAGCTTTTATGTTGATTTAATTAGAAAACGCAGCACGGCGCAACTTTTGTTGGAATCTTTTTTATTGCATAATTTTAGGGGACGCATGCCGAGAAACCAGAAAATAAATCGAAGCCACCCGAGAAAGTACAAAAGACAATAAAACCGACAAGAGAATAACGAGCGGCACCTACAAAACACCGCCAAACCGAAACCCATCCACAGTGGAGACTCGTAAATTCGGAAATGGTATTTTATGCGTGCGCAAATAAATGTATCGCATACTCTTTGGCCTGTTGGCAGCGCATAAAATCAGCAGCAATAACAGCAGCAGCAACGGCAACATCAAATGTTTTTTGCCAGCTACTTTGCCAATAAAATCACTCATACGACCTGGCAACCGTTTCTTATAACACACACACACGCATACATTAGTTTATTTTCTGCTTTTATTATGCTATTTTCTTCATTCTTTCTCTATCTCTCTCTCTCTCTCTCTCTCTCCATCTCTCTGTCTCTATTTACGGGTGGGTTACTTACATTGGGCATCTTGTGCCAATGATTGAATAGCCCAAAATTGAAATTTATGCGATTGCTTTAGCTGGAAGTTGTGGTAAATTTTATTTGTCTATTCTTTTACCTCAGCAGCATATATTTTTTTAATTTAATAAAAAAAAATGATAAGCAACTTAATGCAGCCAATGAACATATTTATATAGTTAGCTAAAATATCAATACATTTTCATTTATAAACGCTACCTAAAATGTAATGTAAAACAGAAATTTAACCATCTGTGGCTTTTGTGGCTTTATAAATATGATTGCAAATAGAATAATTTAAATTATTATCAAACTACTCGCAGGAGACTGCCAATAAGAAAAACAAGAAATCCCCCCCCCCCCCCCTCGCCCTCAAAAAAAAAGGAAACAACCAAATCGGAATCATTTCCTGGTTTTGCTGTTTGTTGTTTTTGTTGTGTTTTCTAATTCTGGGCAACAATGAAACGTTTTCTAGAAATTTTCCTAATTATGCGTTAGCTGCACGTACGCAGCCTGAGTGGAATGGTGGAGGGGGGAGGGGTGGACGATGTAGAACAGATTTGCAAATGGTAACCGCTCGCAGCGTCTCCATACCTTTGCGTACTGCCAAGTCAATGGACCACAAAAAAAACGACAAAACAATGGCGCCAAGGGGGGGAGGCGGCAAAAATTTCGAATGGCAGTACCGCAAAAAGCAAATGCGCTATGTAAATTTTGTGTGCTGACAACAAAACCCTAAAAGCTCAGCTGCCTGCCGAAACCCCCAAAAACCCACACACACACACACATACACATACACATACACATATATACACCTAACGTTCTGTGATTAACAATTACAAAACAGCAGCAGCGAAAACAGAAACCTCAGAAGCATTTTCTGTTTGAGAAAAAAAAAAAAAAAAACAAAAACAAAAAAAAACACAGCAAACAATACGCCAGTCGCTATGCAGAGAAGGGAGGGGCGGGGGTGCTGGCTGTGCTGCCAGGGGGTTGCTGAAAATGTGGTCTGGCAGTGTGAGAAGAGGGCCCGGCCAGGGGGATGGTTGTGGCAGTGGTGTATCGGGCTTGGCATTTGCTGGCGTCCGCTACGTGCGTTGCCATAAGCAATTTAGCTAATTTTCTACAACGACTAACGTAAAATAATCGAAGCGTAAGATAACAAAAACAGTTGAGCGCCAGCGCGTTTATGTTCTAGTTGCTGTTGCTGTTGCTGTTGCTATACAGCCACGCCTTCCTTCCCGCCTCTTTGTCACAAAGCATCTAACAAAAAAAAAAACAGAATATTACTAAGGCAGGCAGGGAAAAGCATTGGTCATGCCATGGCAAGAAGTTTTGGGCCAGAGCTGCCATCCTCTCTCGACCAGATTTTGTAGTTGTTACATGGGATTTGTTTTGCGGTTTTTATTTCTGCCACATGGCCCTCAGGCAGCTGGGCAGTTGTGCTACGCATTACCATTTACAATGCTGAATCTGAGTTGTTTTTTGTTTTTTTTTTTTCATTAAGCAACCGATTCCACAGCAATTTTGCCCTGCCATAAAAAATATGGTATGTCAAAATCAATTATCTCAGAAATTGGACATAGAAATAAATAAAGCTCAGCTGTTAATTATCATTTCTTTGGCTCTGGCTTTTGAATATGAATGGTGATTCAACTGCATTTGGAAACTAGACTTCTCGATAACTATTTGCTCACTGCAAGTTATTTTAATTACTAAAACCATAGGATAATCAATGCGAAAGTATTTGTTAATCCTACACTGAGAAAATCGATTAGAAAATCGCTCCGAAAATCATAATTTACAATGAATTTAACTAATTATGAATGACTTTCCGTGGTGCAAACTCTTGCCTGCTCCGAGAATATTTCATCGAATTGGCATTTTGGCTTTCTTTCACTTGTCAGCTTTAAAGTTAGCGAATTTTTTCAGGACGTATGTGTTTATCACTTCGTATCCGAACTTTATAAATTATAATTTACAGTGTTTCTTGGTTTTCTTTTCTGTTTTTGTTGTTTTGGTAGACAATGCATAAACATAAAAATAGTGTGTAATAATCATCATCACAATCATCATAAGCGCTATAACAAAGTTGGAGTAGGTAGCCAACTTTGGGGCCCCACTCCTTGGATAGGTCGTTCAATAATCGTTGCTTTTTATGCCATTACACATTGATGGCCACTCATCGGAGCAGTGTCTGCATGTCTGTTCAATGGAGTAGCTGAAAATCAAATTCGCCCTTTCCACAAATATTTTTGAGATCCCTCCCCCCCCCCCCCCCCCCCCTTGCTAAAGCCATTTAATTTAATTTTAAAGACATTCCCTCAAGACATTGCCAGACCAAAAACAGTATAGTTAATTGTTGGTCAGCTGTTGCTACCAACTGAAGGCTCTCCCTTTCTGCTTTTAGTAAGCGTGTGTGAAAGTAAATGAAATACATTTTACCGAATTGGCGAATTGGCAAGACAAATGCGCTTATTGACTGGAAAAGGTTGCGCATGAATTGGACAGTTGCAACTTTGGCTTATCCTCCAGCCAGCATGTTGGACAGCTGCAGACATTCTCGGCTCACCTATCTCTGTATAAATTAACTGCAACTTCAACTGTCGGCTGTTCTTTCTCTCTCTCTCTCTCTCTCTCTCTGCCCCCTCTCTCTCTGCACCCTCCTTTCTCTCTAGCGCCCACCGCCGTCTTGCCCTGGCCAGTGTGACAAGGTGTGACAAATGTTCGGGCTTTAAGATTTGCGGATGAAGTCCCTGACAGTTGTCTGGCTGGCTAAGAGCGCCATTACTTCAGCCAGGAAACGAGGCGCAGGCACTTAAATTGATTGGACTGCATTACTTTTATGCAGTTGGATACAGGAACTCGCATTCAATGCATGCATAATATCAGCACTGATCAGCTTTCTCGATGTCATCAAGTGCTACTCAAAATTATTGATTTCATGCATCATGTAATCTTATAGAAAGCTATCATCCCATTAGTCCTTTATGTTACCGGGAGCGTATTTCGACAGTCCTTCGCTCATAAAACTAGAGAAATATAATTGTTTTCAGGATCTGACCATTAGGAAAAGAAACTACTATTTTAGAAATATACTTTGCATTTTATTTCTGTAGGAATATACATTTAATCAAGATCTGCTAATATTCAAATTACACAGCTGCTTATGCTTTTCCCATACAAATGTGCACACACATAAATAAATCAATAGATACATAGATATAGATATATAGATATAGATATATAATTATATAGATAAATATATAGATACAATAATAATTGGAATAAATTAAAAGCAGTTCCAAAACTATTTCCATTATATTTGCTTTTCTTTGTTTTTTGGCAATGCTCACACAGTCAACATAAATTCTAAAACTTGATGATAATCAATTAAATACCAAGCTTACTCTTTTTCTCTCTCTCTCTCTCTCTCTCTCTCTCTGTATCTCTCTCTCTCCATCTCTCTCTGTATCTCTCTCTTAATTCCTCTACCACCTGCCCCCGCAATCACGCAGCCAGCTTCAGCGCGTCCTTAGGCTTCTCCTGCTGCTTGGGCAGCCAGGGTGAAGTGGACGCTGTGATGCTGTCTCTTCGAGTCTCTCGCCCTCCATCTCATAATTGTATAGGCGAGTTAGTACTCATTAAAACCGTTAATCGCTGCGCTGCGCTGCGCAGTCGTTTCGATTACGCTTTTATGTGTTTTGCATTTGGAGGACTTTACTTTTAATTCGTTGCCAAGGGGAAAGGGGATTTGACAAGGCATCGCAACTCGGTACGCAGACCGATTTGCATAAATTTTCGCGATATTATAGACCCTCTATCCTATTCTCTCCCCCCCCTTTTTCGTCTTTGAGCCTGGGCGTGATGAAGCGCTGTCGTCGCTGGTCCACAAAAGCCGCGGGGTCGATGTCGATGACAGCAGAAACTTGCTGCTGAGCCAGTCGACAAAAAACAAGTGTATTTCAGCAAAGCCAGCGAGAGAGAGAGACAGTGAGAGAAAGTGTGTGAGAGAGAGAGAGAGAGAGAGAGTGAGAGAGAATGCATGACTAAGAGTTACCCTGTTGCTGCAAGCTCAGCATAGATGTTGGAATGTAGGCTTTACTTTACAATCTAAATCGATTAAATAAGAAATTTTGCATACATATTTCTCAAAAAATCTTTCCCCAACAGTTTCCAGACCGAAAAAAGCTGCTTTTCCGAAGCTTTATTTTCCACCATTATACGATTTCGCTATGTCTGTCCTCAGTTTTATTCGACAACCGTTGTATTTAAGTGGTTCGCACATGTTATTCAAATCGGATATTATATATTATCAATGCTCCAAGGCAGCTAGTAGACCCATTGCCCGAGCTGCACTATGCCAACAGGGTATACGAAAAAGATACTTAATTAAAATTTTTATTACGAAATTTTGCTTTGGTGTCGATAATTTTATGCTTATCATCAGCACTGAGCTGCTGGCGTGTTGTAATTTGCAACATCAGCGCTTTGTCTGTCATTGCTTCACCTACAGCTAAAAAGGTGTTCTAGCCAAAAAAAAAAAACGCACAGTGAATAGACAAAGACAAGTGCTGGTCTACATCCAGATCCCCAACCCCAAATAACACCCACTTTACTGCCAGCGGGCGCGGACTCATAAAAACGGAAATTAAAAAGGAAAACAACTCAACAAACTCACGGCACGGCCAGTGATAGCGACTTCGACTGGGTGTTGAAGTTGGACATGGTCAGGGAGATGGATCTAGTGTTGAACCACGCACAATGCGACTTTAGCATTGCTCTCGAATGCGTTTTCTTCATTTTCCTTTGTGCGCTTTACGATTCGGACGGAAGTTTTCGCTTAATATGCAGGAAATTTCATTAAAGTCGCTACAACTGAGGGATTGGAGTTGGGGTTGGGGTTGGGGCTGGGGTTGGGGTTGGGGTTGGGTGTATTCGACGAGGGTCCCTCAGTGAGTCGATCGCCTTACGTCTCGCAACGATTTGCATTGCAATAACAGCTTTTGAATGAATACGTTTACTAGCGTCAAAAAAAAAAAGAAGCGAATTCAGTTAACTTTGCGTTTAAATGACGTCATCTTGAACGGATCACGTATCACGTATGAGCCTAGGTAAGCTTCTTGAGTTGACACAGCGCTTGCTTTGCATCGCATAAGCCAGCTAGAATCAATTATGTGCCCAATCACCTCACTTAACGTGACATCAGGCGACAAATCGAAGGCAAGGCAGACACACAGACACAAAACCAAACACATAATTGATATGCAGGCTTTCAATAAGTGCTGCCTACTTCTGGGATGGCCCATCAAGCACAACTAATGGCCCCATCAGACAAGCCAAAGCTGTCTGGCAGCAACAATTGCCCCAGCCTCAATTTGACAGCCGGCCATGTGGCATGCCGCAGCGGGCAGTTGGCCACCAAAAAATAAAAAAAAAAAAAAAAATAAAGAAAACAAAAAAAAAAAAAGCGGCCAGCAAAATGAGTTTCAATCATGAGAACGACACAATAACCGGAAGACAGCACACACGTCAACTGTTACGCCCATTACGCCCGCACACACACGGCCACACACACACACACACACACGGCCACACACACACACACATAGACAACAAGGCGCAGCAGTGGAAGCCATAAAAAATTTAAGCAATGCGGCATTTTACACCTTTGCCAAGGATGCCACCTGCAAGCTGAGACGGTGGATGCGACTGAAACACGAACGGAAACTGTAACTGAAGCGGTTCCAGCTTCTCAATTTCCCCAGTTTCCAGTTCTCAGTTGCCAACTCTGGCCATCAGTGGGGCAATCAAAAGCAATGATTGTTGCTCATAAAATGAAACGGTTATGTTTATCTGGCTTGCGCCCAAAAGCGACAGCCTAGCAGGTCCCGTCCGGGTGGTGGACAGCCTAAATAAAAGAAATGAGTGCGCGAAGTAAATATTTAATGGCGATATTCCATATCGCCAACCATTCCCAAGACCTCGGCGCAGTTCCGTGCGTAGCTAATGGACTCACTCATTGTAAACTGTTACTGTTCTTCTGTTTCTGCTTATTTTTTGAACAAGTGCAAATGTTTTGTGTTCTTCTCTGGTCTGCTCTGGTCTGGTCTGGTCTGCTCTGGTCTGGTCTGCTCTGCTCTGCTCTGTTATTTTGTTTTCCTTTCCTTTCCTTTTCATGGCATTTCATTTTATTTAATTTCACTTTTATTATGATTATATTTTCAACGTGCTCTTTGCCTATACGAAAATTACTTAATCTACAATTTGCTGTTTGGGGCAAGTTTGGCGCAACTCAGACCAGCCTGCGGACCGACCTGACAGCGCTTCTGGTCTAGTCAGATCTGTGGAATCAGTCGCGTAAAAGGCAGCAAACAAAAGCCAAAGCAAGTTGCATCAAAATTGAAAATGAAATGTAAAACGCCGCAATACAGGAAGCAAAAGGAATGCCAATGCTACTCCTCTACTGCTGCATTTTTGCCATGCAATTTTCAGCTGCAAGTATATTGCAATGGGAGCAGCATCAGCAGCAGCAGCAGCAGCAAAAAACAAGCGAAAAACAATGTAAAAAACGTGCAGAGATGTAGCAGTATATAGTAAGCGATAGTTTACCGGCTAGTGATGACTGGCGTCCAGGAGCGGGTTGTAATTTTTCCGAGCAGCTGGGAGTCGAGTAGTAAGCCAGCAACTTGGGAGTGCGCATAGCCCACTGAGATGCGGCTCCGTTAAACATTGGCAAGCGTTTACACAACGTTTTGTTTGAGCAGGGAACGCGGGTGGGCAACGTGCCACGATGCGAGACAAATGGTTGCCGCCCGGGTGGCAACTGTTTGACAGATGTAGCAGCAGCAGCAGCAGCCACCCAAGCAAACGGAATAAACAACAACAGCAACAACAACAACAACAACAACAACAACAACTGTGACCGACTGAAAGTCACTAAAAGCACTCGAAAATAACACTGAGCATTCCTGAGAATGGGCAGGTGGATGATTTTTTGTTTATTTTTTTGTCATTTACATAAGGAAAATTAACCTGCAATGCGAGATAGCCAAAATGCAGCAGAATTCTATAGAATAACAGGCGGACAAGCTTCAAAAAATGTACAAAATTGCCATAATTTGTAAACCAATTTTTTTTTCAGACAATGTATAACCTTTTATCTCTCCAGGTAGTCGAAACTTCGGTTAAAATATCTTCAAAAATCAATAAGGTTATTCATACATCCACCAAGAGTGAGTGAGAATATAAATGAATGATATGTATGTATATATAAATATGTATATATGTATGTATGTATGTTTGCCTTGACCAAAAAGGTGAATATTTAAATTCGCACAAAATGTTTTCAGGTAGAGCTGCTCTGCGCAGTGCAGGGTGTGTAATGTGTGCGTGTGTTTCCGTGTGTGTGTGTGTGTGTGGGTGTGTGTGTGTCTGTGTGTGTGTGTGTGTGTGTGTGTGTGTGTGTGTGTAAGTTCGCAGTATGGGTTAGTTGTGAAATGCAAGATAAATATACTCCATTTGTGTATTTGCCACAGACATTGCCATAGAGCAGCTGCAGCTGCAGCTTCAGCGCCAGCGCCAGCACGAGCACCAGACCAGTACAAAGTGAAATGGAAAATTGCAAAAGAAATTGAAAAGTTTATCCATACAGACACACACACACACACACACACACACACACACACAGTCGCCCATACAACCATACATTTTCCTTAATGAAGTTGTCCGTTTGCGGTTTTTGTTGCTTTCTGGTTTTCTGGATCGTTGCTGTGCTTTGGTTCATTTCTGGGCTTTAAGTTGCGGCCCAATGGTCTCATGTTTGCTTAGTGCAATGCTTGTTGCTCTCAAATATTACCTCGCCTCGGCTCACCCCAACTCTCAACTTCCCACTCTACACCCACCCATCTACTGCCGCTTTTACCTATTGCAACCCGAAGCGGGGGGCAACAGAGAGAAAGGAGCCATGCAAACATCCTAAACGTATGTGGAAGTCAACATGTGTCTGCTGTTCAAGCAGCATATTTATAAAATAAATCTAAGAAAAAATTATAAAAACTAATTCTTTAAACAAATTTTTCAATTCAGCCTTGAATATTATTTCGAAACTTTAACATTGCATCAGCAATTTCAGTTGTAAACAGACAATAAAGTACGAAAGAAAATTCAATATACAAATGAATAATATATATGTAAAGAATATATATTAAATATATATATACTGAAAACCATTACAATCTGAAAATGTATTCTCAACTCGCCAGCCAGCTAATTATATTTGAACTTACTTTTATTTAGGCCTAAATACGTCTGATATGCTTGATGTCAGCTTTCAAAATGAGCCTGAAGCAGAAAATTTCAACCACGACTTGTTGCAGATAAAAAAAGGTCACTTTGATATGCTCCAACTGATTAGAGAAAAACATTAAAAATGAATGCTCTTCAAAGCGGCAAACTAAGCGCATCAAAGGCAACTCCAATTTTAATTCCACATTCAAATTCCGAATTCTGAATTTCCAATTCAAATTGGAGTTAAAGTTGAAGTTGAAGTTGAAGTTTACTCGAGCCGAGGGACACTTGAGTGCTTGCCAGGATTGCCAGGATTGCCAGGAGAAACAGGAAAAACAGGTCGGCAGGTGCGACATTGCGGCATTTAAGAGTTTCAGCAATAGAATCCTCTCAGCGTGTATTGACAGCTGTTGTCGTCGGTGTCGTCTCAGCCTCATTTCCATTACTTATCCGCCCCATTGCCATGGCAAATACAAAAAAAAAAGAGAAGCAATTTAATGTATTATTTTACTCGAGCTGTGTTGCTACTTTTTTTATTCCTTGTTGATTTTGTTTTTGTTTTTATTTTTTTTTTTTTTATTTTGTTCCACTTTAATTAAAAGAAATTAAAATGTAAATTTGCGCTGAACACTTTGTGTTTGGCTGCTACTCTTAGCCCAGCTATTGTGGGTGTGTTTGCGTGTGTGTGTGTGTGTGTGTTTGTGTGTGTGTTTGTGTGTGTGTGTGTTTGTGTGTGTGTCTGTGTGTGTGTGTGTGTGTGTGTTTGTGTGTGTGTGTGTGTGTGTGTGTGTGTGTGTGTGTTTGTGTGCGTATGTGTGTGCGTGTTATTTATGTGTTGGAGTCTTATTAGAAAAACACGAGCTTCGTCTGCATTGGGGAACGTGGGGGCGTGGGGGCGTGCCGGCAGCCAAGCAAAGACAACAAGACAACTGCTGCAAAATAAACCAAAGTACAAATGTAAACAACAATTAAATGTTCACTAAGCAAACAGAGCGCCATCTCAAACACATTTGCTACCAGCATAAGATACCCCAGCATATGGCAAGTGGCAAGTGGCATGCGGCATGTGGCATGCGGCATGTGGCATGTGGCATGTGGAAAATAACAGCTGTAGGTGCTAGCTGCTGTCGACGGCTATCTGGCTGCTGCGATTCACTTCGTGTCCGTGACTTTAATGACTGAACTTACAAAATAATGAAGAGCTCTGCCATCAAATGTTGACTGAGGTATTTCACCAGAATCTGTTATATATAAATATATATTTTATATTCGTTTCCCAATCACCATAGGTTTGCCCAATCCTTAAAAAAGTAAATATTATTTTCTTTCAAATATATATAATATATGCAATTTGAGACAATTAAATTTGCAGCTAATGCGAATGCGATTCATAACTTTTTATGAACTACACCAGGAATGATAAGATAAAAAGATATACATATATATATATATATATATATATGCCTGAAAATTGATCACAAATCAAAATAAAAGTAGTGAAATAGTCCTGACGCTTTTTCAGATTTTGCTGGGTCTAAATAATATTTCTAAAACTACATTTGATACGGTGATGTAAAATACTAAGTTTAGTATTTGATTGCATAACCCTCATTAAAAATTACCGTCATATGGCGATGGTGCACAGGGTCCATCAAATTTTCGACTTTTTCTACAGAAATTGGTGTCCAAAACCTCTTCCAAGTCTCCCAAGACTGGAAATATAACGTTGGCTTCACGTTAGCAACAATCATTATAATTTCCCACCACGAATTCCCAATCGGTTTGAGATTTGGAGACTATGCCGGCTATACCATCCCCTTGCCCATATTAGTATTCAACGATTCTCTAGAGACTTCACTGCTGTACTTGGAGTCGGTGTCCAAATCATAATTTCATCCATTAATTTCACATATAGAATCCGATCTGAGATGTGATTTATATAATCTTGGTGCGACAGCGTGACCAGAGAAAGTCGACCAAATCACTATAGACAATGAGCCGTGTTTCATGGCGGAACACGTGTATTTAGAAACAGATAATGTAGCATCTGTAACCATTCTAAAACCATCATGCCACGTTCCATTCTAAAACCATAAAATGAGTAATGTTTTTATAAAATGCTTTCAAATATGCAAATAAGATATTAAAATATTAGTTTACTTTAGCCAAAACAGCACAAACCAGAAGCAGAACAGGCACAAGAGGAATAGGTAAAAAAGGAGTATGAAAATATATATGTATCAACGAGCAAAATGGTAAAAGGAACTGAAAGGATTATGAAAGCAGCTATGAAAATATTAAGTATTTATGCATACATTTTGAATATGTTGTCGTGTTTGCAATTGACACATTTGCAATGCGAAATCTTCTTAATTGTACATATAACTACAGTGTTGCAAAACGGTTAGTGTACCATAATCATTTTTGGTCTGATTGGTAAAAAAAAAAACCGCCAAGGATAACTCACCGTATTGTTCAGAAAGTATATTTCTAGATCGAAAGGTTATATCATTCTTTGAATAGTTTATAAATTAATATGAGATGATTTTGTTCGCGAGTGAAATGACTTTTAACTAAATTTCAGAAGGGATTTTGTCTTACTTTTCAAATTTTAAATACAAATTTCTGCTATTAAGAAAAATATTTCTGAAAAATAGAAAACTTAAACTTTATAATTTTAAGAAATTTGTTTTTTTTTTTTTTTCATATAGTAAGAAATTATTTCTTTTCTCTCAAATTCTAAGCGATTGTTTTCCTGTGTCTAGCGGTACTTTCAAGTCTTATTTATTAATTTGAGAAGAATCAATGTAAGTTTTGGCTAGCTTTTAATTTGCTTTTGTAAATGTACTCAAATGTCTTTTGCTTCTTGCTTCTTGCTTCTTTTCCAATACGAATTGCTCTGATTTGCCTTTGCCGTTGCATATACACATCGCAGTCATGTGTGAGAAAAGTTAGGTCTGTCTGTTTGTGGCACGTTTCACGTACCAAATCCAATCAGAAGCGTTTTTCCTTCTTTTCCGTCTTTCTTTGCCAGTTGCTGTGGTCCTTAACTTATTTGGTGTTACTTTGCGGTATCATTAACCTTTAAACTTGGACGCAAGCGAGCGAGCGAAAGCAACCAAAAAAAAAAAAAAAAAGAAGGCAAATAAAATAAAATAAAAATTGTAAACTTTTGCGCTCGCCAAAGTTTGCTAGGGCGCAAAGTTTTTGCAGTCAGTGTCGCACTCAGCAAACGCACGCAAAACGTAAAATTTTTAACTTTATTTTTGGTTTTCGTTTGCCGCAAAAATTGTATTTGTTGCGGCGATGAATGGCTATGTGTAAAGGACAGCCAATGGAATGTGGTATGGCAACCAGGGTTTAGCCAGGGGTAGCGGCTGAAGTGAATAGAGGGGAAATATGTACCCAAAACTTAATTTGCGCCAAAAACTTTTGCCACTCTCGGCTGCTTCGGCCCTCTTCCTTCATTTTAAATGCAATCAAGTGGAAATTGATACGTTACCATGGTGCGAGGGCGGGGGGCGTTTGTTACCCCGCACAAAAGTGTTGCCAAATTGTTGCAAATAAAATTGCTGATATGGAAATTTTATGCGCAAGTTTTTCAGGCCACACACAGAGGGAGGGGAGGGGAAGAGAGAGAGAAATATCTTAAGTCGTGTTTTGTGCGCTTTCTTGTGCAGGTGAGCCCAAGGAGGCGTCTCTGCGACAGTTTCTGTGGCAGCAATGTTCTTGGTATTTAACACGACCAGCCAAGTGGCAACTGCGTGGCACTTAAGCGTTAGTTGGATAGTCGAGTTGTCCGACACAACACAAGCGATGCATAAATTGCTCGAGCCTTGAACAGCCAAGATGTCCGGAAGTCTCTGCCAAAAGTGGCAGCACAAGCAACAACAACAACAGCAACGACAGCACTGGTCGTTGGCGTGGCACACAAAGCCATCAACTGGAAATTTTGTATGCCATTTCCATTGTTTCCGCGACATTTAATGGCAATTCGCATTGCCATTTCCCCGTTTCATTGTGGATATATTATTGAATCTTAAAGATTCTACTGGCAAAGATTCAGCTTTATTCACAATTCACTGACAATAGAGCTTTAGAGTCTTAATTGAATTGCAGGTAGTAATCAAAAACTGGCAACTGTTAACTAGTAGACCATTGATACTAATCACAGAAGGAAAAAACCGCCCTACTTTTAGTGCCAAGGGTAACTCAGTTTATTATTCAGAAAGTATATTTCTAAAACCGGAAAACCGTTGTTTCTTTCTATATAATTCTCAAAAATCGAATGAAAGGTTTTCTTACCCTTAGAAATTATTTCTAAAAACCAGAAAATTGTTTTAAATTTGTGGAAAATTGGCATTTTAGGACGAATTTCTAAATTTTAATTTTTTCCTACATTTTTCAGAGTCCATTTTACATTGAAATATAAGCAAGAACTGCAATTTATATAACATTAACATAATACAGCAAATTTTACTAAAACTAATTAAACTCATTGTTATCGCCTTTCATAAAATCAATATTGCAATTCAAAGCTAAGACTTTGCCAATGCATAATGGTCGCTGAATTATTCTCTTATCAAATGCCCTAAAATTATTTTATTTATCTAAAATTTGAAAAATGTTTTTTGTTTTGTTTTTTTTTTTGTTTTTTTTTTTTGAGTAATACGAGATTATCCGATTAGTTGCCGCAATATAATTAAAGATAAGAAGTGAACGCCGCTAAAAAATGAATAAATTTAAGTATGGTCATCAATGGAGCTTACAACAATGAGCCAGAAACTATGCAATGCCCGCTTTTTACCCGTCTCCATCTCTCTTTTTACCACTATCTCTCTCTCGCTCTCTCTCTCTCTCTCTCTCTCTCTCTCTCTCTCTCTGTCCCTTACTCTTGGCTTAGGACTCCAAAAATGGCCATCAATTTGAAACTTAATCTAGCCGCACAAATAAGCCGCGCCAAAAGTTAAGACCTGGCCCTGGCCAACAAATAACTTGGGTGAGTTGGGGGCGGGGGGTTGACGCTGAAACTGGAGCTGAAACTGAAATTAGAATTTGGGGCGGGGCAGTGGCAGTGGCATGAGCATGAGCAGAGGCGAGTCACTAGGCGTTGCTCTATTGTATGCAAACAATATACAGCCCAACCAAAAAAAAAAAAACATCCACAAAAAAGATGAGATTGAGTTTTGCAGAATGGGCATGAAAAACTAGGCGTCGTCTCATGCATAAAACTGAAAAAATGAAATACAAGGCACAGGCTTAACAAGTCAAAAGAAAATATCAGCAAAATGAAAATGAAAATGAAAATGTGTGGAACAACGATGCCGGAGTAAATGAACCGACAGGGATAAGTGAAATTCATCGCAGAGTGCCGCAGCTGAGTCTACGAATGAACGCCGCTGTGGCATGGGGCATAACAAAAGTCTGCTGCAAAAAAAAGAAAACTATAACGCCGCGGATTATGAAAAGCTTTGCTTTGCTCTACCATCGTCACTAACTAATTTTATAATGCGCTGCGTTAAAACATAAGCCAAAGCACTGGCAATCCAACCACCCCAAGCCGGAGCCAAACGGAAATAAAGTCAAAACTTTGTTTATTCAATTTTGCCATTTTATTTTTAGCGGCCAACTTTAGCACAGCGCCTTGAATCATAATTCCTGGCTGCGGGCACGTTCAAGAGCCACTTACCAAATGCCAATTGCAGTCGAATCAAAACATTGTTTTGCATTTAGCTGCAAGTTCCAAAATAAAACCTAAGCTAACAAAAAGGACGACAATTGATTTAAATATGTAGCAGTGAAAACTAAATTATATTTCTATCACAAATACGTCTGCTTATTCACAATGATTGATCTCTTTTTCTTCTTTTAGTCAGTGATCACACAATTGATATCGCTCGATTGTTGTAATCGTAGAAATGCTTTCTGGGAAAGTGTTTAATCTGGGGTAGACCACTCGGGAAAAAAGATCGGCCTGTACTTTAGAGAATAGCCATCAAATTTCCAAAGATTGGAAAAGCATTTTTCTCTATTTCTTAAACTTGTCACATCTTCAATTTGGCTTGTGAACCTGATATTTCACATCCATGATTTCAGGTTTTGGTAACAAATTAATGGTTTATGGCTAGTTTAGGTGCGAAATTCGTTTAAAGACAGTCACTTCTAACCTTCGGAAAAGGAAGCAGAGCATTATATGGAATTTCTTTGAATGGGATAATAAAGTAGACATATTTATTTAATATTTTAGAGGTACAAATAGATTAGTTGCATAAAAAAAATTTGGAATGGGAAGGGAAAAAACACGCTATCCTTAGGAGTTGGCTAAGATCCTTACTTGCAAGGATACTGTATACTGGAGCAACAGGCAAATATCAATTAAATTAAGTCGATCGGCATCAGCAATTGATAACGTGTTAAAATTAAAAGAAAACTACAACAAACAACAACAAAAAAATTATCAAACAGGCAAAAATCTACAATCTGACGGACTGGGCTGGATAAAAATGCTACGACATCTGAAATTCTATTTGATTTAAGGTTACAAATATCGAAATATCGTGTTCAACAAATTTTATCAGGAAGAAAATGAGGTCAAAGCCAGCATTAACGAAGCCACACCACATAGCCAGAATAAATGTTGCAAAAGAACACTTGTCCTGGATCCAGGAGTGGCAAAATGTGTTATTTTCTGATGAGATAAAATCCTAACTGTATAAATTATTACTGGCATTAATACTGATTGAGAGGAAGTCTGAGAGACTTTTTCCTACTCGAGTCTGTGGCGGTGCTTCACCCATGATCTGGGCTATTATTTAAATCAGTTGGACACAGTTTTGGTAAACTTTATGGAGCATCAATCAGACCCAAATGCCTTATTCCAGCAGGAGAATGATCCGATACATGTGTCGCGGGCCGGTCGTGGGTGGTTTCCGGATAAGGATTTTGAACTTTCAGGGTGGCCAGGAAGACACCATATGGGAACACCTGTTTCGATGAGTTGAAGCGGGTACTTTGAAGGTTTTAGTTATAAACACATCTGAAGGCTGAACACATAATTAATTTGTTGCTTTCATGTAATTTGTACATATTATATTAATCTAATTAGCACTGCCTTTAATCAAATTTTGCACCTTAACCTCACTCAAAAAAGAAGAGGAAAAAAAATGTGTTAAGAATGTTATGTTAATGCTAAAAATGTATTTCCTTTTTTATTTGACTTTAAAAGAGCTAATTTTCGTGGAACAGTTTTTTTTTTTAATTTTATAAGGAAATAATCCAGTGCCTTTAATCGAATTTCGCGGACTGTTTATGGACGAATATTTATTGAAAATATATCTACATTTACATACACATATGCATGCAATATATGTACATACATACATATGGCGTACATACAGCATATACGTATATTTACACAAGATTTTAAGTAGAGTTGAACTGGCACATTAACTACCTCAGACAGAGTTATTCTGCTTCTTTCTCCACACGCATTTTCCTCCATAAAGAAGCACCACGTCCACGGCCCCGCCCATTGTGCTAAGACGCAGTCCATTAACAGTCGCTGTCTTGCTATTGTTATGGCTCTCGACCGCCCACGCTCTCTCTCTCTCTCTCTCTCTCTCTCTCTCTCTGTCAGTTATCTGGGTGTCTGTTGTGTGTCGCTTCTTCTCCCTGCCTGTTCGCGTTGCGCAATTAACTTGATTGCGCCTATAAATATGCAGCACTTGGCTGTGATTATTGCATGCGCGTCTTTTCATTTAGCTGTTGTGCTGTCTGACTCCCTCCTGCTCTCTCACTCCCTCTCACTCTCTCCCACTCTCTCTCACTCTCTACCTCTACCTCTCTCTCTCCCTGTCTGTCTGCGTCTGTTCTGCTATTTTTGCTTCGTGCTTTGCATGACGCTTCTAAGCCTAAATGTATTCACTAATTGCCATTCTTGCCATCTGATTGCGCGAGTTTTTTTTGTTTTTTTTTGCAAATTGTTGTCTCTTCTCCTTTTTTGTTGTGCCTTTCCATCTTGAACACTCTTTCGGCCGCAAGTGCTTCAGATCGCTATCAGCTGCTAATGGACTGACTGCACCGCCGTCTACTTCATTCAGTTATTCATTCACTCATTCATTCTATTCATTCTATTTACAATATTTCTGTTGTTTTGTATGCATTGTTACCGTTATTCTTATCTTGTCTTAAGTGGTTCTCAGCTCGGATTCATCTAGCTTAAACGCATACATTTCTTTCATTCATTTTCATTTTTTTTTGTAATGCATTTTGTTGCTTTATTTTAAATTGTTAAATTGACAAAATTCTGAAAATCTAAACAAGAGCATTTGGCTCAGTATAATATCATCGAGGCCATAAATGCCAGCTCAGGTTTTCAAGTTTCAAATTGCTTTGAACAGCACTTAAAACTTTGTTGGAACAAAATTCAGTTTTTGTTTTATTTGGTTTTTTGTCTCCAGCTGTGTTCTACAAAAGTCTCTCCGAGAGATTTTCTTTTGCCTGTCCGCTTGTTTCTGCAGACAGCTCAATATGAAAGTACATATACATATATGTATATATATAAAAGAATGCCTCAAGTTATTCATTTGTCAATTAAATCAACTGTAAGGACTGCCACTTATTTTGTTATACATTTTTTAAAAGTTAAGACTTGCATCTTGGAAACTTGGCTACACTCTAGCTTAGAGTTTCTTTATTTTATGCTTGGCAATACATTTTATATGCCACAGGAAAAGCAGCCAAAAGGCTGAGTTATTCCATGGGCTCTACTAGAAAATATTTCTTAGGCTTCAATAATTGACGGGTATTTCTCAGTGATGTTTCTTTCCTGATAGCAGTACGCTTTGCCCAAGTTTCTGCAAATTTTCGGTGTCGCGTCGGTGGACTTGAGATACCAGTTATACGTAAGCCCTGAACAATAAATAATCATTAAAATTGAATAAAAGTGGTATACTGAATTTGAGTAAATGTTAGAAAAATGCAGAAGGTAGCATCTGCAACGCCATTCATCTGTATGAACAAGCGGATCTTAGAGGTTTTTAGAAATAGAGACTTCAAATGTGGAATATAAGTTCTCGTATAGCCCGCCCAGATCAAACTTATTTCATTTTATCGATAACTGCCGTAATTTTGCGAATATTGTTACGTATCAATTTCCGTGCAACAATTTTCCAGGCAGAGCTTTACAATTGATATATATACATATATATATATTATCTAAAGCGTATTCTCATATTGATGTCATTACTATCAGCAGGCAGTATGTTTGTGTGTACCTATACAGTATACACATACAAGATACAAGCTGGTTTCCGGATATGTCGTAGTCGAGCCCATTCGACTATAGCATTCTTGCTGGTGCTTTTTTTTTTTTTTTTTATTTCTGTTCATGTTGCAGCTCTGCTGTTGCTGGAAAGCGGCTTAGCTTTTGTCAAAAGCAAACTAATGGTGGGCATGACGCCGGCTTATTGACTAACTAAAAGCCAACGCTGTTGTAAGCTTGCCACGCCCACCAGCTGTCGTCTGCTATCGGCTGCTGTTCGTTGTCTGTGTGTCGTTGTTAATCTTTAACCACAGTCCTAATCCGTGCGTCATGATTGAAAGCAGCTGCAAAACGTTGTGTTGCCTGCCTCCAATCGTTGGTGGTTTGGGTTGCTTGGGGCAACTTCTGGCAAGACGTCTCCTGCCAGTTGATAGTCGCAACGATGAAGGACGGAACGTAGCCCAGGATGAGCACATTGACGAGAAGATTGTCGTCGCTGCTGCCGCTGCTGATAATCTGATTGCCATGGTGTACTTTTGCCTCATACCAACTTGCGTCAGGTTGTTCAAGTTACTGTGGCAGCAACTTGAAAAGGTCGCCTTGAGCGTTTTATGCGCTGCTATTAATCAAGGTTCTGCTGGCTGCTGCATCTCAATTAGCTCACAAGTTACACCTGGAAGCCGTGCCACAGTTGCACAGTTAATGAGCTAACGCAAATGCACTTGCAGCCTAATGAGGCACCTTAACCCCCTTTTTTGTCGTGTTGGCCAGCAGTTCTTGCTATACGCACCGCACTTGACCCAAAGCCAACAACACTTCACACACACACACGCACAACTGTATATGTATGTAGAATACCGCGGTTAAGTATGCCAAAAAAAAAACACTTAACAGAAATAGTGTTGGTCGTCGCCATGTTGTGCGTTTGCCTGTGTTTGTGCGTGAGTTGTATGCTTGTGTGCTGGCCTTCATGCAGTTGACACCAATTGCAGCGCAGCGCAGTTGCCCTGGTTAACGCTGCGGCACAGAAAAAACAGGTTAGTGGCCTTCGCCGCAGTTGTTAAATACTTGCCTGTGTTCCACATACATATACACTGAGTTAATGTTAATGTTAATGTTAATGTTAATATTAATGTTAATGTTAATGTTAATGTTAATGTTAATGTTAATGTCAATGTTAATGTTAATGTTAATGTTAATGTTAATGTTAATGTTAATGTTAATGTTAATGTTAATGTTAATGTTAATGTTAATGTTAATGTTAATGTTAATGTTAATGTTAATGTTAATGTTAATGTTAATGTTAATGTTAATGTTAATGTTAATGTTAATGTTAATGTTAATGTTAATGTTAATGTTAATGTTAATGTTAATGTTAATGTTAATGTTAATGTTAATGTTAATGTTAATGTTAATGTTAATGTTAATGTTAATGTTAATGTTAATGTTAATGTTAATGTTAATGTTAATGTTAATGTTAATGTTAATGTTAATGTTAATGTTAATGTTAATGTTAATGTTAATGTTAATGTTAATGTTAATGTTAATGTTAATGTTAATGTTAATGTTAATGTTAATGTTAATGTTAATGTTAATGTTAATGTAAATGTTAATGTTAATGAATAATATTTCCTGATTATAGTTAAGGATAAATATATGTTAAGTAGCCAAAGCTTTTGTAGTACATAGAACACTGGCTTTAGTTGAGGTTGGGGTTGGATGAGCGGGTTGGGTGTCTGTTGTCACAAATAGTTAAACAAAATTCAAAATGCATAAAAATTAAATGTAACTGTAAAGTGGAGTCGCTTGTTATTATGAATTATTATTTATGCAAATAATTCACATATAATTGTATTTGGACATACACACACACACACACACACACACACGCACACACTCACACTCTGCTGCACATAAAATGCATTATGGTGCACAAAGTGCATTATATAATTACATTTATGAGCCCGTCCATCAAATTGAATGGCTAACACATTTTCGTAATACACTTACACCCCCCCCCCCCCCCCCCCCACACACACACACAGACACATATATATATATATGTATATATAGATCCTGCTCCAGTGCAGCACTCGTTGCCCCTCAGCCCACAGCCAGTCGCATTCACAACAGATGCTTTCGTTTCAAAATAGTATTAATGGCTTACAGGGGCAGGCAATGGGAATTTCTCTAAAGAAAGGTGTGGATTGATGGGGGAAGGGGGATGTGGGGATGTGGAAACAGAGAAAATGCAATTTGCAAATGGCGCGTTGCACGTTCAGCGGTTTGTTCACTTTATGTATCTGTCTCTCTGCCTGTCCATCGCCTCCAGTCAGTCAGTCTGGGCATCGGCTATTTTAATTAAGGGATATCCAGCTGTTTAAAATACTATAATTTTATTAACAGATTTTCCTTTAAAATCTGCGCACACTCAAATGTAAGCAGGTGTGGAAGTGATCCCATTTCCCATACTCTGAACAGGTACTTAAGGGTAAAAAAAAAAAAACAAATACGCATAAATATGGCAATCGTCTGCAGTAAACTGCCGTTAAAATGTGTGCCTTCATCAATATATATATCAATATTCGCCAGACAGGGGCACTTATCGATAAAATGGAAGATGAACTTAATTGGCGCGGGGTAAACGAGTCAATATTCCAAATTTGTCTGTCTCTTATAATCTCTGCAAGCCGCGGACATGGCGAAATCGGGTCACTTGTTGATCGTGATAAGGAATACATATGTATACTTTAAGCATCTTCGACCGATGCTTCCTTCTGCCTGTTACATACTTCAGCACAACTCGGCCCAAAGAAGCGAAAGTTAACTTGGGTGATTAGCAAGCAATTGTTTGAAAAGCAGCTGACATTCACGCTGTTCCACTTGGTGCTAAATCCAATCGAATTCCAGCTGTAATACGAACAACAACAGCAACAAGCACGGCATTGGATAAACAAAGGCTTGTGTTGTGTTCTGGTGTGGCTCACATAAAAAAGCAAAAAGCAACTGAGCCCCATTTTAGTTTATCAGTGGGTGCGGAACAGCAATGGTTTTCCGAATGTTGTTATCTCTTCTACGGTATTTGTTCACGTGCAGAAAATCAATCATATATCCACCGACGATTACAATGTCCAGTCCAGAGGCAACAGTGCCGCAGTCTCTTGTCACAGACAGTGCCACTGCCCCGCCCACATTGGATGCTGCCGCTTTGATCAATTTGCCCGAAACGGTTGAGCCAGATTATGAGTCGGTGCAGAATCTAGAGGTGCACGTGGAACTGGAAATAGAGATGGAGATGGAGATGGAGATGGTTGAGAACGTGGACGTGGACGTGGACGTGGACGTGGACGTGGACGGGGATGATGACTTGGGCTATGATGATCCCCGACTGCCCGAGCTGATAATTTAGTGGATGAGATTAAATGTTGTATATATGTATTTTTGCTGTTGACTTCAATTAAGGTGCTCATTTAGAAAATGAAATATTTTTTTACTGACAGCATGCAAATGAGCAATAAAATAATTAGAGACCAAGTGCAACAAAGGTGCCACAACAATTCAATTACAACAATTTTTAATTAACTTTATCGCAATTAAAACAAATGCACACAAAAACCCTGAGCAGGAGGCAGCTAACAAAATATGCCTGCAAAGTAAATACGGGTTGAAAACAACAAAATGTACAAATATATGCATAAATTAACATAAATGAAATGGATCGAAATTTAATATCACGACAAATTAATCCGCATGTCAAATGTTTACATCCTCTCACACACACACACACACACACACACACACACACAACAAATACTCAGCTCAGTGCGTATCGGATTTTTTTATTATTATTATTATCATGTTGTGCCATGCACGAATTCACAAGCATAAACAATTTGCAATAACTGAAACAATTTCCAGTGCATATTCAATAATCAAATAATAATAATAATATTAATAATGTCATATTTGCCTTCAAGCAATTTCAGTTCGTAGCTTAATCGGCTTAAATTCTCTGTCAAAGATATTTGTATTTTTTCTTTATTTTTCTAAAAAGTTTATTTCAAATTTAGCATAGAATGGGAGAGCTATGCCGACTACGTTATACTCTGTTAACTTTTGAAATAAGTTGTCAATATTGAACAGCTTCTGGAGATCTTCTATAGTATGCTAAATTTGATAATCAACAAGTTCCAGCTGTAATTGTGATCCTTTTCAGGTGATTGCTAACGAATTGGAAATGCAGAACAATTATTTAAAAATTGAGTCATATTTATTCATTGACACACTGGAATTTATTGTGTTTTTATTCTTATTCCCAAGTTATTTTTATTTGATTTTCTTTCTTTTTATATTGAGTACTGAAAAAATTATAGAGAAGACTCCTACAAATCTTCCCGCTGAGTTTGGTCGGTGTTCCTCTTACATTGCGCGAAATATAGGCTTTTATCGTATTTGGGGGCGGGAGTGGGCGTGGTCCAACTTTTTTTTGACCGAATTCTTTAAGGGTGCTACCCGTAATATATCTTTGAAATTGGGATGATACCAGTAACATACTTTCTAAATTTGGTGGCTCCAACTTTGTGGAAGATATGCGCATTGGCGGAAGTTCCTGGGAACGGTGGGTGTGGGAGTGGGGGTGGGGTGGTTTACATGCCCATCCTTAGAAGAGGTTGCCAGCAAGTTGCCTTCCAAGTTTGGTGACTCTATCTTTCAAATTCTGGGAGATATGCGGGCTTATCGATTTACACTTCCTGAAATATCGGCCTGGCCGATTATGGGCGCAGGTGTAGGCGTGGCCATACAAATTTGCTATTGGTTCTTAAAGGTGGCTACCAGTAATATACTTAAAAAAAATTTAACGGCTCTTACAGGGGCAGGTGGCCTGGGTGCGGCGGAGGTGGGCGTGGCATACACCGATTAACACCAATTAGCCTTAAAATTGAGGGCTTTATCGATTTGCGAATATCGATTTTATCGATTTCCTAGCCCCCTATTAGACGTAGCACTCCAATTTTCACGCGGCCACCGACCAGTATATGTTCCAAGTTTCAAGTCCCTATCTCTAAGGGTGTTGGACAGAAAGACAGCACAGCGGACATTGCACAAAACCAATATACCATGATACCTTCGGTATCAAAGTATGAAAAGGCAATCGCTGTTTGGACAACTGATGGTTGCACACATGCTCACGTGCCTGACTTGCCACACAGACCCCATAATTTCCTGCATCAAGTTAAACGAGCTATCTGCCTGTCTGTCTGTCTGTCTGTCTGTCTGTCTGTCTGTCTATCTGTCTGTCTGATTGCCTCTCTGTCCTCCGTTTGGGGTCATTTGTTTGTTCCCCAAATTGCAATCGTAGCTGGCAAATTAGATTTGTGATTGCCATTCGGCTGTAAACTGTAAACTTCAACTTGGGCCAAGTTATGAGCAACGAGAAGAAGAACAACAAATTGTACAGCGACCATGCAATTAAGTCGAAATGCAGCTGCTTAGAGCCAAAATCGTTGACGGTCTTTTTGTTG
Source organism: Drosophila anomalipes (assembly GCA_035041615.1). Lineage (NCBI taxonomy): Eukaryota > Metazoa > Arthropoda > Insecta > Diptera > Drosophilidae > Drosophila > Drosophila anomalipes. The sequence goes on from JAWNKZ010000254.1 coordinate 7,859,528, forward strand.
TGCTGGGGCCGTGGTCAAAAGCTCTAATTAACTTGCCAATTGGCAACAGCGGCGGCTATAACTAAAAAGCTACCGGCGACAATTTCCCCCCTCACTCTCTCTCTCTCTTTCTATGTGTGTGTGTGTGTGTGTGTGTGTGTGTGTGTGTGTGTGTGTGTGTCTGTGTGTGTGTGTGTTTGTGGTCAGACACACCTTGGCAGCTGCCGCTGCTTCCCCCACTTTGATCGCCCTCAAGCTTCTACACTCTAATAAAAATATAAGCCCAAGTCACAAAGCTTCGACTTTAAATCTGGTATCAGTTTAAACTGTGTTATATTGATATATCGGAGGACGTTGGCATTCTATTTGGAATAGACTTCGACATTTTGTGTTTTTCAAAAAAGCCAATTCGCACAACATTCTTGCAACATTCATTCATCTACATGAAAAGACAGAACGCAACACCCAATGGATAATGGATAATGTCGTAAAGCCGCAATAAAAGACACTGTTATTTGGTGATTGATGATTATATATATATATATATATATATATATATATTTTTATATTTTTTTTTTTTATGTTGTTTGAAATTCTTATTTAATTTAATTTGTGCGATGTTTACAAGATTTGTAAAAAATATCATAATAACAAAAATAATAATAATAATAATAATAATAATAATAATAAAAATAATTGAAGTATGTACTTTTTAAAGAGACGTCTCCGACCCTATCAAGTATATATATATACTTGATCAGCATCACTTGTCAAATCGATAAAACCATGTCCGTCCAAATTTCTTAAGCCGATTTTCCGAATAACTTGAGTTAGCTTGTTGAAACTTGGCCCTTTGCCAAGAGCTCTAAATAGGTCGAAGCGAAGCTATATCAAAATGGAAGAAATCGGTCGAAAGATGAGTGAGTAGCATTTTGATATCTATAAGGATACATGTGACCCTCTCCGATGCAGAATAACTACACCAATCTGGAGTATTCAGTCGTGAAACGGAAAACAAATAACTCAAATTTATGGCGTAAAAATAAGAATGTTTCGAACCCTGGACTATAACTTGAGGTGTCAGCCGATTAACTCCGGTCTGCAACGATTAACTCGGTTCGGCTTGCCTAAGATAACCGTTATTTATCTGGCTTTAGTCCATATCCAAACAAATCCAGATTGCGAATACGCTAAATAGTTTTTCAGTGTACAGTTGATTTCGTGCTGCCGCTGCTCCTGCTACTCCTGCTACTCCTGCCACGACTTGCTTTACTTTCTACTCTCTGCCACCCCCTGCTGCTGCTGCTGGCTGGTTGCCCACACGCACGCAAGCCTCGCATAACTTTCGACCAGCTCGCACTTTTTGGCCTAATCCATTTGCTTTTTGGCTGCTACAACTTTTTCACGCACCCACTCCCCGCCTCCACACACACACACACAACCAAGCCTCACCCGCATCCCTACCAGCTATTCAATATTTGGGCATTTTGAGCATTTGCTTAGCTTTATTAGGTTGCTCTTTAATAGCTTAATGTAGCCTTTATGCATCCTTCTTCTATATATCTATATATATATATATAATCTTCAAATCGGAGCTCATCTGTTGAGCACTCAGATTGCTCAGTGGCACCAACTTGTGATCGACTCTTTTGAGTCTTCCTCCTGCTCGACCGTTTGAGTGCAGCTAAACAGCTTGCTCAGTTTTCCACACATCACTCAATCCACTGCCAATCACCTCCACTCAACTGATTTGCAGCTCTAAACAGTGCAACAGTTTCATATGGCCAATTGTGATTGACAATGATTGACAGCTGTTTCGCTTGACGCACTTGTCCATTTTCCTGATGGCCTCTCGCCTTGAGCTATTTACCATCTGTGGAAACATTTTAAGCCAAGTTTTCTGCTGCAACTGGTTCTCACCCTGGAAAATGAGCTGGCTTTGGTTCGTTTCGTAAAATAATTTTGAAAATTTGTTCACCTTCAAAAAGTCTTGCTTTTATTTGTATTATTTGTAAATTATTATTTCTTATCGATAGAGGTGGTAGTTGGAGTATCGATTATTATCGATTGTTAACATTAGTCATACGTTATCGGAATGTTGTATTGATCTGCTACGTACTTTCAACACTTTTGTTGCTTGTCTCACAATGCCTCATTAACTGCTTGCCATTGTTGGCATTAGTTGGCTTGAACAGCCATTAAATTCACATTTTGCCATCATTTTAATGGAGACGATAACGTTTCTCAAGCAGCCCTTGAATCGCACTCAACTCGAACCCAGCCCCATTTTAGCACCTCTCTCTCTCTCTCTCTCTCTCTCTCTCTCTCTATCTCTGCCTCTCTCTCTCTCTCTCTCTATCTAGCTATATCTCTATCTCAATCATTTGCGGCATGCTAATGCCATATTTGGGCGTTCATCGGCGTTAATATTTCTGGCAGCCATCAATCAATGGAAGCCGCTTCTCAAAACTCACTCACGCTCTGAATGGCCACTTAAATGCCATAAAAAGCGCAAATTAATGCACTCAAAGCATTCAAATCGTGGGTTGCCCCACACCCACAAGTGGGTGGTTGAGTTGGGCGGTTGGGTGGTGCTGGATAGAATGCTTAATACGGAATCAGGTCTTTAAGTTGAACGTCGATGGTTGTGCGTCTCGCGGGCCACTCTTGTGATTAATTGATGGCATTCCAAGAGTGCTCCACACAGCATAACACACCCACAAAGTGGAGCGAGATGGTTGCCTGCCCCTATATATGTATATCCTTTATAACCGTTATATCCATTATGGGCCTGTGTTAATGGCAAACCATTGAGCAGTTAAAAGTGCGAGATTAGCATTTCCGCCTAGTCAAAGCCACGTGACCTGACCCCAAGCAAACTAAACTCCTCGACCTGCTTTGACAAGTGCCTCCCCGCCTCTCCGCCTACCCGCCTACCACTTTGCCTTGCCTGCGGCTGCCTCAAGTGGTGGCAATGGCGTGCAGCAAGGTGTGGCAGCCAAAAACAAATAACAAGAAAACAAAAAAAAAAAAAAATAAATGGCCAGTGTTATATAATATATAATGTGTAGTGCTGTTTGTGTGTGCTGCCAATTTCGACAGACATTTTGGCGCCGTCGTCCAAGCTATAAAGTTCGAGTTGCCAAGCAGCACAGGCCGTGTTATCCTTACTAACCGCAAATCGTTTGTCATCGTTTGCTATGATTGATTGATTAATTCACTGACTGACTGACTGACTGAGTGATTGAATGAGTCAGTGGGTGTGGGTGTGGATGTGGGAGTGGTACTCAGTAAGTGATGTGGATGCTGCATAAGATACGAGTGAAGGGACAGCACCAGTGGCGCCACCTGTCACTTGTCGAGCGCAACTCAACACACTGGCTGTGGTCAAAGCTTTTGCAAAATCTCACCACATACCAAATACAGGGATTTTTTTGGTTTGTGTATCCGTTGCGCTGTCTACTTTACAACTGAGCTTAATGCAGGCAAAAGCTTCTCCAATGGAAAAGTTTTGTGAAACTAACTCAAATTAAGTGTATTCCACAAGAGCTTTAAAACTGCCACTAAACAGTTGCAACAACAAGTGCTGGTCGCAAGATTTGAATGTTAACCGTTCCCTTAACCAAGTTGAGCTGACATTTTTAAATCGATGATTACCAGCAAAAAAGAAAAAGATAATCAACCTGACTAATAATGCTTAATGTTTTTACTTTGTTTTATCAACAGTAAATTTTATAATTAATCACAATCATTCTTGGGCATATGACAAGCACTATCTGCTTGCAATGCTTTTATCCTTGTGAAATATTATTCACCAACAGTCAAATATGAAATAATTCAATAACTTTCCGATTGTTACTGAATGTATATTTTAACAATTTGATTACAAACTGTTGACTACAAAAAAAAAAAATATAAATTTTTTAATAACTTGCCAACTGAACTTTGAGTGAAACACAAATTGAAATTGATTCTGTGCCGCAAACAAAAATTAATTAATTTTCAAAATTTGCTGTAAGCCGTTAACTTTGCCATTAAATTGTAATTGTATTTATTTTGGCTGCTGTCAAATCTGAGACACTGTTTATTCAAGAGCAAAAACATATAAATGAACGTCACTTGACCCATTAAATTTATGTGGCATGTGCTGATAAACTTGGCTACTCGATTATTTGCACATCATTTCCTCCATTTAAGTAACTTGAAAATCTCCCCCCTCTCCCCCTCTCTATCTATATATATATATCTGTCTCTTGTTCTGTTAAACATTTACTTATACACCCTTCAATTTTGTTGTACTTGCAGCTAACGGAGCTCGAGCAACGCGTCATCGAAGCGGAAGAACGCGCTGAGGAAGCTGAAGATAAGGTAAGTCATTAAATGACTACTGACAGAGCAACAGTCCCAACTTCCAACCACAAAGAGGACATGCAGGATATTAAAACAAGGGTAGCATCCTCAGCCAGCCAGCCAGCTAGCCAGCCAGCCAGACGACGGCAGATATCACAAGCCGCGTCTGCGTCGGGCAGGCGGCGCCTCATTAGAAGCCAGTTAAAGCATTTAAGCGCGTGCGGCATTTAGATGACAACATGACAATAATGCCACACTCACAACAGTTTTCTATGCCCCATGCTCAGATTTGTTGCAACTTTCTAGTGCTATTTCGTTATTTCTCAACTGTTTGCCACATCTTTGAAGCGACTGTTGAATTTTTGCTTTCTTCAAAATATCCAAAATATCTTCTCTTTTCTCAAGGCAAAATGTGGTTAAAGGTGCAGTTGAATTTTCGCCTGCTTTGTTTCTCAAGTCACTAAATTATCTTTAAGGCTGCAGTTGAATTTATCTATTTCTCAAGTCACAAGAATGCTTAAAGCTATCAATTTATCGGTTTCTCAAGTTAAAACTCTGTTTACGCCGGGAACAGTGCATGGCGCAGTCCGGTTACCAAAGCTTTCGTCTGCAACTTTAGACTCGTGTTTATTTTATTTTTTTTGGTATTTTGGGATGACTTTGTTTTTTTTTGTTTTGCCAGACACCAAAACTTTTGGCACATTCGGGCAAACAAGCGACGAACAAGCCAAGCACAAACAATGTCGGCTTTTGCGGACAAACAACGACAACACGGGCAACAGCAACCATAACAACAACAAAAGCGACATCAACAACAAGCCGAGCAACAAAATGTTGTCACCAACTGTCCCCAGAAATGTAGCCCAGCACTTGCATAAATCGACTTCCGCTCCAGAGCCCGGAAATTCGCATTAATGCAATGCTGCGTACGCTGTCCGCTACCCCTCCCCTCCCCGCACACACACAACCCCAAAATAGACAGCTTTTTCCCTCTCCGCCCACTGTCTTCAGTAAAATTCGTGTGGTTGCAAGTGATGCTGGGCTTTTGGCAAGCATGTTGCACCCCTCCCCACCACACACACACACACACACATGCTCAGAGAAACCAGAGCCCTATAAAAACTACCCCGATTGCGACAGCCACACAATGGGTGGCTCTATCGCATAACCACCCAGCCACCTAGCCACCCAGCCACTAAATTCATCCAATACGTTTTACGCGCGTTTTCAATATCAAATGCGCATTGTTTGCATTAACAAGTCCCATGGGGATTTTGGCTTTACCTACGCAATGGGGAACAGCTACCAACTCCAACTCCAACTCTCAACCGTATCCGTGCCCGTAACCGTAACCGTACGGTAAAACGTAGCCATACCCCTGGCCCCGTATCCGTATCCGTTTCCGTTCCAAACACCCCATACAAAGAGCAGACGAAATACAAATATTTTCCAACTTGCGGGCAGGTTTATCTCTGCAACGCATCTGCAGCTGGAGTTGACGGCTATCGTTGGGGGTCCAACAGCTTTAGCTTTAGCTTTAGCTTTAGCTTTAGCTTTAGCTTTAGGTACTGCTTAACCGTTAGTATGGCCAACCACTGTGACAAATTGAATTCTGTGTGTGTTTTTAATTTGTGCATTGGGAGGTGAGAATCTCCCGGAGTTACAGAAGGCCCGGCATAATCTCAGATCCTTCTGTATGCCTATGATGAGCTGGCGGCCTTCTCTCCAGTGTGACGCAGATTCCATCCTGTGCTGGACTAAGCTCTTTGGTGGGTGTCCTGAGTTAGTAGCCGCCTATACCTCGAGAAATGGTAGAGCACATGTTCAAGGGGTGTCCTCGTGCCTGAACCTGTGTTGTAACCTTGAAAGAACTGAGAAAGATGATAGTCTACTTCACCTATACTCCTCCCTATCCACTCCTCTAGGTTAAGGACTAGCCGATGTGTCCATCTTTCATTCCTCGCTGCGCTCCATCTACCAAGCCAGGTGTCCATCGTCGCTGCTCTCGCTGTCCTTCGGGTGGTCACCATTGTGATAACGTCCCCCTCTGCTGTCTCCCCAGTGCGAATCTTGGTCATTTCCTTCGCTAGAGCTTCTTTCGCAGTCCTTTTTTATTGAACACTGGCGTTGTCCAAAACGGTACTGCGTACAGCAGGATGGAGGGTACCACTTCGCTACCGTCTCTACCAGCTTGTGTTCCTTGGCCAGGTCATCTGCAAAGCCTATAAGGCTGCCTCCCTGAGGTAGTTGGAGCCTAAGTACCTCATCGTACATTACGTTCCACAACAGTGGGCCTACAACCGAACCCTGTGGATCTTCTGCTGTGACCTCGTAACTCCTCGGACCGTCTTCTGGGGACTCTGTCTTAGACGCCTTCTCGTATTGATTTGCCTCTAAACACGAGCTGCTTACACTACTCAGGACAGGAATCGACTTGGTCATTGCCATGTTAATGGCGATCAAGGACTTTTCGCCCCGTGTCATATCAGTCTTAAGCCTGCCAGCACTCGGGTGTGTGTGTGTGTGTGTCCACCTAAAGGGGGAGGCGAGGGTAGCCATAAGCCATAAGGGGATTCGCTATGTTAACCTTGCTGGCAACCCTTCCTTGGGTTTCCTTGTTGGCTTTCAACAGATAGCAGAAAGCGTGCCCCAATTATTATCATATGCATCACTCACCAGAAACTATTAGCCAAAAGTAAAGCCAAGGCTTAAACGACACGAGCACTGAACGAGTCTTTCTTTCTGTACAAGGACCAAAAGGATTAATCCTCAAAATGCACTCATGGAATATCAAATAGTTGTAAACATTTCCTTTTTTTTGTTTATTTTCTTTCTACAATTTATAGTTTTCAAAATTGTCTTTATTTTGTTGTTATGAGGAAAGTTGCTTAAATTAGTTTGTTGAATTGTCAAAATGCGTCTTCTAAATAACTAAAAAACAATATGCTTTTTTTTCGAATCATAATTCTTACAGTTTGAGCTGCGTTTTGGTCACTAATCAATTTAGTGTTCGATGCATTGAACTATTTCAATTATTGTTTCTAATTTATTAGATATTGCTAAAAGAATAATAGCGCTGATCAGAAGTCCATAACATAAATTCCTTGATTCTTTTCCCAGTTTTTTTTATAATTGTTCTTACACTCCTCAGTTAATTCCATATCCGATTTTGTCTTTAACAACATTTTCTCAGTCATAAGCCAAAATCCATAATATTTTTCAACTACCTGTTTGCTCAGAGGACAAGGAGGAAGTGCGGAAGTGCGCCTGCTATTGGGGGCGTGTGTTATCGGAAGGGGCGGGGATGACTGTTTGTTGCTTGTAGGCTTTAAAATGCATTAAGCTGATGCGATTTGTGCTCCATTCGCAGTCACACATGGCACACATTGCGCAGTGTTGCAAAACGCCGGCGTTGCGAGCCAACCAAAACACAATGAAAAAGGCGCGCGTGCGTGCGTGCGTGCGTGCGTGAGTGAGTGCCAAAATACAAATGACAAATAACAAAACAAACAGCTGGCAGAATGCATATCAAACCTTGAGCGGCAACACAGTGGCGCTCAAACTGTAAGCGCTGTTTTCGGGGGTTGCTTCGCCTCAAGCTCGATGACAGACAACAGCAGCTGTCCGAGAGAGCAAGACAGCGAGCAAGAAAGAGAGAGCCAGATAGAGAGAGAGAGAGAGAGGGAGAGAGTGGGAGAGAGTGAGTGCGTGGAATGGAGTTTTATGAGTGCGTTTGTTGGGCAAGCGACTGCAAGCCAGAGAGTAGTCTTATGCCGAGCTGCAGCTTTTTATGTAGTTGACAGCTGTGCGCACATCCTGAGCAAAGGATAAGCTGTTAAAGCAGACGGCCCGAGGAGAGGAGAGAAAGCGTCGCTAAGAACCAAAAGAAAGCCTAAAATGTGAAACAACCACCGAAAAAAAAAAAACCGATTGACTACTGACTGACTGAGAGAACGAGAAATGGAACGACGAATGAGAGGAAAGAGGAAAGGAAGCTAAAGCAGGCGGGCGATAAGCCAGCGTAACAAAGAGCACAGCGCAATAGTTGTGCAAAAGAAGACTTGTAGCTGCTCCGACACAGGCTGCTGCTCGGGCTGCCTTTTATTTTTGCGTTTCAATTTGTTTAAACAATTTTCGACCACCATTTCGGCCAAAAGTTGCTGCAGCCCAAACCAACAAAACAACAAGCTAACTGCATGTCAAACGCAGCAAAAGCGAAAGCAAAAGCAGCAGCAAGCAGTAGCAAAAACAACAATAAACAACGACGACGCTCGGCGCAGTGTTGCGAGTGTTGCAAGTTCAAAGAAATCACAGTAAAAAGCAAAAAGAAAGAAGTAAAATATTCAGTGCATAGTGAAAGGCGCGAGGGGTGGCCCCAAATCGGCACACGCATTAAATACATAAGTGTTTAACAAACAAAAAACAAGAAACAAATCTAAAACTGAGCACAAGAGAATCGACAAAAACGTTGAATTTGTTAAGTTTTGTTTGTTGCCCAAAATGCTCAAGAACTATTTAAATCGAAAATTCCAGTAGCTTCAACGTGTTTGTTTGTATGCGTGCGTGCGTGTGTTATGTATGTATGTGTGTTGTTGTTGTTGCTGACAGCCAAAAGTGCCTAACGTAGTAAAGTATAGGCCAAATTTCGCATTGTATTGCGCAAAAATATACACAACCTACAAACACACACAAATCAGCCATTTACAGTTACAACGTGCATGTGCCTGCTGCGTGTGTATGTGTGTGAGTAAATGTGTGAGTGCCACCCTACGCGAAGCTAGAGAGAGAGAGAATACCAGAGAGCAGCAGCGAGAGAACAGTGCGAGAGCGCGCACATGTCAATGCAGACAGCTGACTGGCGAGCCACAAAGCAAAAGCAAATAAGCAAAAAGGCAATGGAAGAAAACAACGCACAGCAAAGGAGACAAAAAAAATATACGCTTGCGTGTGTGTGTTTATGTGTGTGCGTGAATTATGCATTAACAAATAAAGCCAATTGTTAGCAGTTAGCAACAAATAATAGGGGAAGAGAGAGAGAAAAACTGCAACAAAAACATAGCAAAACAAACATATCAAAACCGACACACAATAGGAAACGTCCATTTACAACACAAAAGCAGCGACTGCATTAAAATACATACTTACACACACATATGTACATGTATACGTGAATATACAAATTGGGCAAATTAACAACAGCAGCAGCAACAACAATAACAACAACAAACAGGACAGCTCAAAGAACAGCTTTCTTTCGATCGTTGCCTCGCTAGTAATACGCTGGCTGCTGTTGCTCTCAGCATTGCCAGCGGCGGGCAACGCATTTAGGGGGCATTGCCAGACGCAAAAGCCGCTACAATAACAACAACAGCAAAAATAACAGCCACAACTGAAGTGAATTTGTTATTAACCCATGACTGAGGCAGTGTCATAAAATGTTGCTTTGTCGCCGCGCGGCTGCCAAGCGTCGCCGCTGCTGCGTTTGCTGCCGCCACAAACAAAGAAAATGGGAGCAGCGGCAGCTCCACTAGCTGCACACAGACAAATGAGCCAAATCTTTCTCCGCCCACCTGCTTTGGCAAACAACTGACAACATTAACATAAGACAACGATAACAACAACGATAATTACAACGATAACGATAACGATAACGATAGCAACTTTAACTTTAAGACCCGTGCAACGAACCATTTTTATGAATGGATAACTATAGAAAAAAGGTAAGTCTGCTAAAACTACCGTTTCCATCTAGCTTCAGCTCTCGGGAATTCTCGAATTATTATACATAGGTATTTACATACATAGCCACGTGTAATATGACCGTCAAAAATATCTTAAAGTCTTAACCTTTATGAAAGGTTGTAATAAATAACCGTATGTATTCCGAAACAATTTTTACTTTAATCTGCGTTTCGTTAACAAGAGCTTATTTTCCAAATTTGATGTCTACAGTTGCAGATCGACGCAGCTGTTGCTGCTAGTGAAGAATTCTAGAATTCTATTCCTTATTTCGAGGGCGCTGAAAGGCAGACACATCATTTTTAGCGAAAACACGTAGAGAAAGGAATAAAATCGGACTAAAATTTCATTTTGATAATGTTTGTAAAGCTCAAAATTTGTAGCTTAAACTATTTTGCCCTTGCCTTTCTCAATATGTTGGTGTTATATGTTTGATTTGCATGTTATTTTCTAGAATCTGGTTACTTTATTGCTACTAAAACAAATGGTGTCACTTTAGATGGGCTACGATTGGCTAAGATCCCAATTCTAAATGATTTTTGAAATTCTCATTTCAATTTTGTGTTGTATTCGATTGGCCTGTCTAATTGGAACACCCACCTGGCTGCCGCTGTATTGCACGAACGGATCAGCAGGCTGCAACAAGCCCGTGGCAGCCGCATAACAAATTTATTTTAATTTTACGCTTCGTGCATGTGAGTTGGCTAAAATTAGAGGGACCAGCTCACCCAATCCAAACCCCCGGCCCACCATCATATCTGAAATTAACTCATAACTCACTAAAAATAAAAAGAATAAAATTAAATTTATCTAGCGCTTCAAAATCGCTCAGAAACTCTTCGCATAATTTATGGCGCTCAACATCCCACAATCCGCTTCAGTCCGCTTCAGTCCCCGCAGCTGCTGGTAAACAGAATTCAATTAAAAATTTCGCACTTCGTATTTGAACTTTTAACCCCTTCCGGGTTGGGGATGGGGGTGGCGAATTGGGTCAATCTTTTAATGGGACTTTTCAATTATTTAGCCACTTATCTGTGTGTCGTCATCGCTTTGTTGCAGTTTGTTGTGTTTATTGTGTGTTGTTGCCCCTTTTTTATATACATGCAACCAGTTCATCAGACACAAAACTGCAAAATCAATTAACGTGCTACGTGGGTGTTGCATGAGTTGATCGATTGCATCAGGCTCTTGCCGCCACCGCGCTCTGCCCAACGAGTTGACGATTGATGCGGCAACATTCGCGTTGCATTCGCTGCTGGGGCACGTGCCATCCTAGGGCAATGCAAGAGCACTTATGTATGGCTTGTTTGTATGCGCCACATTATGCTCCATCCACAATTCGCTTGTCTCTCATCGCATTCTCGTTCCTCAAACACTAATCAACTCGAGCACAGTGGCCATTTATCTCTGCGCAAACAAAGCGCCAAGTTGATTGAATTGGATTGGAAACAAAACGAACAGTTACAGATGCAGTTGCCGTTGCAAGTTATACCATGCCTCAGATGTGGGCCAAACGCTGATTTCATTTACTATTGCTTCTTGCCAGCCTATTCAAACCGGGCTTAGATATGATCTAAGCCAAATTTATCGAACCGAATTCAAATTGGCATTATCAAAAATATAATGAATAAAATACTGAATAATAATAATACTATTGGAGCTACTAAGGCTTAACGACTTTTTACCCTATTGGATTTTCTCAATGTTTTGCACTCAATTTTGAACAATGAACATTTTATTTACTTTACATTCAATGCCCCCAGATTAATTATAAAAATGTTTTAATCTTCCATTTATATTTATCATTTATCAATTTTATATTATTTAATTTATTGCTTTCATTTTAAATAAAATTAAATACATTTTATATTTAAAAAATTAAGGTTAAGTTTTGTGGTCTCCCAACTTATAGGGATACTCCTTCAACTTTACACCATGTAGCGTTTCTGATATCGCTGCTGATTTTTATAGATTTCCTACGTTAAGCGCATCTATGCGTCGTATTGGACCAATCGAGTAAACCATTTTCCAGATTTCCTTTATAGCCCGTTTTTCACAATGATTGTGCATAAAACTTCACAGAATGAAGCAGCAAAAGCGCGTTGGCGTTTGCCTCATTTTGTTGCTGTTTTTGTTGCTGGTTTTGTTGCTGTTGTTTGTGTGCGCTGCTTCAGTTGAATTAATGATGCATGCATCCGTCATCAGACTGCAGCGCAGACGATGACGATGACGTTGACGTTGATGCTGACGTCGACGGCGACGGCGACGGCGCCACTTTCGCTTGAAGCCGCCTCCGCAGAAGCAGCAGCAACAGCAGCAGCCGCCGCCGCCCGCCCACTCACAGTTGGCCCTCGGGGCAGACGTTGCCGTTGCACATTTGAAAGACGTAATGCGTTTTATGCGTTGGATTTTTCTCGACTTAAGTGGTCTTTTTACAATACCCTGTGTCCATTAGAAAGTAACTAAAAATAATGTATATAATACAACTTTTACGTATTATATATATTGTATACATTGTATACAAATATATATGTGGATCGATCATCCTCAACAGCCAGAGCGATCTAGTGCCGTCTGTCCGTCTATGAACCAGTCGATCTGAGCTAAAACAAACACAATTTGGTATATGCCCAGCCAGCTTATTGCCTCTTTTTCCATCACTTAATGATGCAGCTTAAAAATATCGATAAATATCGATATTTGACTTACAGTTTGAGCTTATCTTGCTAGGCGTAATAACAAGAGCCATCAGATTTGATAAAATATACATATATCAGAGCTGTATTAATAGCTGTGCTATTAAAATTTATTATAGTTGTATATAAATGCATTATAATTGATATTAATAGAGCATAAGCAATCGCGCATGTATAGTAGGGTATCTGCCATTCGGGCTAATGCCTCGACTGAGGCACTCTCTCGCAGTTGTCGTTGTATTGCTCTGTTGCATTTCTTTATTTAAAACTCATCAGCAAGTCGACGACATCATTTGGCGCGCCGCAGTGCGAGTTGGCTCCGCACATTAATATGCATTTAAAAATAGCGCCCCATGCGGCGGGGTCTATGGAACAGTTGCCGCAACGTGAATGATGTGCCACATCAGTGTGGCAGCAGATACTTTGTTGTGCCCAGCTTTGTGCTCGAGCCTTATTGCGATTTCCTACGGCCAAAATTCAAATGCTTTAACCAGTGACTTATTGGAGGCGAGGAGTGCGTTTTTCAGAGAGAGAGAGGGACAGAAGCGAGCGCAAAGATAAGGATAAGGGTATGGTGAGGGTTATAATAATGCTAAGGGTAGTTCTAGTTGTAATTTGGCTGCCAGCCAGTCTACTCGAGGCGTATTACTCACTTAAGCACTCATACGAAGGAAGGTTTTTTTTTTTTGTTGCTTGTGGTAATTTATTATACCCTGTGCTTTAGTTTTCGAGAGCATCCACATTCTACTTCATATGAATAAATAGTTGAAATTATATTTATGAAATTATATTAATTATATATATTGCAACCTTAACATACTAAATAAAATATATCCTAAATTGCAAATACGCGAATAACTTTTGAAGTAATGCGATGACATAAAATGAGCTGAATGACTTTGCTCTTTGCTCTTTATATATATATATATATATATAAATAATTTTGAAATGCCTTATTTATCCAACCCCAGTTAAGTAAAATTTTGGTATCTCTTTGCTGCAGTTAGATTGAATATTGAATATAAATTTATATCACATGATAAAATGGCTTTAATTTATGATTGATCAAAATGATTAGAATTGGTGCAAGGGTATTTTATGTTCGGGAAACCCAAAGATTGATTTATTTTCGTGGGTTTTGTTTTTATAGTTTTTTGCTATTTGTTTTCTTCAGAGTTGTTGTTGAACGCGTCTAGCCAATAATGTTCATGCTGGCTGGCGCTCTGATGGATGTCGAGGACGACCATGAAACTGAGTCATTTCGCATCATATCTCATCTGGCGTCCAATTCTCAGTTCTACTGGCTGCTTTCGCTGCCTGATGCCAGCTGAATGTTTTGTTGTTTTTTAATCAGCGAAATTGTTGACACCAACCGTATACAATCAGCGAAAGAGCTTCCAAATGCGTGGCATGAACGTGTGGCACACAACCCAAGCAACATGCTAGCTATATGGATGTACATACTTTTAAATTAAATATGCTGGTTAGCCGTCAGCTGGAAGAGCTATCACCAAATTTGGGCAGCAGCTTGCGATATAAATTGTAAGATGTGGCAAGATGCTATTGCTGCTGCTGCTGCTGCTGTTCTCAGTGTTGTTCCGACACATAATCTGACAACTGACATGCAACTAAGCCACGCTCCACTCCATGCCACATGACACGCACTTCTGGCCGGAAGGATGGCAAAGTGACTTATGTTTGGTCTGTTACTCAGCCCACCTCACACATCTGGCGAAAGTTGGCAATGTCATTGACGCCACTCCGTTACAAGACACAAGATTTTTGCAGCGAGATAGACCCTGTGCCTTTACCCAGGACTTTTTTTGTAGTCAGGAAAACGAGAGTCAAATGACCAATGAAATACTTTGAAATGTTTTCACATGTGTATATAAAATAAAATATAAAAAAATACGAATGAATATTTGCCAATTTGCAATGCTTCGGTATAGTTTTGAGTGATATGGTAGATATACATATATATGATACAAATACTTTAGAAAGCACTTGGTAAATGTTTAGAGCAAGCAACTCTTAGTATTCCAAAATTGAAGTCAATCCTTGCAACTATGAAAATAGAAATATAAAAATGCTTTCGAGTTTTGGCACGCAGTGTTCCGAAGCAGTCGCAACCCAATACCGTTAGATTTGTCATCCCTGCGTGAGTCATTTCAATCGGAAAACAGGGGCAAGGGGCAGGCTGCTGTTGAATTACGTATTTTATTTCTCTAAATTCCATTTCCATTTTAAATGTATAACCGAAACACGAACGAGAACCAGACGCATTATTGATAACTGATAAGGCCAAGATGAACGATAATGTTTGCTGTAAGCTTGCCCCTTTATTATTGTTGCGGTTAGTGTGTTAGATATGTTAGAGTACTATAATATGTGCTCATTATATATATATATATATATATATATGTATATATATATATTTGTATTTATGTGTGCACAAAGTATACGTGCACCCACAGAGTGTGATATATGACATATATTACAAGATGAATTACCTGCCACCCCAAAAATAAAATACACACACACACACACACACACACACACACGCACACACACACGCATGGCAAATGGTTCGCTTCGCGTCGCTAAAACTTCCCTCTCTCAGCTGTCTAGGATGAAAAACACACACACACTTACTAATTTCCCACCTCCACGCACTCAAATTTCCCTCTCACTCGCATTTGGTACTTGGTGCTTGTTGGCTGATACTTGGCTGGCAGCCGATTCAGTGTTTCAGAGCTGCTCGAATAGTGCACGTCGTTCGGCGGCTTCTCGCAGTTTTTACGAACGGTGCCAATTGTTGAATTGTCTTAGAACCCGTCGTCTACTTGCTTCTTGTAGCATTATCAAAGTGATTTTTGTCGTGATTGCTAAAATATTCTTAAATATTTGATTTAATGTTTTGTTTTTCTTTTTTGTTTATGGTGCGAATAACAAAGAACTTTGTAAGTGCTGCCCAAAAACAACCCTCGGCAGCTGCCGCAGCAGCAGCACAACAGAACTCGCGATCAACGCCCTACCCTTCTCCGCCCACCACCAAACCGGTTTATACTCGAAAAGTTTTGCCTCGCGAATTATTATAAAACCTAGTGTTTTTTATTTATTTTTTTTTTTTTGCGCCTCTATTGGAAAACAACCCCCAACCCTTAGAGCAGCATATCATGGCAATGAACTTCTGATCTAATAAGATGATTCCTCATTCGTGTGTGTCTTTTTCCAGTGAACTCACGAAAATCGCATTAAGACTTGCGTATATAAAACTCTTACAGCGAGAAAATTG
The DNA here is from genome assembly GCA_035041615.1 of Drosophila anomalipes. Taxonomy (NCBI): domain Eukaryota; kingdom Metazoa; phylum Arthropoda; class Insecta; order Diptera; family Drosophilidae; genus Drosophila; species Drosophila anomalipes. Next base: position 7,875,587 of record JAWNKZ010000254.1, read on the forward strand.
TATTCAAAGGCCTATTAAAATGGCAGCTATCCTAAAGGAGCAGGGCAGACGCACACTGTGCTCAAAATGTATGTAAAGCCTATGCAAAAACCAGTATTTATAATTTGAAACACAATAAGAGTATATGTATATATGTACATATGCTATTTGAATATAATATAATAATAATAATAATATAATATATATATATATATATATGTATATATATATAATAATAATAATAGTTCATTGTTTATGTAGTCACACATCGCTTTTAACTGACTCCTTAAAAGCATCTCACAGTTTTCTCGTTATCTCTGATCTACTAAAAGTATGTGATAATTATTCTACCGATCTAATTGTAATAACCTTTAAAATTGGCAACTGCAAATTGACTATGTAAACAATTCTGTGAATGTTATTCGATATTTTAAAAGAGAATTAAGTTTGACTCGCTTGATTGAAGTTACTCGAAACTGATAAACGATAAACTGGGAGATATTATAGTTTTGATGTAAAATGTTCTCAATTTAGAGTTCAATCCATATCGCTACAAAGCGTGCAACAATTTTGTCTAAGCATTGTGATTGCGTGGAGGCAAAATGACTTTAAAGAATAATATAAATAAAAAAATATTTATACATTTTCGGTATGGTGTTGTCTAACTGTCCTTTGTGGCAATTGTGTGGTAGGACGGGTTCTATTATTGCCCGATCTATCAGCTGTGGCCGTAGGAATCGTAGGAATCGAATATTTATAAGCAGAATACACAAAGAAGAAAAAGTAGACGAGATAATGAAAAAAGTTGCCAAGTGCCGGCAATGAAACAAAAGGAACACACGCAGTAATGAGAGGGGAAAAATGCTTTTAATTCCCCACAAGTTCTCGTGTGTGTGTGTGTGTGCCTGTTTGTGTGTGCCTGTGTGTGTGCGCGTGTTTGTCTCACGAGTTTTCCCAACGTCGAACGCATCGTTGAGCTTCTCTAAGGGGCATTTGGATAAAGTTGTCTTTGCCTTTGACGTTGTTATTGTTGTTGGTTGTTAGTCGTTAGTTGTTGTTGTTGTTAGTTGTTGTTGTTGTTGTTAGTTGTTGTTGTTGTGGTGGAGAGGGGATTGTTGCTTCACGCTTAATTGGTTAGCGACAACGAACAAATTGTTCACGTTTATGAATTGGGATCAAAAAGTTGGCAGCGCCTTTGCCGGTTTGCAGTCCAAAGTTTGGCTTAACACACATACAAAAAGGGCGATTGATATTCCAAACGATATACAAATGTTTTTTTTCCCGGGTGTGTTTTCAACCTATTTGGATTTTGTTCTAACACAAAAAAAGAAACATAATTTCTTATTATTAAAAAGTTTATCTGAGTTCCCAAAATGGGTATAAATATTTAAATGGCATTTTCGGTTATTCTGTGTCAGCACTTAAGAATCATTCAATCAAGTCGAACAATTTATTTATCATACTATATCATTGTGAGCTCCTTTGGAAAGCTTATTTCGTCACTATTAAAACTAATCAAGCGAATAATTGAATATAATACTGTTTGAAATGATTTATTTTACGCTATTAACATTGACATTTTCAGCTAATTTCTTAAGACTCCGATTATTAATCTTATTATAATATTACTTTCTACTCAACTTAACTTGTACAATGCTGACTCAGACTAACTTCAATAGCCGCTGATGATTAAGAATTGATTTGAAAACCATTTTCAAAGCACTCACAACATAATTTTAAATATTGCCATGAAACTGAGACTTATCCCTTAAACATTTGAACGTTTTAAAAATGTTCCATTCTGCTTGAGTCAAGTTTGTCAATAGATGGCGCCACTTTCAGCGAGAACTCTTTGCACTTTTTGTTGTTGGCCAATTGAGGGGATAGAGGCATTTGCGAAACTCCCCCTCCCCCTCCTCCTCCCCCGTCCCCCATTCGCACTTCCACTTGAATGCACTTTTGTTCTGCACCCAGGCAACATTTGCACAAAAGCCTTTTGCTAAATTAAAAAAAAAAAGAAGTTTGGAATACAAAAAAAAAAAAAAGAAATGGAAAACAAAGTGCAATTTGACGAGGAGGTGGCGTTCAGCCAGACGCCATACTTTGTGCAACCTGTGGGGTTTCCCACTGCTCCCAACGCATAATTAACAATGGGCTGGCCAAAAGGCGTAGACCCCAAAGGCAATCGCATCCAAATGAATTGGGTATTTCAGATTGTTGTTGTTGTTCTGGAACTGTTAGATGGTGAATGAATGTCTCGATCTTAAATTTTGAATTTCAACCGAACAGCGGGCAGCGGGCAGCTGCAGTCGACGCCATTTATCACAGAGATGAAAAAAAAAGAAAGGCGTGGCGCATACCACCCACTGTCAAAAACAGTTGCCGTCAAGGGGCGGTATTAAGGAAAATTATTGAAAGTCGCACATCTTTTTTCTCTCCAACTATTTTTGCTATTGCTTGCACACTTTTCATGCATATAATATATATACTTATACTTATATAAATAAATATATATGTATATATTTGCTCTCGCGAAATTGTCGGCATCTTTGCTTTGTGCTCTTGCCACGATGGCGTTTCCCCGATGGAGGAGTTGAAAAATCAGAAATGCGCAGCTGAGTGTTGCCAATGGCAGCCGTGTTGCCGTGGGCCAAACAGGTCGCACTTTAAATTCAGCATATTACCAAGTTCCTCGTACTAGTCTAATCCCAAATGGGTGAGGTCCACTGCAACGGGCTGGGCGCTGTTCTAAAACTTTTATCAGCAGCTAAACTTTTGTTTTAGTTTGTTGCCTAGCAAAAGGAGCCGCTAAGTTTTTGCCCCCCTTCCACAAACTCACATTCTTTATCTTGCTGCAAAACTGATTAGGTTCAACTTGCCAGTGACTTGCCGTCAGCTTCAGCTAGCAAGCAAATTGCTTAAGATGCAACAAGCGGCGGCTGCATGATAATTATAAGCTCAACCAAACCAACAAAAACTGATAAAGTGCTCTACAATGATGAAATGTATCAGCTGAAGCTCCCTGAGTTTCCTGAGTTTCCTGAGTTTCCCAAGTGATCGACCCATTGCGGCCGCTAAACATAACAAGTTTGCTGCATCTCAACCCAGATTAGGGTATACCATCGATGGTTTCCCAGGTGATTTCCTATAGCTAATTATTTCTTATACCATAAGTCAGACAAAAGCAAGAACCCTTTTTTAACACAAAAGTATATTCATAAAAAAATCACCCTGAATTTTAAAAAGTTGCCATACTTTGGCTGCCAAGGCGGATGTATCTTGTTATTCACAAAGTATATTTCCAAAATGGAAGATTTCTTTTTTTAAATAGGTTTTTTTTTTCTAATTCCAGTGTACATTTTTTTTTATTTAGATTTTTGTATTTATATTTCGAGCTTTAAGCAAAATAAAGACAGCAACTGAACTCTAAAAAAGTAGTCTCAATTTTAGAGACGATTTCTTATCTAAAAACCGAGCTACTATTTTTTAGAAATATTTTCAATTATTACAAATACATGTCTGAAAAACTGAAAAAAAAAACCTTTCTGATTTTCAGAACATTTTTCGTCTATTTAGAAATAAAGTCCAGTAAATTTTCTAAGGGCTATTTTTTTCTTTTATGGCTATATGTTTCCCCGTGTACTAGATATAATTATGTTAATTATCGAGCCAAAATGAAACCTTTTTCTTATGGTAAAAAGTATGCAACGATCTTCGTATTTACCTTATTTAAAATCCACATAACTCATAATAATAGCTTTAGTAATAATAAATAAAATGAAATAGTTTAAACAATTAAATGCATATTGATATGCACATTTATAATTCTTATAATTTAAATGGTTTTGTAAATTGAAGTTTTAAAGCTTTATCGAGCTTGAGAGACGCCACAAAGTAGGCAGCATTTGCCTCACACTAACACCCGACTGACGAGTGCCCCTCGTGGCGGCAACATAAACAGGATGCAACGTGTGGCAGTCAGCTGCCATAATTACAGACGCTGCAATGTTCGCCAGATTCGTTTAATTGGTGCAAGCGGGAGACGAAGCTAAAACATTGCGGCTGGCAATGGAAGTGGTTGTACAGTAGCAGTAACAGCAGCAGCAACAGCAGCAGCAGCAGCAGCCATGTCGGGAATAATTTGCAACAAGCACATTTTCAATTTCAAAGCTGCCACAACATGTAGCAAATATTGACATTGACTCTAATGGAAAAATCATTCGGGAGACTGCGATGACAGCGAAGTTGCAACAGCAAAGACAACAACAACTGGAGCGGCGGCAGGCAAATGACAAACTGCGCTATTATGTTGCAAAGTTTTTATACATTTTATGTGGCTCTATGCTTAAATTGAATTACAATTTCTATGGCGTTGCCAGCATTTAAAGCCGCAGCGGAAGCTGCAAGCAGCTAAGTGGCAACAGCAGCAACTACCCCAGACAAAACGACGACGCGTCTCATCGCGTGCCACCATTTGGTTTGGGGCACAGAGACGTTAGTGCTTTAGTTGTGCTTTTTATGGACTGTTGTCTAGAATGGCTGCTGCTGCTGCTGCTGCCTATAAATAACAATGGAATCATGACTCGAAATTAAACGTCGAAAATGTGGCATGACAAGAAGGAGTGGAAACATATGCGTGGAAGGAGGGGGAGGAGGCTGCTCTTGTGTTTGCTCATGAAGTCAAAGAAACACAACCAGAAACACAAATAAAACGGGAAGGCAGATGTGAAAGAAGCCCAAAGATGATGTGCAGCCAAAGTGGATGCCAAGACTCAAGAGAGCGCAAGCAATCAAAATATGGGAACAGGGGGTTGGCGATGGTGCCAGTCATCAAAGGAGAGAAGTTGGACAGATTTCTACTTAAACACATACATACATACATATGTACATGTTGCGGTCCATTTGTGTAATATGAATTAACTAATTGCCTAGCAACGTCATCAATTTGTGCACACAATAAAGTGTCACGACTCCAGCTGCATCCCCATTAAGCCAACCAACCCACAACCAGGCGCTACTGTGCGGCAAATTTGTAGAAATGACAAAGCAGCTGCCTAGACAAAGCCAAGATTTAAAACCAAAAGAGACTTCAATCAGTGCCATTAAATTATAAATAAATAATAATTGCTCGAAACGAACGAATCAATTAAGGAGGGCCTTGCGACTGGAAAGCTGAGGGGGAATATACTTTAAAGTTTTTCACAATTATAATTTGCAGTGTTGTTTCTACAAAATTGCCATTATTATGGCAAGTCGGATTTAAAGAAATTCAAAGATATATGATTAGATAATTAAATGGCAAGCTAAGAATGACTTAAATGCCCAGTTATCAATAATTATTGCAATATTGAGTATTATGCTCGTAGTTAAAATATAATACTATATTTAATAATAGCGAGCATTTAAATAATTAAGAGGCTTCCTTTTTTTTGTTTTATCTACAAACAGACCTCATTCCAAAGTTCATAGGCGAGAAACGTAGCGCCACCTAGCGTTGGCATTAGACCTATTACTCATCAACAATGACGGCGAGTTCTGTAAGTGTGAATTACCTCCTTCTACCGACTACCGACTACCGTATGACCCTACACAGCAGCTGCGTCACCACAAATGACAAATCTATTACCCCTCACCCATAACCCCGACGACCCCCGACCCTAGCCCCAACTACGGCTCCGGACACCAAATGCTTTTAGCTTACACACATTTTCCATAACAAGCCATTTAGTGTGACTCGCTGTTGTTAGTCATCTGTCCAGCTCCTCAGTGCCACAACAACAACCCTCAGCAGCGGCCATCGTCCATTCAACCCTTCGAAAACTACGTCACTTAATTGTGCCTGCTCATTTGCCGATAAAAACCGAGCCAACAACAAAGATGGAATGCTGTGCGAAATGATGGTTGTTGGGTGTGTGTGGGGGGTGGGGGGCTGCTTTACAGTTATGGCCATGACTGAATGAATTGCATTCAATCGGTTTTATTATTATTCATATTCTTATTCTTAAAATTTGCGTTTTCATTGCACATCTTCTATCCTTGAAAAAGGCAAAGGTAAAAGTTTGTCACTGCCCACAAAAAAAAAAAAAACTTATTAAAAATTCAAATTAAGAAATTGTATGCAAATCCAAAATATTTATGAGTTGCTCATTCATATTTTATTTCGTCTTTTTTTGAGAGAATCTTTTTGTTTCTCCGCCATATACTTTATATCCTTAATCCATAAATCGTCCTGTGCGTTTGGGCAAATTATTGTGTAGGATTTTGGGTTTTGTAGTCAATGCAAGCAGACTATGGCGAAGCCAGACACAATTTGGGGCCAGTCCTACTCTCGCTCCACTTTCTACTCCATTCTGTCTGCTTACAGCACCACCCCCCCCCCCCCCCCCCCCCATCCTGCTTATTATGACTTTTGTCTGCTCTGGCAATAAAAATGTCGTTCCGCAATAAAAATCGAATTGTTTCTCTATTTTTCTTATTCATTTTTTGCCTGACAGTTGCAGCTGCGCTCAGCCGTAAACCCAGCGCCCCTTTTTACTCTTCCGCCCACTCCTCGCCCACTGCGAACCTAGAACAACCTAACAAAAGCAAACAGTTTGGTTTATGTGAAGCAGAACTTGGAATAAACTGCTCTTACGATACTCAACAGCTGCACAGGACTTTAGACCTCCTTTCTCTCCCACAACACACACGCACACACACACACACACACTCCCAAATCTAATCAAATGGCGCAAATTACCGGATTTAGTTGGACTGACAGGGCGCAGATTTATTTTCATATCTAACATTTGCTTGCCATCCATCCATTAGATAAACTTAGAAGTCAGCGTTGCTGCCCCTTGTTTCTACTGCTATTTGTACTCCTTTTAGCAGCAATGCAGAGCATTGAAAACTTTTATTGGCAAAAATAAAAAATATATATAGTATATATATAGTAAACGTTGCACAAGATTTATAAGCGCACAGAATGCTGCCCGCTTTTTTAGATTTCTTGTTTTTGTGAGACGCTATTTAATTTGATGGCTTAAGTTTTTGGCCAGAAACTTGTAACCGAAACGACTTGGCTACAGCCAATGCTCTGACTTGTATAGTTTTGTGTGTTATTGTGACTTTATTCTTCGGCTTAAATGTTCCTGGAAATGTTTCTATCCACTTTGACACTGACTTCAAGTAAGTATTTCGGTCTGGATTAGAGTCAAAGAGAGCCAAAGTTGAAGTGGGGCTTAGTTTGATCTTGGTTTTGCTTTTCTAACTAAATGTTTTTTAAATGGAAAGTTATGATTTCCCAGTGCATGAGCAAAATCATAAATATTAATACAATAATAATTTCCTTGAACACCACGCTTCTTATCCAATAATAACAATATATTTAGACCGGAATATAAACCAACTTTTAGCTTCAGTTTGCATTCGTACAGAACAAAAGTAGCCCTGATCTTAATTAAGAAAATCAAAATACATTTGGGTAACTCACCCTATTATTTAGCAAGATTAACTTTAAAATAAATGGATAGATTGGAATAGATTTGGATCGTTTATTTTATTTTGGCTTGGTATTATTTGAGGTTTACTTTAGCCTATCTATGTACAATGAATTTAAAGAGTTAATTCGTTGCTTTCTAGATAAATTGATGGTTTGGCTAATACAAAAAATGATTATAATCGTTTTGTCTGAAGAACTGGAGCATTTTGTATCGATTTTCTTTTCCACATGAAGCAAACTTTTCCCATTGGATCTTTTACTTTTCCTAAAATTAGCTATGCTTGAATAGCTGTAAAGAGAACTTCTTTGGGGGCGATTGGCCAAAAGTAAAGATTGAATAATACACATTTCCCGATCTGCCACAAGATACAAGTCTCCCCAGATAATAAGCCGAGACTAAGCCTTTGTTTGCTGTAAATTGGTTATCACCGCTGTCAGCGGTCATCTTTTTATCCTTTCGATTTTTATTTTTTTTTTGGTTTTGCATGACCATAACTCTTTTTATCCTGGGGGTGTGTGTGTGTGTGTGTGTGTGTGATTCTTTGTGTATGTTCGTGTCAGGACGAGCATAAACTTTGGTATTTTATATGCGTCGCGTCCAATAACCTGACGTTCTCTTTGGCTATTTTTGGCAGTCTATTTATTTTTGCACATACGCCAGCTGAGCTTCACGGGGCATTAGACGCTGCCTTCAGCTTTCAGCTTTCAGCTGAGGCAACTTTATGTTGTCAGTGGCTGAGTGGAGTTGAAATGGGTTCCTCGACCTGCAAGCTGAATATTGAACATCGAGCAATATTGAGCAATTGACCCATTTGCATTGTCCTCTGAGGAAAGCCACAATCCAAACAAGTGGTAACTAATAATGCAATGCCGAGGTGACGAGAGTCGGTTGCCACATTACTACTTGGCCAAGTGGCGTGTTGCATTCACAGTCTTTCCGGGCTTACTTTATCCGCACTTTGTCAGCTCGTGTTTTCTGCTAATTTCTCAGTTCCTTGGTTTCCGGAGACCTGAGACTCGAGGGCAACCACAACAACTTGGCGTGCCAAATGAACTTATTTCTTATGGGTCCTTTGCGTCAAGGTATCTGCTTTATCACTGTCTCCGTGACTCTTACTATTCCCTCCTCCGTTCGTTCGATTCTCAGTTGCTGTCTGTCTGTCAGTTGCATCATTGGCGGTCAAAGTGTATGCCCATAAAAATTTGTTCCTGGGATTTTTGCCTCTCACTTGGTCCTTGGAGTCCAGGCATTCAGTGCTTGCATGCCACATCTAATTATGCTACGCTCGGCTGCTTAACTGCAGCAGAAGCTGTGAGGCAAGTGTTAAATACTCGCCATAGTCTGCCACAAATGGTTGCGTTTAATTACACAATTTATTGCGCCACTGCGCCTATAATTTAGCAACGCGCTTGGCAGTCTCCCTAAATCAGCATTCTTTTAATTAGAAATAGTTGGACCTGATATCAGGTAACCTAAACACGGGTTTTCATCAACTAACATATTTAAAGCTGAACTTTCTACATTTTTTTTATCCATTTTTCTATGCATAATGTTGACTGTTTTACATATTACAGAATAGAGAACAACTTCTTTCACTTTTGCAGAGGGCATTATAATTTTGCTCTAAATTTTACATTAGTAAATTGTATAAAGTATATATACTCATGATCAGTAACACTAACCAAGTCAAAGAGCCATCTTCGTTTGTCCATTTGTTTCTTTGCAAACTGATCTCTCAGTTTATCTTAATGAAACCTAGCATATATCCGTGTTTTTACCGTAGGCAGTATATATATGTTGCAACCGATCGGACTAGAACACTATATCTTCTACCTGTCCTTGGAGCGAACGAATATACGGAAAGATTGTATGTTACCCAATTAATTTGTTACAATTATTTAACAGTATATGATATGATATCCTTTCAGCCCAGTAGGTTTTCATAATGCATCTTAAAAATGTTTTCCCAGCCAAGTCATTGCGGATTTCATGGTTGTTTGTATACCAAGTAGTACCTTGTACAATGTTTCATAGCGTAATATTTTCGATATTGGGAAGTACTCACCAACCCCCCCCAACCGTCCATGCTGGTTTGAGGATTGACTTTATATTTATATACATTTATGTGTTCTACTAAATAATAGTTTTTAATAAAGTTTTATATTCTGTCGATGTTGCTGGATGCGTGGGATCATAGATGGGAAATAAGTGAATAAGTAAAACAATGTTTCTTTTCAGTGTACAATTTTTGATAGCTTAGTTTTGCCAACTCTTTTGACCTCTCTCTCTCTCTCTCTCTCTTCCTCTCTCTCTCTCTGTGCTTTACTTGCAGGTGCGTGCTATGGAGCAGCGGCTTAGTGAATGGCCAAAGCCACAAGCACAACAGCAGCAGCAGCAGCAACAGCAGCAGCAACAGCAGCAGCAACAACAACAACAACAGCTACATTCACAGCAGGGCACAGCGACCAGCTCACCCATACATCAGCAGCAACAGCAACAGCAGCAACAACAACAACAACAACAGGCAGTTGCCGCTGCAGCTTTAGTCGCTGCATGTCAGCAGAGCGTTTTGGCCAGCTGCAGCAGCAGCAGCAGCATCGCATGCGGCCAGCCAAAAAACGAGGCGGAGAAAACAATTAACTCATTGGAGTATCAGGTGGAGGAGCAGCGGCAGTTGCGTTTGCATGACGCACGCCAAATCGAGGCGAAGGCAGCCAAGATCAAGGAGTGGGTGAACAATAAGCTGCGGGATCTCGAAGAGCAAAATCAGCTGTTGCGCGAACAGAATATCAAGTGCAATCAGCAGCTGGAGCTGCTCAAGAATCACATTGCCAATCAGTCGCAACGGCACAGCATTGTTGGTCCTGTGCGCAACAGTTTGAGCTTGGATGTGCAGGATTTTGCCAGCACGCCGGAAACGCGTAGACGCAGCGAAAGTCTCGATCCGCAGGAGATCATTAGCCGACCGCTGACCAGCTCGTATCCGCATCATCAGCATCGACGCAATCTATCGATGGAGCCGCAGGAGCTGGAACGCAATCTAGTTGCGGCCGTTGATGGTCTGACATTGGCGCCGCTGTCCAGCATCTCAAGCAAAGCAACCCACTCGACGGCAGCGGCTGCAAGCACACGTCCGGATAGCTCCGATACGGATACGGCGCACGACTATGCGGAAATCTATACGCCCTCGTGTGAGAAACTGCCGGCCTGGATGAAGAACAATCCGGCGCTAATGGCCAGCGGTGGCAATTCGAGCACAACAACAACCACAACTAGCGAGGTGGGCGTGCCCAGGCCGCCCACACCGCCACTGCATCGCTTCCCCAGCTGGGAGGCCAAGATCTATCAGGTAGCCAACGATGGACTCGCCGGCACAGGCACTGGCACTGGCACTGGCACTGGCCACGGAACTGGCACCAGCAATGTAAGCAACGAAAGCAACGTCAGCAATGAGCCAACGCCCGATGTACAGGAGCACAGTCAGCTAACGCTGTCCAATGGCAGGCCGAGGCCAGGACATGGACAGGATGCGAACGGAACGTTGGGCAACAGCGGAACACCGGGCACACCGCAGCCGCCACCGACGCGGCAGCAACAAACCGCCAGCGGCGGCTTCTGTGATATCTCTGTGCCCGTCTATGCCACGGTCAAGGGGCGTGCCTCGCAAATCCGCTCGATGCCCTTCACCGGCGACTCCAGCGATGATTCGAGCGATGGCGAAGATCATGCCGTCATGCTTACGCACAATTCGCACAACTCATCCAGCACGGATAATACGGAGACGTCGACATCTGGCAGTGCGTCGAGTCCTTCGAAAAGTCTTAAGACCTCTTCGAGCCTCAGCCCGGCCAAGCGCAGCGGCTCCGAAAGCCCCAAAAATGCCAAGGCTCGTGGTATGTACATCAATCCCCAACATTTTGTTGCACTCCCCGCACGCGCATCTGCCCCGTAAAAACCAGTAAAGCGTAACGGTAGCGGTAGCGGTAGCTCATCATCGACCACAACAACAACCACAGCGATAACAGCACTAACGAACCAACCTGAAAAACTAACTAACAAACTATTCGCCATTTAACATTAATTGCTGTCCAAGCTTGAACTCATTTCCCAATTGCCTTTGGTATACCCTGCTTTGGTATACCCCCAGTGTTACAACTAGTACTAACATATCCCATTCTAATATCGCTTTATTCTACGGTTGTATTCAATTGCCTAATTTCAAACATTCAAACGCCAAGCTGCAAACTTATCCCAATCGAATGCATTTGGTTTTCATTAGCTGTTTCTGTTCCTCGTCATTTTTCAATCGTTGTCTCTCTTTTTTTGGTTATGTAATTTTCCAGTATACATTTCTTATTCCAAAGAATGCAATATATATATATGTATTTATTTATTTATATATACATATATGTATATAAATTTGTTAAGCAATGATTGCATTTAAGTTTTCGTCAAATTTATCCCTGTATCCCTATCCCTATCCTATTTTTATTTTATTGCATTACAAATAGCATACGTTTTTGATAAGATATTTGTTCGAGTCCTCCCGATTGCAAGTCCTTAATTCTTTGCTATAACAACTAATTTGTTATCCATGTTTTCTAACAACTTCAAACTGGTTGCATCTCCTTCGCCTCACCCCTTCACGCTCTTGTTGTGGGGCCATTTCATTTGTAACCACCATTTACCATTCACACACACACACACACACATCACACACACACACACGCACACATCACCCACACACACACACACACACACACACACACACACACACGCACACACACGCACACACGCACACACACACACACACACACAACAGGCCACACAAGCACATCAAGACTACAACCACAACCACAACACCAACACCAACACCAACAACAACAACATTATCAGCTTCATCAGACTCTGCCACACCTACAAGCGTCAGCGCTGGCGCCCATGCACAGAGCACAGAGCACGCTGCCACGCCTACATACGCCCTCTGGCGCGCAGCCGACGCAACTGCGCGTGAGCCCCCACATGCGTGGCACAGTAATTTCACATCTTTCCTTTGAATCAGGCCTCTCCGATGACTATGCCCTGCCACCCGATGCCGTTTCCGAATCCACGTGCATGGACGCCTCGATGCCATCGCTTTTGATGCGCCAATCTTACGTCGACTCGCCCAGCAAGAAACTCGAGTCGCTCGAGAAGGTGAGACTGAATTGGAACAATGTACATATTCGCCAAGCAAAGATAAACGTATAAAAATCAAATAAAATTTGCTCAAGCTGCATCACTTTAAACTCAAATTAATCATTATTTAATTAAGATTTAATAAATAATCAAATAATTTGGGTTTCCATAACACAAACAATGATTATGCTGCCTGCTAATAATACACAAACACTGAAATCCACTTGAATAGAAACAAGTATTTTTCAATGAATTTAAAACTCTTAAACCAAAAAAAAAAAATCTAAATTTTCTTAAGCCAAAAAAAAAAATTTTAATTTTCTTAATTAAAAATAATAAATTAAATCAATCGAGATCAATATTTACATATTTCTTATTATTCAATTTCTTAAATAAAAATTTTATTGTTTTGTTAAGTCAACTGTCTTTTTTCTTTACCTTTTTTTGCCTTAAACTTAGATCTAAAATTTTTTTATTGCTCCTTCTCCTGCACGTAGATGGGCCACCTGGCTAAGCTGGGCGGTAAATTGAAGACTTGGCGCAAACGCTGGTTTGTCCTGAAGAACGGCAGCCTTACCTACTGGAAGAGCCAGCACGATGTGCAGCGTAAGCCGCAGGGGCAGATCCAACTGGACGAGGCCTGTCGCATCAGTCGGGCGGAGGGCGCCTCCACCTTTGAGATTGATACGGGCAAGAAGGTGTACTATCTAACCGCAGATTCGCATGCTACCATGGACGACTGGATTCGCGTGCTGCAGAATGTGCAGCGACGTAATGCCACCAAACTGCTGCTCAGTCGAGACGATCAGAAGCCGACGGTACAGGGCTGGGTGACCAAGGTGAAGAACGGACATGCCAAAAAGTGCTGGTGCGTCCTGCTTGGCAAAATGTTTCTCTACTTCAAGGCGCCCATTGAGACGGTAAGTCAAGTAATCAAGTAGAATTTTGACAATGGCAAATCAACGAAACACAATCCACACAGAATCCACTGGGTCAGATCAATATGCGTGATGCACGCGTTGAGGAAGTGGAGCATGTCTCCGACTCGGATTCTGAGGAACGCGAGGATGCCGCACAAGATCAGGCAAGACTCACCGTCGCCATCTATCCGGCGCATCAGGGTCCCACCTATCTGATTCTATCCGGCAAACCGGAGCGCGACAATTGGTTATATCATCTTACTGTCGTTTCTGGCGGAGGACCCAGTGCGGGCACACAGTACGAGCAGCTCGTGCAAAAGCTAATGGAAACCGATGGGGATCCAAGTAAGTTCATACAATCATACACACAATAGAAGTGTTGAGTAGTTTTAGCTAAATTCTATAACATCATTTTTGGCCAGTTGCAATTTTATATAGTAATTTTACATATAGTTACTTATTAGTGTACAGTGGTATGATCTGTCCTACTCCAACATATGTATATGTATGGGTATGTACGGCCTGGGGCAGGAACAGTTTTATAAACATACAATGCAACTAATGGACTAATGTAGAAACTAGTCAGCATACACATTAGTGCCATGCCATGCCCAACCAGCACATCTCGATAACTATTGCGTGTGTATTTAATGGCTATCTTAAGAGCTTTCTCTTAATTTCGATAAAGATATTCATTATTCCGACTAGATTGTATTTTCTGAAATGTCCATTCGTCTGTCTGTTTGAATGAGCTCGACACCCTTGAGTCTTAAAACGTGGTTAGGCAATCGATAAATTCGATAAGCGCAAATCGATAAAACCACAATTCCAATTCCTAGAGGCACCAAATTTGGTTAATATCTCTTTGTATAGTAGCTCATTCAATGATCGTAACGGCCTTTTTTTATTTTTGGTTTAGACTGTGTGCTCTGGCGTCATCCCATACTGCTGCACACCAAAGATACAATAACAGCGCCACTGTCCTCGATGCACACGGAGACTATGCAGCCGGAGGCCATCAAGCTATTCAAGGTAACGAACATTATCTAACCGGATTCGGATCGTTGACATTCGTATAACCCTTTATATATTTATTCACAACATAGAGCATTCAGCTGTTCATGTCTGTGGCCGTGAACCAGCCAGGCATCGATTACCATGTGGTGCTCGCCCAGAACGCTTTGCAGCATTGCCTGGACATGCCGGAGCTGCAGACCGAAATGATTTGCATTTTAATTAAGCAAACCTCCCGACATATGGGTCAGAAACTAAGTGTCGGTGTCCAGGTAAACAAGAAACTGGGCAAGCAAACGCGTGTAAGTTTTTAAGTTGCAAAGCTTCTTATCCTTTAAAGACACTTTTAGTTGAATCCCCCCCCCCCCAAAAAAAAAAAATTTGTTGTTAACATTCTCATTTCCTATTGATTTCTATGTAATTTCCTTGACTAATCCACTTACTAATTAGTTGTGCACATGTCTAGCACGTGGCCTTCGATTCCTTATCAGAGTAAAGACAAAATTTAAAAGCTCTTGCAGAGCTTTCGATTCTGTACTTCAAAAAAAAAAAAAAGGAAAAATAATTCTTCCAAAAGCCTTTTACTGTCACACAGATCACTCACTGCTCATGTACACGTTACATCATTTAAAAAGTTCAATCAAACAGCTTAAAAGCTTTTCCTCAATGCAGCTTCCAAGTGTTAACTTTCCTGAAAAGTCCATGCAACTAGGTATCGTATATCAAATGCCACAAAGGTCTATTATTCTTCAATTTTTATTTTAATTGCTTATAAAAATCATCGCTTTGTTAAAGGATCGGCGACAAAAAAAGCTTTGCTTTAACTTGAAAGAGCTTACGACAAATCTAACACATATACTTAATAATCGATAAGTTAATCACACAAACATACCTATATCATATCATACTCGTGCAATATTTTATTCTTGTAGTTTTTCGCATGTTCTCCTAACTAATTGTTCGTATTCAATTTGATATATTTTTTTTTTTTTGTAATTTTTGCGTTTAATTTGTTTTGATTTGTACTTGAAGTAGTGAACAGACAATGAATTTCCCCCATAACTGCCAAACTTTACCTATGTGTACACATATTTTATAGCTCTGTCCACACACATCCTTCCTAATGTACATACATATATAGCTTTCAAGAGAATCAAAAACAAAAAAAAAAAAGACAACAATCAGCACAAAAAAAAAAAAACGATTAAAGTTATATTCTTGTGTATATTTTTATCTGATTCTTGGTGTTTCATTATCATTGTATAAAGTAATTGCTGTAAATTTCATACGTTCTATAGTATGCCATACTATATATTTACAAAGTATACTCTGTATACACTACTATACTACAACTACCTTTAAAGAACATATGTACATATGTTTGTACAAATATACAACGCACATCTCTCAAACATAACAAACATATACATACATATATACATACATATTATTACATACATATACGTACTCAGGAAGGGACACTTAATAATATACATAATTCCTGAGCAGATATATTATCTCAATTGCTGCTATATATATATACATATCTGACTGATCTTGACAGTTGAGATCAGTGTTCCAAGATTTTGTTGAGAAACGATTAGTAATGCCTAAACTAAAACTCTTGATTCTATTTATGATAATATAAGATATTAGAGGGGTCCGATATTGTCAATTAAGTTCAAACTTTTTTCTGTTATACATATTCATATTTATATATATATATATATATACATATATAGCTATTAACCGGAAAAACTAACTTGCATAGCAGAGAGTTTATGGTCGCAATAGTTTCACATTTTATGACAAAATTCGAATATTCACTGCAACCGAACCGCAATGAACCAATTAAGTCACCATAGCAATCACTCACACAACCTCAACCACGATAAGAAACAGCTCAAAATTTGAACTTCAAAGTATACCTTAAGTATCAGTGTGTGCGTATACTACTTCACACACACACACACATACACACACACACACACGCACACACACACACACACACATATCCACTCTTGCGCTACGTTTATACCACGAAGCAGACAATGCAGGACAAGTTGTATTTTCTGCTTAGTGTTTATACGCAGCTCGCTTATCGAAATAACAAGTTTGCAAATAACCTTCACTTTGCTATTGATAAAGTGTTGATAGCGTTTAAGTTGGCCGAGCAATGCGCTTAGTATGTATTGTGCTGTGCTGCATACATACATACATACATAATTATCGTCCTTTTCTTCTTCTTCTTCTTCTTCTTCTTCTCTGTTGATCTGTAGAGTTTTCCGTTGTTATTTTTTGCGCACAGTTTGCTGCCTTTTGTTTTGTGTTCTTTTGTTCAATGGCTTTGAATGTTTTGCATTATTGATACCGTTAACTCGTTTTCTTTACCTATTGCGCCTTACAAACAAAACAAACATAACAACAACAACAAAAGCAAGAGAACAACTTGTGTTTAGCGGCTCACACACATACATATATCTCTGTAAAAAAAAAAAAACAACAACAACAACAACTAGAAGCATTTAGTTAAACAAAGAAAAAACTCTACATTTTGTCAGCTTAACATACAAAAAATTATATCAGCAAATGTTTTTTGGCTTTTCTTCCAATCTCCTATTCGGTTTCGTTTTGGTTTTGAAACGTGTTTTCCGTTTCATTTTTGTGTATGTGTATCGAACCAAATCTAATACCGATTACCGATAACCGCAAACCCGTAAATACCAACCATTTACCAACACTATACTGTACCGACGATGACAACGACGACGACGACGACGACAATGTTCACGAAATTTACAGCAACTACTATTGTGCGCCACCCAAAGCCTGTTCACCTGTGATACTCAACAGGCTGGCCAAGCTCAAGCCAACGGCAGTTCGCCCACTTCGATACAGGTATGAGGGGAAATTTGTCTTGTCATTCCATAATCGATATACGATAAGCAAAACAAATTGCGAATTGCGATATACGATATACAATATACATTATTTGTTTATGTCGTTTGTCCAGTGTTATACTGTTGCTTTCAGTTATAGTAGTCAATTTGTAGAGTTGCCTAATCCAATACAAAAAAAAACTTTTCACCTCCATTGCCTTCCTAACTAACTGAACTTCATATTTTTTTCTCATTTCTTTTTGAGCAGGCGCCCGTTTCGACGCCGATTATCGATTGCAAGTCAAATCCGCCCGCGTATAGCTTTGTCCAGGGCTGGCAACTGCTCGCCCTGGCCGTTTCATTGTTTGTGCCCAAGTCCAGTCGTTTACTTTGGTATCTCAAACTGCATTTGTCCCGCAATGCGGACACCAAAACGGAGACGGGCAAATACGCCGCCTACTGTGAGCGGGCACTGGAACGAACTCTTAAGAACGGAGGACGCGAGACGAAGCCATCCCGCATGGAGGTCCTTTCGATATTGCTAAAGAATCCATATCATCACTCCCTGCCACATGCCATACCCGTGCACATGATGAATACCACCTATCAGGTAAGATTTCACTATATAGTCAGTTTGTATAAAAATCTCGTTCTAAATTCATTCTATTTTGTGGAACTTTAGGAGTTAGATTGATAATTTAACTTTCCTATATAAGATCGGTGTTCACCATTTTCACAAAATTCGCTTGCTGTAATTATTTAATTACCCATTAAAAATGGGTAAAATGGTTTTTGCAAACGTATGTAGGAAGCATGTCCGACTCCGTGAAGGATATATACTCTTGATCAATGCCAGAATTTGAAAGACAGAGGCTTCCAATTAATATATAATATGCATATTCATATTATTGATGAACTGCCCAAATTGCATCAGCAGCCGCAAGTATTTTAGTGCACTTGCAGACCTGGTCATATTTGGGTTCAAAACTTTTAAAGGGGAATTTGCCAATAAAATAAGAATATATTGATCAGCTGGGTTCAGGATATTTTGCAGTCGAGCTCACTCGACTACAGTATTTTTATTTGTTTTCATTTAGATCTTATGGTTTGAGCTCAGTTAACAGTTCAGTTTTAAACATTTATGATTATAATCTATAAATTTGCTGATTTTTGCAGGTGGTTTCCTTTGATGGCTCCACCACAATCGAGGAATTCCAGACGACTCTCGCCCAAGAACTGGGCACCCGGGATGCCACCAATGGATTTTGTCTATTCAGCGATGATCCGATTGAAAAGGATCTGGAGCACTATCTGGAGCCGCTGGCCAAGCTGTGCGATGTGATCAGCAAGTGGGAGACAGCGTTGCGTGAAAAGGGTTCCGGCAAGTTCGAGAACTCGCGCGTCATACAGCTGAGCTACAAGAACCGCTTGTACTGGAAGCACACCATCAAGTGCGAGACGGACAAGGAGCGACTGCTGCTCTGCTACCAGACAAATGCCCAGATTGTCCAGGGACGCTTTCCACTCTCACGCGAACTGGCGCTGGAGTTGGCATCGCTGATGTCACAGATCGATATAGGTGACTACACGCACGAGAAGTCGCGCGATGTGGGCCTCAAGGCGCTTGACAAGTTCTATCCGTATCGCTATCGTGATGCACTTGGCGCCGATCAGCTGAAGGATGTGCAGGAGCTGCTCATATCGAAGTGGACGCTGCTCAAGGGGCGCTCCACGCTGGATTGTGTACGCATCTATTTGACCTGCTGCCGCAAATGGACCTATTTCGGTGCCTGCCTCTTTCAGGCTAAGCCGCGCCACAGCGAGCCGCATGCAACCAATAATTCGCCAGTCGCCTGGCTAGCCGTCGCTGAGGATGCGCTCAATGTGTTGGAGCTGTCGACGATGGCGCCGGTGGCGCGTTATCCTTATAGCAGCGTGATGACCTTCGGTGGCTGTCAGGACGACTTTATGCTGGTGGTGTCACACGATGACGGCACTTTAGCCGGCGGCTGCGAACAGAAGCTCCTGTTCGCCATGAGCAAGCCGAAAATCTTGGAGATTACGCTCCTCATTGCCGACTATATGAATGCGCTGGGGCACACGGTGCCCGGTACACCACAGATGAACTCCCTCACCCGCAACGGTTCGCATCGTTCCCTGCGCACCTCGCAGCGACCAGGCGGCGGTGTTGCTGCTGCTGGTGGTGGTGGCATTGCTGGCGTCGCTGGCCTCACAAGCCTCACCGTTGTTGGCGCGGCCAGCAGCATCACGGGCTTCTCCACGAATGCAACAACAACGGCTCACAATACGCTCAACTCACATGCGACCCACACGCTAAACTCAACGCATTCGCATACGCTGAGCAGTTCGCACCACGGCGGTGGCGGTGCTGGTGGCGTTGGTGGTGCTGGTGGCGGTGGCGGTGGCGGTAGTGGTGGCAGCCATCAGGGTACGCTCAATTCGCAAACAGCGGCCCATCATCATCATCATTCGCATTCGCATTCGCATCCGCATCCGCATCAGCCGGACATATTGAAGAGCACGCCGGATCATCAGCGCATCAAGTGAGCTTCGGCGGTGGGTCGTCATCAGGAATAGTACCATATACATATACATTAATATAATACATATGCATATATACTATATACACACATACCGACATAAATACACTTCTATATATGTATGTGAGAGATCCATAAAAAATGAGCACTTATTGAGCAGTGTAAGCAAAAGCCTTTAAGTACGCCAGTGCGACTGTACTTTATGCGCTACTCAACACTATGACAAAAACAAAAGAACGTTCTTTCCTAAGCTAAGCTAATTACGGTACTCGTACTTTAAACACAACTCAACCATATATTATAAATATTTTTTTTTGTTTTTTACTAGATCTAAGCCGTACTCCGTGTTAGGTATATACATATAATACATATGGTATAAGTATGTACATATATACATATATATATATATATATATATATGTATGTATATATGTATATATATATTTCTGTAGATTCCGGGTTTCTCTTTATTTTTGTACAGCAATTTGTACAAATTGCTCGCAGCGTTTCAAGAACTTTCTTCTACTCTCACCGATGTATAATCGTATTATACGCATATATTCAACATTCTTACTAATTAAAGCTTCTTCATGAATCTCACATTGTCCCTCCATGCTCAAAAACTGCCTTTCGGATGTAGAACAACGACAAACGACGACTAACAAGATAACGAATCAAGCCAAAAAAAAAAAAAAAAGAATAATTATAAATAAATAAATAAACCCAACAAGATGAACAAAAATAGGCTAAAGCAATATCTAAATAAACATTAGTGTTACTCGTGAGCAGCAGAGTGGAAGAATTTACAATTGTATAACCATATTTTGTATAGCATTTTTCATGCCCAGATATGAAATACGTTTTTTTTTCGTAAGCAAAATGTAGTTGAGGAGTTAGAAAAGATGTGTAGCATACTTAGATCTAGATACCAGACAAATACATATACAGTATATATACATTCATGATTTCTGCTCTTGTCGTACTTACTAGTTTTGCATAGAGAGCACAATATATATTAATGTTGTCTAGATATCGTGCGAAAGAATATATATATATATATATATATATATATATATATATACAAAGGGTTTTTTATTTTTATAATGGCAGTTTATAAAGTTGAATCAGGTTTGTGTCCCCTCATTTCACAGCTAAAATAAATCTTTTTATTCAAATTCTTTTTTAAAAAATTTAACAAATTATATGTGCTAAAGTAATAAAATAGCCAACCGAACACAGCCAGAGCTTCTAGTAAAAAAAAAATAAAAGCAAATAAATGTATGCCGATATAGCAATTGTAATTGATATGCATGATATCCAGTGAAACAATATACAAAACTAAACAAATTAAACATGTATTCAATGTGTATGGAAAAATAATTATTCCAAGTCAAGTACTTAGAAATAGCCAAAAAACCAAAATAAAACAAATCGATAGCACTCGTAAGTCCGTTAACGGTCACAAGAACCAACATGTACACATATAAAGCTTTTTTTGTTTTCAATTTCTACACATTTGGCTAAAAAAAAATTGCTCCCTATCGATTGGACCTTTTTACCGAGTACATCTCAAAGCGCATTCGATAATAATTTTGAATTTAGTTCAAGCAACTTAACACACTCACATATATATATACATATATATATATATATATATATATATATATATATTTATATTTATAGTATGTGTATACATATGTAGACGCGTACAGACATATATTTAACAAAAGCAAATTATACAAAAATCACGTTAATAAATGTGTAAATGGTAACGGCGCATTTTTTTCTTAATTGTAAAAATTTGATATTAAAAATATATATGCAAAATCGCAACCAGAAAAGCAGCATTCAACTATATATATATATAAATATACATACATACATACACATTTGTCAGCGCAGATATGGCAAGAAATAGGAGAATATATCATCACTCAAACGAAAGAAAATATTTAATGGAAAAATTAATCATTAAAAACTACCAAAAAATAACTAATGCATTTTCACTGGGTTTTGGGATTTGAATGGAATTATTGTCAATACGCAAAATAGCCTCAAGGCGAAAAAGCCCAATTAAATAGTAATTTCTTAATAAAATTATATAAATTGCCTAAAATTGTTTTTTATTGATGTTACATATCATCCGTCCGTCTTTAGACACTATCAACATCAGCATATCATATACATATACTATTTTTACACACATTTTCTACAATTTACATTTTCACTTCGCCTGGGACGCTCCATAAAAGATACAAACTGGTGTTGCCATTAAATTTCGGCATGCAATATTATATTCAATTCGTGATGTATAGCAAACCAATTAAAAGAAAGTCATAAACAGAAGTTAATGGAACTGTGTATATTATCGCTGGTTTATGGAGTTGTTTCGCTTATCGTTGCCTCTCTCTGTCTGGGTGTGCGTGTGTGAATGTGTGTGTCTGTGGAAATGAAATTTAAACCCAAAGCATAATGTAAATTAAAGCAAGCGCGGCGCACGTCAAAAGTGCGTGCCCCCCAATTTAGTGGACATTATTATCTAGCTGTTGTAAGTTGTTGCTGGTGCTGTTACTGCTGTTGTTATACAATTACAATATAATATATTTAAATGTCTTTTGGCCTTTGTAACAAGCGGCACACTTGCTGCCGCTCTGCTGCTGCTGCTGCTGCTCCTCTGTCCAACACGTCTATGACGTTTTGGGCGGCAGTGACGACGACGACGACAAAGACAAGAGCAATCATCATCATCGGTGCATCGCTAGCAACGCCAATTACAATTTAACAACTAACAACTAATGCGCCTAACGTACATACATATATTACAAAACCCAAAAGTATAGTATAAACACTAGAAATATAGTGCCAACGGCGGCCGCCTTCACGTACATCGATTTGCGATTTAGCAATTTGGCATCCTTTTTATACTTCTGCGACATCATCGAAAGGTTTTGCGTTTTTGTGTCCAGCTCTGTGGGAAAAAAAACATGATTAAATGTGGTTAGCCTTTGGCTATGTGGTTTTTAAGGTTTAACACACCTGCCAACACGGTGCCACGTTGCAGCACATCGTCAATATTCTGCACCATGATACGCTGCACATCCTGCAGTTGTGTATTGATGTTGCTAATGTTTCGCCTGCGGTCCGTCAATTGCTTTTTCGCCTTCTGTATGTACACATCGAACTCGATGAAGGCATAAGGGCGTGTCACCGAATTGACACGTCTGCCATAGTTTGTGTGAAACTCCTGCGCCAGATCCTCCAGATAGTTGAATGCCAGGCGCTTTGAATACATTTTATCAACCATTACCAAGTAGCAAACATCGTTCTCGATAAGATAGCTGTGGCCGGGTGTGAAGACGATAAAGAAAAACAGAAAGAGTCATATTAGGTAAATTAAATACCCATTCACAAATCGAAGTCGAATCAGCAGCAAATGTATGAATTTATTTTTAATCGGATTCATGAATCAGCTTTAATGTGAACTTACTGAAATAGATATGGTCCGGTTTCGATGCTACTGCGCGTCGGCGAGTGTGTTCCCAGCTTGCGAAATAGCATTTTCGCTTGATTTTGATAGTCCAAGATGCTGCGTCCGCTCTTTAAGACATGCGAAAAGTGAAAGTGTTTTTTTTCATATGCTTAGATATGTACATATATATGTCTATCTGTCTGTCTCGCTGTCAGTGTGTGTGTGTCTATGTGTGTGTGTGTGTGTGTGTGTGTGTGTGTCAACGCACCTGCTCATCGTCCTGCATGGTGCCAACTAGTGGCAGGCCATCTATGACACGGGCAATCATCGTCAGCAGCGCCATGTCTGTGCTGTTTCTTTATGTTGGGGGGCAACCTCAATGCGTATGTGTTTCTCTCTGTCTGCGTTTAAGTGTTTGCAGTTGCTGCTGCTGCTCGATTGTGGCCACGGCTACAGTTTAGTGCGGCTGGCTTTCCACTTCGTTTGTTGTTGCCGCGGCCGCTACTTCTCAGTGCTAACCGCTATCCCTGCTGTTGTTGTTGGTCTGGTTAATTTGGAGCCTGAAATCATTTTGTTATTATAAACTGTTCAATTGTTTACCGCAGCACTCTGCCTCACTTTTCGGTGTAAGTCTGAACATTTATTATGCTAATATGTTGTCAGAATCACATTATCACATATTGCCAGCTAAATATGCGAAATTATGCTGAGAGCTAAACTGAATCGTGTTTTTGTGTAGCTGGAAACACGTCAGCGGCTAGCGCTGGCTCTGTCAAATGACGATATATCAACTATCGCTGAAATGATTATCGATGTGTGCGATAACACCGCTAGTTAAAAGCGCGCGCCGATAAAATAATATTCAATTAATTTAAATTGTGATGAAAATAATGTATCGTATATAATAATAAACAATCAATAAGAATTGTGATTAAAATATGCATAGGAAAGGCAAATTAAATTTTGATAAAGCGATATTTTTGATATCAATTGTAATATATAAGAATTAGGCTGACATATGACCATGTATATATGTATATACAGAAATATCCTTTTATCTTGGTTCTTTAATGGAATTGGTATTGTCTTTAAGGTTGATTTCTGAAAGAGCTAAGATAATTTAATAATAGGTCGTCTGTAGGCAAACAAAAAACGCAAAGTCCTTGACAATTCGCAAACTATGAGAATAAATTGAAACTTAAAACTCCTTCGTATGGACAATGTGATGCTACAACATAAATTTCATTCATCTAAGTTAATATAGAGCACAAATCCATTTCGTTTTATTCAACTAACATTTTTGAATGTACGAAGGGATATTTGCAGAAGTCGTACTCAGCTGGCCATTGGTTTACCAGTTAAGATGTGGCTTGGCTACTGCCAACACTACAACTGCATAGACAACTGCTCTCTCGCTCCAGCACACAATGTATTATATTGTCATGTCATGGGACTGTCTCGCTTTCACACACAAAGAATAGTTGAATTTGGGGCGGTTAACTTTATTGAATAAGTATATAATTGCATGCGTTATTTTAAAATGTATGTAAGTAATAGTCTGTTGTGATCTGCTTTTAATTGAAAATCAGGCGGAATGCAGGCAGTGGCTCGGCCACCTCTCAAATATGCTTCGATTTCTTGTGCTTGGTGCTGCTGGCTCTGCTGTTCACGTTGCTGTTCCTGCTCGTCGACTAGGCGGCCTGCACCGATTGCTTTTGCGAGGAGCTGATTTTATCTCCCAGACTAAGTGCCATGCCCTGTGGATAACACAAATGACGGTTTGTGTGTTGAGTGGCCATTACAAAAGGGAATAAAATCTGAATGAAAACCCACCTGACTCTTGGCGCGTATACGTATGTGACCCGTCACCTTCGAATCGGGATCGTCGACGGGCTTCTCAATGCTTAGATTGGCCAAGGCGTTCTCGCCAAAAATCGATCTGCAATCGATAAGTGGTTAAGGGTTGTTTAGCAAAAATCTGTAAATTGCTGTAAGGATTGGGTACGTACTTGGCATACATGTTGGCGGCCATAAAGCCACATTGGCCGGAAAGCGCCTTTTCCGGCGTCAGGCACTTCATGTTGGTGCTCTTTAGCAGGTGCTTGAGATACTCGTGCAGATCGGTGAAATTGGTGTTCACCGTCACCTTGTTCTCCCACTCAAAGTCTTGCCACATCTGACGGAACTCAGTGTCTGTGCAGCTGGCCGGTATGATGTAATCCATGATGTCAATGTGTATGGTGTTGAGTACCACGACGTTCGTGTTTAGCGCCGTATCGTATACTGTAAGATGTTGCAAGACGATATTGTGATTTAGTAATCAGTGGAACAAGTCTCCCGGTATCCCTCCACCCCACTCCGCTCCACTTACCTATATTGCCAAAGATGATACCGTTCTCTGTGGAGGAGACCTTCACATTGGCTTTAATGTTGCAGAAATCGTGCGGCGCCAGCACCACCGGATGTGGACGCTCCACTAGCTTCAGATCGCCCAATGTGGCCAGCTCCAAAGTGCAGTTCTGCAGAGTGTCATCTAAGCGAATTTTACACAAAAACAATTACAACTGGGATGGATTTTTGTAGGAGAATAACTCACTTGTCTGATTGACAATCAGCACGTCCAGTACAATGTCGTACTGGTTAACATTTACGTAGGCCTCGGCGTAGACCGGATCGGAGAAACCCGTTAGCTGGGTAACCTTATTCAGTTTGTTGTTGGGCGACGACATATCGCTGAGTTGGGCGGTCTTGCTGCCAGCCAATGCTTGATTCAAACTCGACTCGAATACATTCTCGCCCAGCTGATTGTCTCGTCCGTTGGAGAGCTGTGCAAACAGCACTGGCGAATCGGGCTGCACCTTGGCCGTGGCACGTTGTTTCTCCTTCTGCATGCGTTGATCCTCCTCCTGCTGTGCATCCAGCATATTTCCCAATGCGGTGCGGCAACCGTGTCTGAAAACAGCAACGGCCTCTGGTGTACGATCGCTGAGAGTGCGCAGGCAAACCATGATGCGATCGGAGTCATCGTATGTGATCGGCTTGCTGGGATAGCCAGACTTGCCCAGATGCAGTATGGAGCTCATAATGAGCATCACCTGTGTGGTTAGACGATTCTGTGTGCGTGCATCTGACTGCAGCTCCACATAGCGCAGCGCCAACTTCGTCAACGTTGCGCAAAGAGCGGCACCAATAAAGAAATCCCCATCCATCAAATACTGACGCAGCGGTGGACGCTTCTCCTTCTTGGCAACGCTGCGAACGAACGAGAAATTTGGAGAATTCAATATTTATAATACATACATACATTCGCTTATCACCACAATTCAGTGTTTTGTTTGGAGTGGCTAAAAAAATTATTACAGAAGGG
Source organism: Drosophila anomalipes (assembly GCA_035041615.1). Classification (NCBI taxonomy): domain Eukaryota; kingdom Metazoa; phylum Arthropoda; class Insecta; order Diptera; family Drosophilidae; genus Drosophila; species Drosophila anomalipes. The sequence continues at coordinate 7,902,437 of JAWNKZ010000254.1, forward strand.
GCCTGGTAATCTTCCTTCCAAGTTTGGTAAGTGTAAATCATAAATTGCGGGAGATATGGGCTTTTGAAAATTTGGAGCGGGAGTGGGCGTGACAAAAAAAAAAAAATGTTGGAGGAAGATCTTAGTAATCTACCCTCCAAGTTTGCTAACTATAATTCTTAAATTGCGGAAGATATAGGTTTTCATCATTTTTGGGAGAGGGAGTGGGCGTGGTCCAACATTTTTTTTCCGAGAAATCGGCTTTGGCGTAAACATTTCTGATCAGTTCTTAAAGGCGGCTACCAGTAATACACCTACCAATTTTGACGGCACTAATTCAAAAACTGCGAAAAATAAAACCACTTAAAATTGTTTTAGGGGCGGGGGTCTTGGGCGCGTCGGAGGTGGGCGTGGCGCATGTCGATCTTTAAACAACACCAACAACCTAAAAACCAAACTTGGTGACTGTAGTCTTTAGATTTATCGATTTGCGATTATCGATCCTAGCGATTTCCTAGTCTGCTAGTGGAGGTAGCACTCCAATTTTTAGACTTTGTCTCACGCGGACACGGACCAGCATATTTTCAAAGTTTCAAGTCTCTAATAAACGTAAATCTAAGCCGATCGAATTGGTAAATAATCTTAATCTTAACCACTCCGCGAAATTATGAAACTCGTCTCCAACTTGTCTTCTTCAGTAACTCAAAGGCGCATATCTAATAGGTAGGTCGTATTTTCTTTTTATGAACTTACGGTGCCAGGCTGTAGGCGCTCTGTGTGGCATAGGTGCCATCTGAGGTGACCTTGTTGGAGCTGCTGCTGCTGGTGGTGGTTGTTGTGGTGGTGGCACCGGTACTATTTGTTGCCTCGCCACTGGTAGACGTTGTGCCCTGCTGCTGCTGTTGCTCATCGGTTGAATCGCCGGCGAGACGGTGCTGCTCGGCATCGACCATGGGAATCTTGCCGAGTGCCTGCTGTATGGCTGAAATCACATCGAGAATATGTAAATCATCCTCCACGTATTCGCCCAGTATCCAGACGGCGGCACGATGTAGTTTCGCGGACTTGATTTGTGGAAAGGCCTCCATCAGATGCTTAATGATTAGTTCGTACAGTGCTGGGTACTTTTGAATGACCTCGCGTATAAAGATTAGTACATCGACGGCGGCCAGTTCGTTCGTATCGGACAGCAACTCCACCAGCACGGGAATTACATTGCTGGCCACATCCGGGAATTTGATGGAGCACGTGTGCAGGGTGCGCACCAACAATTGGCGATACTTGCCCGTATCTTCGTGCTCTACGTTGTGCGTCTTGGCCACCTCCTTTTGCAACACCTGCACCATTTCGTTGATGTTGCGCGAGTTAACCAAGTCCATGGCCAGGGCAAGTGTCTTGCTACGCACCTCAATGTCTGGGGCGGCAAGGACGCGCAGCACATCCATGACCAGATCCTGCATAACCTTCTCCATGTTCTCGTTCTCCTTCATCGCAATCAAACGGTCCAACACAATGAGTTTCACATTGTTATCGCTCTCCTTGACGATCAACTCAATATAGCAGCCGGCGGCCGCCTTGATAGCCGTCGGTGCCAGCGAGAGCGTGATAAGCGTACCAGCGGATTCGTAACGCACTGCATTCGAGGACGAGTTGAGCAGATTGTAGATGCAGCGTATGAAGCGCGAACGCTCGGAGGGATTGGCGTGGCACACCTTATAGATCAGCTCGACGATGACGAGCTGCAGAATGTCGCCAAAGCTCTGCACCTGATCGATGCACGAGGCCAGATAATTGAGCGCACGCTCCTGGTCGGCATGGAGCAGCATGAGAAAGGCGTTACGCTTGCACGACATATCCTGCTGCGTGTCCAAGAAGCTTGCAATCAGCTCGGGCCCATCCGGCACTAGCCAGTCAAAGTTCTTGTATATGGTAAAGATGGCGAGGACCGCATTGCGGCGCACATACGAGTGACGATGATCCAGGCAGGCGCGTATGGCTGGCATGAGGGGTTCCAACAGCTCCGGTTCCTTGAGCTTGCACAGAAAACGCAGCGTGGAGCCGCGCAGAAACTCATTCGGATGTTGCAGATCCTACCAAATCGAATGATGCCAGTCAGTCGTCATTCATTGGGATTGGGATTGGAAAGTGGATTGGGATTTAATTTGTGGACATACCTTGCGATAGGCATCGCATACGAGTATCATCTCTTGCAGCAGCTTGCCATCGGCGGAGGTCTTCGGCACAATTTCCCAGAAGATGAGCAGCAGCTTCTTAATTGTGTGATTCTGCACAGGCAGCACAAAGCGTATGATGGTCATGATCAGGCCCGGATAGCGTTCACCATTCAGCAGCAGCTTGATAACCTTCTTCAGCGTCTCGATTTTCACATTAGTGTCGCCCTTCTCGAGATCTTGCTTCAGTTGCATTTCGTTCGGCACCTCGAGGTCCGGCGAGTTGATGATTGTGTAGCACGGCACTTGTGTCATCTTTGGTGTTAACAAACCAGCAACGCTGTCCACGATTAGTAAATGAATAATAATTCAATTCAATGTAAATGTAATTGTGTAATTTGTTGCTAATTTATTTCACTGTTTGCCTCCCAATCTGCATTCACTTGACGTGTCATTTGTTTCGAGGCACGAAACTCGGTGTGACCAGCTTACTGCTGTGTGTGTGACCAGCGTGAATGTGACACACGCGACTGCCTGTGGCAGCTTAATTGACATAACATCCGCTAGATGGTGCTGTGCCCTTTCAGCGTTGCCACTTGAAGAAATCAGGTTTGGCGCTTCAAATTGGCGGGCAATTTTGTAACTAAAATTTAAAATTCTTTGCTACTCTTTGGGATAGTAATTTCTAGATCAAATTTGAGGCTTTCAATTGACTGCAGTTGTCTGTTTATAATTATACTTCTGCCCATGCATAACCACTATAATCAAGGGATCTTTAAATTGATTGCGCAGCATGCCCCTGTGCGATAAGCTTGGGTTAAATTCTTATTAAAAAATACCCGAACGTGACGGGGAAAGTCCCGTCGCGCTGGAGCGACTTTTTTTGTTCTTCAATTGCTCTCATTGACGTACAACATATATGTACATACACATACATATATGGAAATATGCATCTATCTCTTTATATGTGCAGCCTGTTAAAGGCCCAAATAGAGGACTATTTAAATAGTTACCAAACTAAGAGCATAGTTAGTGTATAATATACATATACATATATATAAAGCAACAACATTTAATTCGTTCAACCCGGTGCCCTGTCCGACAACAATTGCAATAACAGCAATAAAATAAAAATAAAAAATTCATAATTAAGTTCTCTCGTTGCGATTTTCTAAGTAGGTGTATAAGAATAACTTTTGTGATCTTGTTTACGAGCAAAAGTCATTAAGCTTCGTTTATAAGCAGTCCGCCCTCCACAAAACTGACAATTCGTTTTCCAACACTCCCACCCCCTACCTACCCACACACACACCTCGACGTTAGTTCGACTAGAATCGCCTGCTCACTTGCATTTTAAACAGATCGCAAAAAATTTATATTCGGAAAGGGGCTTCGATGGGGTTGCCCGTTGTGGGATCTACAAAAACCGGCTCGGACATGCAAATAATTCAATTGTTCGACTAAGAAATAAGCAACAAGCAAAAACGCAGAGTAAATAATGATGACAGTTGAGTTGACTGTCGCTTCTTGCCTGCTCCTCCTGCAGGTCGACTAGAAGGCGGTAGGCACAGCACGCAGGGTTATATATTTATATATATTTATATATATATATATATATATATGTATATGTATGTACTTAGACCCCTACGATATGATGAGCTGTCGCTGGGTTGGGCATTAGTGCTTAAGTTGCATTAATCAAATCACTTGCGACGAAGTGATCTGAAGGTTCTGCGGCCTAAGCGACAGTGCTTTGCGATAACCTGTTTCAAATATAATCTATAAATATATGCATGACCATTTATATATATATATATATATATTTGATAATATTTGTACAACAAAAGGAAATTTCGATTTCCCAATTTTCTACAAATAATGAAAGAAAGTAATGTATTAAAGGTTGTAATTAATTATTTATAGATAATTTTTAGATAAATGCTTTAAAAATAAATGAAAATTGTAAAAATTGCAATTTTTATTGGAAAGTCTTTCCTTTTCTTATTTTTTTTAAAGAGATGTTAATAATTATGTTAATAATTATTATTCATTTGATTCGAAGGCCAGCTCACAAGGAAACTGGTTCTTCTTTTTAATAGTTTCTTATAACAGGAACCAATAAATATACACTATACAAAAATAGTATATACGCATTAATCATACAGCTTATACATCTAATATTGTAACTACATATACATATTATATTATATACATATACTTATATATGGATATAATAATATAATAATATTATAATAATAATATATTATTATTCAGAAATTAATAGTTTTAAACGATCTATTTATTTTTTGGATTCACTTTTTGGAACTTTCCATTATTATCTGTCAAAGTAATTGGATCTTTTCATTATTATCTGTCAAAATAATGGAAATGACCAATGGGTATTTCAAAAAGGAAAAATAGGTGTAATAAGAAAGTGAATACAAAGCAAGTACCTAGCTTAACATTGTAATAAAAAAGTGAATACAAAGTAAATTTTAAACTATTTATGAGTTCTGATTTAATTGATTAAGTTATGAAATTAAATATTTGTGTGTGTGTGTGTGTGTGTGTGTGTAATAACATCCATAACCCATGAACCGGCCGTCTGTTGTGTAGCGCAGGCCCCAGCTTGGTTGGGAAGAACCCGATCTGGCAAAAGTGCTCGAGACGTTAATTAAATACGTACATGTATGTGTGTATGTGCATGTATGGGTAAGTATATCGTTCGTTTTGTTTATTATACCCTGAACCTGAACTGAAAGAGGGTGTAATGATGTAGTGCAAATGCATGTAATAGGCAGAAGGAAGCATAGCCGAACCTACAAAGTATATTCTAGATCAGCATTAACAGCTGAGTAGTACTAGACATGTCCGTCTCTCTGACCGTTCGTCTGTCTGTTTGTCTCTATGAACTCGCTGATGTCAGAGACTAGAATATCTAGAGATGTTAAGTTTGGAATGCAAGTTTTCGTATTCCATACGTAGATAAAGTTTAGTTAAATTCGATAACTTCACAAGTTTCTCTTTCATCGATACAAAGCGATTTGCGATCCCAGCAATGCCACAATTTTCAACATATACCCATACAACAGAGTATGAATATAGTAACCTTGACATACTATGTGTGAGGGCGTGTATACATACATATCGATATAGTGGTATATGCAAACATATTGGCATATCTTTGTCGCAAGTCGGTGGGTTATTTTTTGTAATTCAGTTTCGCGTTGCGAAACAACTGCACAACCCATAAAAAAAAAATAAAAGCAGTTGCAACTGCATAACAACCTGCGCGAAATTTGACAATAAAACGTAAGCCAGTGTTTTTTAATCTTGGCTTAGGGTATCTCGTAAGTCGAGCTCTCTCGACTGATGCATTCTTACATATATTTCTTTACAGTTGTCGCTTAATAGAATGATCACCGGCAATCATAACATTGGCAAAATTAGCGTGAGAGAGAGAGAGAAAGAGAGGGTGAGGGAGGCAATTTGAAGAAAAGAAAAAAAAAACAAATCAGAGCAGAACACAACAAAACAAAAACAGAAAAATTCGAAAAATAATAGCAAATAGAGCAAAAGCAAAAGAAAAAAAGACGCTTGGAGAGGCTAGGCTATAAAAAGCGCCGGCCGGCAAGCTAAACTCCACAGTTGAGCTAGAGCGACGATGGGATCAGCGACAACGACTTGGATTCTGTCAGCGGCAACGCTGCTGCTGATGCTGCACTGCAGCGGTGTAGCCGCCGAGGAGCCCATTTGTAAGCGGAAATTCTTTTGCAGAATGTTCTAATTCTAGTTCGAGTTCGACATAAATTTAAAATCACCAATTCTCTGGCAGATCGACTGTGTGTGCCGCAAATCTATTTCAGCGATTGCCAGAAACTTCTGGCCGATCCATCGGAGGCGGGCATACGCATGGAGTGCGTGTCGGGACGGGATCGTGTCGACTGCCTGGAGATGATCGAACAGCGGAAGGCAGATGTGCTGGCCAGCGAACCAGAGGACATGTACATGGCATATCACCGCAAGAACGAGGATTATCGTGTCATTTCCGAGATACGCACCCAGGACGATAAGAATGGTGAGTGCTCGTAGAAGTGATACATATAAATCGGCTACAATTAGATTCGCATTGCCAAAAATAAAAAAATAATCAGCCGGTAATTCTGTAGTGTAATAAATCATACGTACGCATATTGATATACATAAATATAAAACTGATTCGAGTTCAGAAGCTCGAAATTATATAAAAACCGGAAATATTTTGCGAAAACAACTTTTTCGCTCGCGCTTTAAAAAAAAAAGTTTTGTTTTCGTTTTAATTTCATTTTTCCTTTGCAATGGAAAAGTTTACACTCAAAACAGAATCGCTTTAAGTTGGTGTATAAAAAGATAAAAATTACATTTTTGGCACTTGCGAAGTGTTTGCTAAAAGTATTTTTAATTTTTGCTTACATTAAATTAATTGACATTTTCACTTTTGCCCGAACCAAAACGAAAAATGTATATATTTAATACATAATCATTGGCTAGTTTGCATAAATAAGTACTGCAAAATAATCGTAAAATATTACAGAGGATACTAAGAATAGTTTCAACTATACGTCTGTTGGTTTTGCATTTAAAGCTGCTAATTTCTTTTGAAATCAGCGTCCGTGTTCCAAATTGAAAAATTTCGCAGTTTCGAAAATGGGAGCACGGCAAATAACTTATCTGGAAGCAAGCTTCTGTCTGATTTCCCAAAATTGAACTGCCTCTAAAATCGTACGTGGATCATTTAAATTTCGACACAGATTTGTAGCACAGCGTCAATTTTAGTAGCACTGAAGAGCAATCTGATGCAAATTAGCATATATTAGCAACATTTAAACTAAGTGAATGTCAAACATGTATAAGAGCCCCCTATCGGCAGATTTTTATTTACTTGTGCGAAGCAAAAAGGCAAGTAGCCGCGCCATCTGTGAGATACTATACGATCCTCAAATATTTGAAATTTGTTGAGAATGGCATATTAATAAGAACTTTGAATTGTTGTTTAATTTAGTTTAAAAATGTATTGATGCTTTGAGTAACTTTAAAATCTTAGCAATTTCCATATACTATGCAATACAGTACAGAATTTTGAAGTCAAGCAAATGTATATGTATATATACATATGCCGATTAAAATAAGCCAAACTTGTTTATGGCTACATGATGGGGTTAAATGAAATTGAATTCCCAAGAATGGTTACTTTTGTATGTCTTGTATCCGAGCATGAAGTGAAAGTTCTGTTTAACATGCGAAATTTTTTTTTTATATTTTGCAGCCGACTTCCGCTATGAGGGCATTATTTTGGTGAAGAAATCTTCGCCGATTCACACGTTGCAAGAGCTGCGCGGTGCCAAGTCGTGCCACACGGGCTTTGGCCGGAATGTCGGCTACCGGATTCCGATCACAAAGCTGAAAAACACGCACGTTTTGAAAGTTTCCGCCGATCCACAGATCTCGGCCACAGAGCGAGAGCTGAAGGCGCTGTCCGAGTTTTTTACACAATCGTGTCTGGTGGGCAACTATTCGGCGCATCCGGATACGGATCGCCTGCTGAAGAAGAAGTACGCGAATTTGTGCGCACTGTGCGAGAAGCCGGCGCAGTGCAACTATCCAGACATATACAGTGGCTATGATGGTGCCATACGCTGCCTGGACAAGGGAAGCGGCGAGGTCGCCTTTTCTAAGGTACAGTACATCAAGAAATATTTCGGTCTGACCGGCAGCGCAGATGCGCCCGCCGCCGAAGGTAAGGCCGAGGACTTTGAGTATCTGTGCGAGGATGGCACCCGTCGCCCAATCACCGGACCGGCCTGCTCCTGGGCTCAGCGCCCCTGGAGCGGCTACATTTCCAACGAGCTGGCCGTGCATGGACCGGAGAAGCTGCATCAGTTGCAGGCGCGCCTGGAGCGTTTCTTTGACAATGGACTGCATGCGGAGAATAAGCAGGCCGCCGCCCATCTGCTCATCCAGTCGAACGCCGCCTATCACAGCAAGCCGGAGGCCATCGATCCCAAGGTGTATCTGGAGCGTGCCGGCTACAAGGATGTGATTGAGCGCGATGGCAGCGCCATACGCAAGCTGCGCCTCTGCGTCCAGCGGGATACGGAGTTCTCCAAGTGTCAGGCGCTCCATCAAGCCGCCTACGCACGTGATGCGCGCCCCGAGCTCGAATGCGTCCAATCCACCGACTGCATTCAGGCCCTGGTTAACAGCAAGGCCGATATGCTAATCGCTCCGGCGGCAAGCTATGCAGAAGCTCGGGCGCAGAAGCTGCTACCGTTGGTCTTCGAGCAGCTGAAGGCCGAAGAGACGCTGGTGGCCGTTGCCCCACCCACCCTCAATCGCGACGCACTGCAAAAGGCGCCACTGTAAGACAAACACTGCTGTCAGAATCCTTTCAAGAATTTATCTCTAATATGACTGCTTCTCTCTCCCTCTCTCTCTTTGCTGTCCAGTCACTATGATGGGAACTGTGAACGTGCTCGGTTGAGCGCCGCCTTGTTGAACAAGCGCCGCAGCCTGGAATGGTGCAACGTTTCACCGAGCACGGAGCAGGAGGTGCTGATTGTGCCTGTCAAGCAGTTGGAGCAGCACAAGGACTGGCAGCTCGTCTGCCCCACTCTGGAGCGTCGTCCCGTCACCGACTATACCGACTGTAACGTTGAGGTGCAGCTACCACGCGCGATCTTTGCGCGCGCAGACACCACGCCCGTCGAGCAGGAGACTATCAAGCATCTGTCCGCTCTGATCTCCGACAGATTTGGCGCCCACGGCAAATTCGTCGATGTCTTTGCACTCTTTGGCGAGTATCAGAAGGGAGAGCAGAATGTGCTCTTTGATGTAAGTGTTCCCAACCCATTCCAAACGAATCGCATTGAAGTCTTCATCTAATCCTCTCTCCATCTCTCTCTCTCGGCCTCTTGCAGGACAATGGCAGCGTGCTGGTCACTGAGGTGAAGAACCACTTACAGAACGAGCACATCTACAACGACCTTCAGTGCGATGGCAACAAGATTGTCAAGCTTTAATCAATATAACCAAGGCTTCACACATTTGTGTGCCTGCAGCCCATTTTTAACTCCAAATATGCATACTATATTTTTTTGATTTTTCTTTCTTTTGAATAAATATGAGAATAAAAATATGATTTAGCTTTGTTATTTGTCACCTCCAACTGAGCACGCTGAGCATTTGTGGTAATTTATCTGAATCTGATAAATTCGACGCAACATATTTATTTATTTTTTTTTTAACTGTTTCTTGTGATTATACATTTTATGCAATTACAATTAAAGATTGTAGAATGTGTTTCATTATTAAATATTTACTGAAGATACAGTTCATTGCGTCAATGATTTAAATTCCCGCCAGGTGCTGCAAGATAGGAACAATTTTACCAGCTATTAAGTGTCGTACCTCAACATAGCTCATAGTTACGCCCTGATTTTAAGTATCTGTTTAAATTTTTAAATAGCTCAACTTAATTTTCTAAACACCGTTGCAGTAAGTGTGCGCAACATTAGCGCAATAATGAGCAAAGCGCAAAAATGATGGCTATGTAAAGTAACAGCGCTATTTAAGACAACGGCGGCAAAAAAAAATTGCTGGCGTCATCATTATAGGCGGAAAAGTCGGCGACGCTTTTAAAATGCGTTTGGAAATTACAAAAGATGTTTTGATTGATGTGAAGTAAAGAGACTAGAACAAGTAAGTGCAGCAAACTGTTTGAATCATGTTCAAAATGTGAAATCTTAACAGATAAAAGAGTCGCAAAATGTCAACATCGGCGAATGAGACGGACCCGCTCCCCCAAGCCAAATTCATTGACTTGACAAATGAATCGCTGGAAATTCGCATGCGCGCATTCGAACATATTGAAACAAGTCTCATGCACTGTTTGCATCATGAAGAGGAAATCAACTTTAAGCCGGTGGCGCTGGTAAAGCAACTGATCCGCTGGTTTGGATTCACACCACCAACAGCCGCCGATCGCGTCCTGGCCCTGTTGCTCGAGCTGATGCGCTCCGACTACGGCGATGTGATTGTCCGCAAGATTCCTTGCCGCCGATTCCAAACAGAGTTGGGAAAAATACGACAAATATTGCGTGGTCTGTCGACAGAACGTTGCCTTAAACTGCTGGACAAAATAGAGAGCCTGCTTGATATTATGTACAATAGTTCAGGTAAAACAAAAATCAAAATAAGTTGTTCTCTTGCTCTGATAAGAAAAAGGTTTTCAACTCTATTACTATTTTTGCAGGTGAATCACAGAGCAGCATAAGCGAAATGGCATTTTCTGTCGATAGCTTCCACCTGCATGGTGAAGACTATGAAACAGCTTGGTCTCGCGCCAGCTTAAACGACTTGGCCACAATGACCACAATTGTGGATGGGCTAATAGTGGAAAACGATCAGCAGTTGCAGCAGCAATTGATCAATATACAAATCAAAGTATGCGACTATCCCGTTGAGCATCTGCTGCAGACGCCGAACATGTATCTACACTTGCTGCACATGCAAAAGTTGCAGCAATCGTCCGAAACACTGTTCCACATTAATAGTGCTCTGCTTACGATTCTTAAGCTGATGCAGTATCGCATTGGCAAGCGAACTGGGACAATCCATTATGCGAGGTGTATTGAATCGGATTTAGAGGTGAATCTACAATTGCGTATTCCCAGCGCTTTGGGTCTGCTGCTAACTGGCTGCTTGGACCAGCTAAAGCGGCCTGAGCTGGAGCACTGTGCTCACAATTGGCAACTGATCGAACTGATTGTTGAGGTGATCAAAACATTTGCTCAGCTAGGCGCGCCCATTCCCGGGCATCATGTGGAGCGACTGGGCGCAATGGTGCCTGAATTGATAAGCTACTGCAACAGCATCGATCTGTCCAATGTTACCGAGACGCGCCACATGACCAAAGTGCTAATGATACCACGATTGGGATCTCTGATATTCAATGGATTGCTGCTGGATGTGATAACGCAGAATGCATCTACCATCGATTGTGCAACTGGTCATACGCTGTTGCAACCGTTGATCCTGGACAGCAGCTATTTGTGGTGTGTGCCGCAGCGTCGGCATGATTTGTCCCAGCTGTACGGCGGGATCATTAAAGAGAATACGTTGGAGCAAAAGCAAATGACTCTGCTGAAGGCCGCATATGAATTGGCTGTGAGTCAGCTACTAGCCGAAAGAAGACTGCCACCGTTGGAGCTGTTGGCGAAACAGGGTGAAATAAGTTACGTTATCGTGCAACTGGGCAGTGAGTGCCTGCTGCAACGGCTCTGCGATGCAATTGTCAAGTGCACCAGTTTATATATGAGCAAGCCAGAGCTGCGCAATCAGGCGAAAACGCTGCTTCTAACCATATTCGATTTGCCCGACAAGGATTTACGCAACTACGCGTTGCGTTTGCTAAAACAGCCCGTTGTCGAGCACTTTCATGCGTTCCTGAACAAAACGAACTATTTGCCCGGATGCAGCAACTTGCAACTGGCCCGCCAGCACATTCTGGGTCTGCCAATAGGTACCGGACTGTTGCGAAAGCTGCTCGTGGCGGCCTGGCGTCCATTGCAATCGTTGCCGCCACTGGCACTGCAACAGTGGTGCGTTGACTATCTAATTATGCTGCTGGGTTTGGCCAAACTGATTCCAGCGTGCGATTTTGCCATCATCTTCAAGATGGTGATGCCAGTGGTGCCGCTGCTCGTCTGTCGGGCCATCAATCAGCCCCAACTGCAGCTACTGCTCTGGCAGTTGTTCGAGCCGGATGGCCAATATGTGGAGATGCCGCAAGCGTTGCGTGGCAACATCTGCTATCTATTTCATCCGGATGCCGAAATGCGCAAGGATGCCATGGCGCGTGTGGCCTACATCCTCTTCAGGCAGGACCATCAGCACAAATATCGACCAGCAATGAATAAGCTGTCCCTGGACCTGCTCGGCCATAATCTGTGCGTGATTAACCCACCAATTGAGTACGCCAGCATATTCTGTGATCGCAGGAGTGCACCAGCCACAAAGACTATGCCGGCGCTGCTGCGTCTGCTGGACACGCCCGATCTGAAGCCGGCCATACGCAAATCAACGCTCGTTCAACTGAATATCCTGATGCACAGCTGGCTGGCTGCCCATACCTACACCAGCTGCGATGGCGCCTATGTGCTCTGCTTGAGGGCGATACATGATCTCATGTTGTGTGCTGCTGCTGATGATGCAGACACACTGCAGCCGGCCGTGGGCATTCTGCTCCGTGTGCTCTGTCGCAGCGAACGTTTCCGGCGCGAATTCAGCGACAATGCCGAGCTGCTGGTCTGCTTGATGCGATGCATTTTCCTGCTGCCCCACTCGCAACAGCTGTGCGCCGAGGCGAGCACCTGCATATTTCTGCTGCTCTTTGACGAGCACATCACCGTCGAGGAGAGCAGTCTCCACGTGGACGTGGATCTATCCGCAATGTCGCTGCCGGTCACCTATGTGCTGAGCAACAGTGTTTCGTCCACATTCGCCATGCATGGACTGGCCATGCAGGAGCATTTGCGTGCCACACACTTTGCGGGCAATGCGGCGCTTGATGCCCAATATTGGCGGCTCCTTCTGGCACACTGCGTCTGTGGCAGTGCAGGGGATCTGACGATGTCTGCGATTCATGAACTGGACATTAGGGAGTCGCTGAAGCTGCGAGCATCAGAGCTGGCATTGGTTCATGCCACCCAAGTGCATCGGCAGTTGCAACATCAACTGGCCGAGGCGAGCAATTGCAGCAGCCACGAGATGCTGCAACAGCTGGTGGCCAGCATTCAGATGTTCCTGGTCCTCATGCGCGTCGATGTGGAGCCCGTTCAATGCAAACGACTGTGGATGCTGCTGCACAAGTATTTGCGCCTAATGCCCAGCAACGATGCGGATCGCAAGTTGTATACCGAATTATTGGAGCTCTGCCGCAGCTGTTTGCGCCATCGTTTGTCCCCTGTGTTGCACGGCTTGTCCGAGGCACTCATGAATGATCCGGATCACAGTTTCGTTTTGATACTGCACGATAGCAATGTGTCTCTGCATCTGCTCCACCTGGTCACCGAGTGTCTGGTGCTGGTGATATCCTCGCCCCAACACAACCAGACCAACAACATCGCCTGGCACAACAAACTCTTTATGGAGCTGAGCATTTTGGCTCGCACCAATTTCGAGCTGCGTAATCTGCAACATGTCCGTTGTCTTCTGAGGGTCCTGCGGCATCTGAGCAATCAGCCATTGAATCTTGATGACACCAAGCTGCAGGTCAGCAGATTTAACTTATCAAAGAAAGAAATGATCTAAAATTATTTTATAGCGTTGTGTAACAGGCAAAAGGAAGCATCTCCGAGCCTAACAGTATATTTATATTATTGATCAGCCACGTCCATCTGTCTGTCCGTCCGTCTGTATGAACGAGCGAATCTCAGAGACTACGAGAGCTGGAGACATCTGATTTCGAAAATATAATTAATTGTATAATCGATTCATTTTATCACACAATGCTTGATACAAAATATTGATACAAAATTAACTAAATTTAAATTTAGTATGCAGAGTCGAGGGGAACGAGGGGGAAGAATACAACTGTAAAGCTAAAATGTTCACATTTATTTCAAATAGTATTTCTAATTTGGCTGTTTATCTCTCTCTCTCTCTCCCCCTCTCTCTCTGTCACTCTTTCTCTTTCTTTCTCATTCACTATCTGCGTATAGTCTTATTATCAGCAGTTCGTGCAGCTGTCGAGCAGTCTGAGAACAAACACCCAGACTGGAGCCCAGTGGCAAAGGGACTGTCTGCTGATCATCTGCCAGCTGCAGTCGAACGGCAAGTTCAGGCCTGCGGACAGTTTGAAGTCTGGCTCTGGATTGAAGGTGCTGCGCTACCTGATGGGCCTTTGCGGTCATGGTGACGGAGAGGTGCGCATTGTGGCCTGGGTGGCGGTGGCCAATTGGTGCACGAGCAGCGGTGACAAATTGCCTAGCGTCCTGCTGGACTTTAATGATTTTCTACCCAGTGGCCTGGCCGAATGTTGTCTCGTCACATTGCTGAATGCTAATGAGCTGATGCTGGTGCGTCAGCTGGCCGGACGTCTCTTCGAGCTGCTGATGCCGCACACTGGCACCGAGGCCTGCAACCTCCTGTTGCAGCGTCACTCGTTCCACAAAGAGGCACACTTGGCACTCGGCGCACTGCATGTGGCCTCGAGAATAAGACCAGACGGCGATAGGTCTAGCGCAAAACACTCATGCGAGATTATTGGTTGCTATGTGAGTATCTGCGTCCGTCTAATCGTCCTGAACCCAATCTCGTGTGCTACTCACGCCCAGTCCGCCTTCGTCAATGCCCTCAGCGATGTTATGAAAATGCCAAAGACCGAGATGACAAACCATTTAGCCTATATGGATCTGTGCGCTGGCAATATCTGTCGGCTCTACTCACTGTGCTATCAGCACAACGTTCAGTTCATACAGCGTAGCATCTGTCGCGACACATTGCTGATCGATGGCTACTACTCGCTGATGGACATTGTGCTCGATCAGCAGCTGCCTGTGCCGGAAAATCATCTCATTGAACTCCTTAAGCTGCTAATGGTCTTCTTCAAAGATGAGGACGCCTATAAGTATCTCTGTTCGAAGTTTCGCTCGCAACCCAATATGCTTTTTGATCTGATCATGTATGGCCTAAGTTTGGACTTTGTCCACGGAACTGTGCAGCAATATACACTGGCAACACTATCGTTGTTGTTGGCTAAGGTGCTTAATACCAGAGAGGAACTCAATGTATTAGTCATATTTGAAGAATATGTGAACGACACTAGTGATGAGCACGAAGATGACGGGGAGACGGTCATCGACACGGACAGAAGCACGGACAGCGATAGGCAGAACACCCTGAATAAACAACTTCAAATGCTAAGCTTGAAAACTGTGGCGAAGCATAAAAAACCTAAATCAAAAACGCCAAATAATCCAAAACAAGCAATGGAAAGCTATGTAAGAAGAACCGGAACTTTTCAACTCTATCATCGATTGGATCGGCTGTTTGAGCTGCACTATCCGAACGGCAAATACAGCTTCCTGCATCCACCAACAAAGAGTCATGTGCAGGTCTGTGAAGTGCTCGGCAATCTGCTGAAGCTGTCGTCTCAAGTGACGGAAATGGCAACTAGCTGCGAGCTGATGCAACGCGTTCTCCACCTGATCGAGACTTTTCTCGATGATCCCACTGTGGGCAGTGCCACCGTCTATGTGAGGCGGGTGGGTGCCCACAAGACGCGCGATATTATCAACAATCTTCTCGTGCAGCTCAACATGCTGATGAACTGGCACAGTGCGTCGCATGCCGTCATCACGGATCCCCAAATGGCCACTCGTTTTGTGCGTGTCCTGCTACGCTTGTGGCCCTGGATTTCGCACTCAATAATGCTGAAACACATGACCGTGCGTCTGTCGATGCTGCTCACCGAACACTCCCTCGAAATGTGCAAGCAGACATCATTGCTGATCTCCAACCACTCCCATTCGCTGCTCCAACTAATGGTGCGCCTCGCTGAACACGAGACGACCAAAAAGGAGCCAACTGCCGACAATTCTCATGCTGACTCAATTATTGACGCCGCATTGCGAGTGATGATCAATTGTTGTGCCTGCATTGAGGGTCGCATGTGTCTGGGCAAGATGCGTGTCCTGGACATGTTTGATACGGTACTGCCGGCAAGCAGCCGAAACTGCAATGCGACCAAAGTGAAGCCAGATGTGCGGCTTGGCTGGCTGGCATTTTGGGAGATTTTCTCACGATATGAGCAAGGCTCTAAGATCTGTCATTTGGACTCACTGCTCGGTGCCGTACGTCGCAACCCTCCACTATGCATCCAGCGGCTGCGCTGCCTCCGCATTCTGCGCAATATGTGCTTTTCCAATGGCAACCGGATGCAGTTGGTCGCCATGACCGAATTCGTGGATCTATTGCAGGACATTGTGTCACAGCCACTACAGGATGGTCATGTTGAACGTGATACAAACATCGACCCCTATGTGGAACACCATCTGGTTGTGCTCTGCCTGTGGAAGCTGTTCGGCTTCAGTGCCAAATGCAGGGCAATGTTGCGAGGCACAAAACTACATAAGCAATTAATCATGCTGTCAGATCAACTAGCGGATAAGCAAACGGATGCATTTGAAAAGTTGCCCTTTGCCATCGAACTGCGAGACCTGCTTGAGAAGCTCTTTGAGTCGCTCGAGTCATGATCCATGAATTCCCGCTACCACCAAAACAACCAATACTGACTGATAATATTAACAAAAAATGTTCTGTACTTGAATTGACGGTTTCGCAACACAATCTCAACACGAACCGTCACTATTCTCAACGGCCAGTTACCAATTACTATATGCTATATGTGAAAAAAGTCAATAAAATATGTAAAGTTCAACATATCACAGAGATTTCAGTCGAACTGTGATAAATAAAAGTTGGCAACTGCAGCCAGAATATTGACATAATCTTTCACTTCCGCAAATATAGAGTAGGAAATTGAGCAGGCGACGGACGGACAGACAGTAAGTCAGCTCAGTAAAAAGAGTAAAAATCATATTTGACTCAGTTTGCTGTTACAAAATGCATTTATATATTTCGGGCATTTGGAATCAACCAGCTAGTGTGTATACATGTGTACATATATTATTTATTGTATATAGACTTTATAACTGTATATGTAAAATCGAAAGAAAAAAAAAAAATCGCACGTTTCTCACTAGTTGCACCTGTAGAAGAAGGAAGCCTGCAGCATTCGTTTATGTATACGGAGTAGAACTGCTAAATTGACGAAAGAAACTGGATTGCAAATTCGTTGATCTCCGCAAAGAGGGGGTTGTTTGGTGGACAGACACTGACACTGATTAGTCGGAGGCTTCGCGTTGCAGTTGCTCCAATGGCGACTCAGCGCCGCTGGCCATCTCCTCCTCCTCCGAGTAGTCCTCATCGTGGGTGTGAGTCACCACAGTGGGCGTAGATGGGCGCGTGTGCGCAATGGAGCTCTGCAAATAGAGTTCAGTTTAAATAAATCATTTCTTCAAAGTCATACATACATATTTAGGAATTTAAACAGAAAGGTGAACAAAGCGAGAAAAAACAAAAATACAAATTATTTAAAATCAAATGAAAAAAACACGAAACTAGGTAAAAAAATGAACTAAATTGTCAGTTTGAAAATAAATAACAATTAAGTTGTTAGAGCTCGCTACGAGATATCCTGATCGGATCAGCTGTTAAATATATTGTTCTAAGTCAGATCATTTTTGCATGTTTCTGCTGTTCAATAGAATTGGTAATATTTAAATACGATAACAAGCTTGAAAGTAACATTATGCCATATCATATTAACACAAGTTGCCACTTGGCTATTACGTCACGTATCCGTATTTAAATCGAGCACAAAAAAAACTAATAAGTGGATTTTTCTTTGGTTTTGTCAATTTTTATGACGTACGACTGGTAAGTGCGTGGCTCCTGGAAATGCTCATATATCTATTTACTATTATAACTCACAGAGCGATGCAATTCCTTGCAGTCCTTGCCATCTTTGGCGTCCTTGGCTTCCTTGGCTTCCTTGGCATCCTTGGCTTCCTTGGCATCCTTGGCATCCTTGGCTTCCTTGGCATCCTTGGCATCTTTGGCGGCATTGACTGCCGCGTTGCTACTGCTGCTGATGGACACAGCATCGTCGTTGCGCAGTGCCGAACTGAGCTTGGAGGCGCTACTGATGCTGCTGGTGCTGCTGGCATCCTCAATGGCCGCTGACGATGAGCTTGAGCTAGAGGGCGGCGCCGGCGGCTGATGGGCCTGATCGTGGGCGACCGTTGACTCGTGTGGCAGCAACATGGCCGGAGCGCGGAACATATAGGAGAACGGGTAATAGATGAGATTGAGCAGCGTTGCGGCGTAAACGTCGGCATATCGCACCACCTGGCTGGAGAAGAAGGTCTGGCGTGAACCCGACCGGAATAGGGAGCCCATCATGCCATAGGACATGTCCATCTTGTGTGTAACGTCACGTATACAGGTTCGCAGCTGCGATATATCCGGCTTGACCTTGGCACTGGAGTCCAGATCACGATACAGATCGCCCAGCTTAATGTCGAGATTCTGTAGCTCCGCGAACAGCTGGCATTTGTCCGTCCACACGTGCAGCTCACGGACCAGCTCCGGCACAATGAGGAACGTGCGCCAGCCGCGTATCTTCTTCGACTTGAGTATGTCGCCAAAGATGTGATCGCCCACATAGAGCACATCCTTGCCCTTGGCATTGATGAACTTGGTGAATAGCTCGCACGATCCACCCGAATACACCTGACCCGGCTGCAACGGACCGATGTGCGTGCCAATCTTCAAGCCACCCGTCTTCGTATCCACCTGACGCAGCACGGTGCCCTCATCGAAGAACAGCGGCTTTCTCGCATCCACCACAATCACATCGAAATAGTTCTTCCAGTCGCGATGCGACTCATCGGCAGTCGCGCCGTGTGGAAAGTCAAACAAATACGTCATTATCTCATTGGTGTAGGTGTAATCGCTGTTGGTCAGCATGAAGAGCTTCGCTCCGGATTCGCGTATGCGCGACAGGACAGTTGGCAGCCGCTTGTCCTTCTTCACATAGTACGCCATGTTCTGCAGGATGACACATGAAAAGTTTCAGCTAAGTATAAACATGTACAAGTGTCAAAGCTCTAGTGTTATATATACATATATATATATTTATAAAAAATAAAAGATTCATCTTTTATGGCTAATAGAACGATTAAAGTGAGAGCGAAGAGGACTATTATATTATACTCCTCATTTCAAAGTAGTTAAGAAACAAACTGTTTAATTTCTTCTCTAAAAGTCTTTATACAATATGAGTGTAAAACAAATATCGAATGGTATCAATATTTTACGAAACTGCTACCCAGAAAGGTCAATAACAAATTGAAGTCATTTTTTTTTTTTTTCGAACAACAAATCTTAATTGTCGTAAAACGTTGCCATACAAAGTTTGTGACACGTGTCAACCGATAGGCAAAGAAAAGTATCTATGAAGAGGAAAGTTTTAATGACTCGTGTTGTGCCTATTCAGAAAATACATTTATGATTGATACATGTCTTGTTGACCGAGTCAAATTGATAAACGTGTATAGTATTGAGTTGATCTGAAGTTCATAGAGCTAATAATCAAGGAGTTTGTGACTTACCTGTGTGGTACGACGCTTCAAATCGCCATCGGAATGCACCCAGTCGACGGCGCGTCGCACGTCTTGGAAAATCGACTTATAGGTAAATAAAAAATCACCAGCTTTGATGCCGCGTTCAACGCTGTTGAGTTTACAGACAGAGAATAAATAAAGAACGAGACAGAGCGAGAGGGAGAGAGCGAGAGAGAGAGAGAGAGAGAGAGAGAGAGAGTCATAGGCATAGAACAGAATTATAGTTTCGGCTATATGAAACTTTGGCTATGCCCACATTTGTTCAAAACATATTTTCAAGAATTCCGAACTCACCGAACAAATTCATCGCTGTTTGTAAAGAAATCGGTTAGACAAGCCAGCAAATATGTTTCCGGTAAATTGAATAGAGTGTTCAGTACATAAACCCTAGACTCGTCCAGTTTGAGAAACTTATTGGGATACAGCTCGTAGACCTGGTGACTGTAGAGGGGATTCAATTAATTAATATCATGCAGAAATAGAAGTTGTTGTTGTACGGCAACACTTACTGCTTGATGAAGTCAAAGCCATGCACACAGACCAGTATATTGCCATAGGCATCAACTTTGAGCAGATTTCCGTAGAGCGTATCGAACCACAGGCCACGCACTGGAAATGTTGGATCATACTCGAACTGCAATATCTCCTTCGGATAGCCCATTGAGACCAGGCGCTCCTTCACCAAATTGAAGCCCAGCTGCTCATATTGCGGTGATTTGTATTCTAAATGAAGCAATGAATGATATAAAGTAGGAAAATGATTGGTAACTATTGTAATGACTCACCTGCGAGTGTATAATCCATATCGAAGCCATAGTACTTGATATTCTCCAAGTGCAGCGACCGGTTCACAAAAACTCTGTAATTGATTAAATTGTGATTGGCATTAATAAGCACACCCGATTACAAGGAGAGAAAAAACTGTATTATTATATATATATATATAGAATACAGCTAAGTAGTGGACGTTTTCTAGATAGCTCCAGATAGCTTTTCCGTTATCGGAAACTGAATATCAACTAAAGTTGAAGTCAATAATGAATGCATAGCATGCAATCGGATTTGATATATACATATGCTGTCATATATACACATATATATATAACTAGATGTATATATTAATTTAACTCTTAAAAACTATCCTTAATACGCAAAGATTTCATTTCTGTTAAGATGGTCGGCCTTATCTTTCTTGTACTTTCCTAAAGCCTTCAAATAATGAGTTAAATATTTGTAAATATTGTTGTAAAGCTGTCATTAACTGATGACTGACGCAGGTAGAGTGCAATTCAAATCGGGTTATCACAAAATTACAATTCGCTTCTCAATCATTAACTTGGCTGCGGTTGACCTCCGCTACGCCAGGTCAAAAGTTTATCAAGTCGTTGTTGCAATGCGCCAATGTCGCCGAATCGCATGATATTAAATATAAATATATATATATATATATACATACATATATATATATATACACATACATATACATATGCACGTGGCATGTGGCATAAGCGCTAAAACAGCATGCCAAATCAATTGCCGTAAAATGATTTTCAACTTGTGTGCAATGCTTCAAAGATAGGACTCGATGCGGTGCCCGGTGTCCTCATTGCTGGCCCTTTTTTGTGGCCAACAATTAGTGTAAGGAAAAGTTTTTCCCGTTCGTTTGGCCACTGACAACTTTGCTGTGGCAAGGACACGCCCACCAGCGACGAGCCCCCATTGCGGCAAAACTCATTAGAAGCAGCAGCAGCAGCAGCGTCGCGTTGGTGGGTGGGTGGGGGGGGCGGAGGAGGTGGGGCGAAGGACTCTCTGGGTTTTCGCATTCTTTATGAGTTGACCTCAAAAAGGATAGAAAAAGGGGCATGTGTATTTCATAGGGCAACTTGCAAAAGCTTTCAAGCCAAATTGAGATGTTTTTAAAATTAGTTAGCCGATTAGCTGAGTAGCAGCAAGCAAAAACTATTGTTAAAAGATTAAAATTGTATTGTTTGCCCTTTGTGCAGCAGTTCATGGCAACAATGAACGGAAACATTATGCAAAGCTCAACAACCACAGATTAGCTGTAACTATTGAAAAGGAGCGAAAAATATAGATATTATCTTAATTGCATTTCATTTCACCTTCAGCTGGTGCCAGAAACCTTGCGTTGAACAAAGGCTCTCAAGTAGTTATTCAAGATGCTTTCAAAAGTAAATATTTTTTATTTCAGTTTGCGTCTGCACTTTTGTTATTTTTTTAACTTTATCGCTAAATTTGGTGGTTGTTATTGTTGTTCGGCGTGTGTGCGTTTATTTATTTTGTTGCCGCTTTTTGCAATTCGCCTCACTTGAAAATTTGCCAAATAAGCGAAAAGTTGCATCCTTGCGGCAGACTCCTGCTGTTTTTTTTTTTTTGGAACTTGCTTGTTGTTTAACCCAATTTCGGGGGGAAAAAAAATGCATAAATCGGACAGTTAGTCAAACAGAGGGGTGAACAAGAATTTAAAATATTGGCGAGCGCACAAAAACTATATAATTATTATGTTGCAAATGTTTGCATTACACATACAAATCGAGCCAAGTGAAAAATAGAATTTCATTAGGAAATTTCAAAAATAACCCGAAAACCCCAATAAAGTTATTATACCATAAAGTTCGGCTATTGCTATTCTTCTATAAATAGCGAAAAACTTAATGCAAATAAATTGTCGCTAATCTGACAATTTAATTTTGCTGATGCTGTTGTCGTTGTTGTTGTTGTTGACGTGGCCACAGACGGCGCATCAATTAAGAAAGGAATGAACAAAATATTTATAATTCTAAAAATACACACACAAAATGCAATGCCATAAATCGCTGTGGTTTATCATAGAACTCGTCGCACTTTGGCAATAATTAAATAAATATAACCATGTCTAATAATTTGAAAATATATAGAGTTAAAAGCGTTTGGTCTGCGCGACCTTGTAAAAACCATTTCAATAAGTGCAAAACAAGTAAATAACTAACTAACTCTCCGTGGGTGACAGCCAGAAAACGGGTCTCTACGATGTAGACGCTTTGAGCAAACAAGGACAAATAAATAGAGTCGGTATTCCGGGCGATAAATAAACCGGACTATTTCAATCAAAAAAATAAGCTTCTAATGGAGCCAGACACTGTTAACAAAACGTGGCTTAAGCTAAATATCCAATATTGGCATATGAGCAAAAACTATCTTCGGATAATTAAAAGTGTCCACAATTATATTATTATATATTATAATTGTAGAAATACAATTCCATTGTCATGTATTTCAGTTATTTGAAGTGTTATTATATATATAAAATGGCTTGTGTACGATGTTCTTTGGAGTTGATGTTAAATGAAATACATCGATTTTTAGGGAAAATACATTATACTAACTAACATGGAATTCTATTGTTGTTGCCAAGTTAAGTAATGTAAATATAATTTCATAATTTCATATCTTCAATAGTATCTTATCTGGACACAAAAAGTTTCCTTCCTATGACTAAAGTTATATTTTAAGCACAATAGGTGTAAGTCAATGGAAAGTCTTGATCTCAGCGAATTTGTTTTATATATATATATTTATACACGATTTGATCAATATGTCGGAATAGTTAAACCCGAATATATACCATTGATTTTAATGTTTATTTTGCAATGTGAAAAACTACGCAACTACGCATTAACTCACACAAACACACACACACACACATGTAAATGCATGTATATATGAGAATTGATGTCCTTTAAAAATGAGGGTGCAAGTGTAAGATGGCGTATGATAAATATAAATTTATGGCTCTGTGTAAGAGCCAAAGCACAGCATAAAAATGCTGCAATTGGCTTTTTTATGAATTGCGCAGCCATCATTACGAGCAAAATAAATATGTATGTACGTACATAAGTCTGTATATATGTATATGTATATGTATAAGTATATATACATATGTATGTCATTCAAATAGTGTGATGAAGTGATCAGGCGTTGCATGGACGCAATCAAGTGCAAATCTTGTTATTGCAATTGAGATCATGAGAGTGCATACTATATATATATATATATATATGTGGCTATATACTTATTTACGAATGCTCGAATGCATTGATAATGCGATTGCCAGCAATCAAAACTGATTACCCAAGTGCATCGGAGAGCAAATCCCCAAGCACATTACTCAAATCACAAAACATTACAAGCATTTGCACACAGACAAAAGTGCAGAAGAAGGTTTTCATGGCTGAAAGAAGAAATTGTTTATTCTTGCTCTTTAGCAATTAATGTTGTTGTTGTCGTTGTTGTTGTTGCTGGCGTTGTTGTTGTTATTGTTAATTGCCATTTTAATTGGGCTGTTGACATTTGCATTTTTTTTTATTAATTAACAGATTGTTGTGAATAAAAACCGAAAAATGTTGTAAGCAATATTTTTGAAAGTTGTTCTGCTGCAATGATTGTGAACGTAGCAAAATAATAAAAAATGTTGCTAAACAAAAATTCAATCATTCAATAGTTAAATTTATTCAAGTATTCAAGTGCAAAAATATATAAAAATACAGCTACGAAACAAAAGCACATTTTGTGTATTTTAAATTTACATTCAACAATAGAATTATATTTATATCAGCTGGGCCTTTTAGGATTAACCCATTCCTAAAAGGCTCAGCTAATGGGAACATAATTTGATTGTTTTCCTTTTTTTTTTTAGACTGGCTTTTTGGGAATCGATCATTTTAGCTTTCGTTTTAACATCTAAACTCACAGAAATATTATAACTTTTTTTCCGAGTGCATTGTATACAGTGACTCACAGCTTATTTTGACCAGTGCCTAGCAACAAATTTAAAGCGCTATAAAGTTTAAGCAAAGAAACAAACGCAAAATATTTAAATGCCAATTTGTTTCATGTTATATCACGTTTGAAAAAGAAACTTTAGTTTTTATTAAAATATTAATTAATTAATTAAAATTAGTCAAAAACTGAAAACATATCCAAAATACATGTCACAGCTGATCCTGTTCGGTGAAAATCTTGTTTGGTGCCATTCTGCCCTTGTCCTCTATCCGATTTTCGTCGTAATATACATTTAACTTGCTCAGATTAGCCATTTCAGCTATTTGGCGATGTGAATATCCGATCTTGAAGTGTTTCTAGGATGAGATTCCGTTGTTCAATGGCAGTCCGTTTGCCCATAGTCCTTGTTGGCTGGTTGCACCCGAGATGCAGGATATAACTAAACTGACTACGAAGGATTGATCTATTTATACCAAAAATAATCAACCTGACGTAAAAAATCCGGGTTTTATGGCGCCCAGGTGTCCATAATGTATGATTATGATTATGTGGCAGGTAATTCAAATTTTTGCTAGACACTGGTCAAAATAGGCTGTGAGTCACTGTATATAAGCAATGGACAATTTAGGTATCCTCAGCTCATTTTATTTCATATTTTATGAGTACGTTTGACACTTACGAATTTAGTGGCTGTGACATTGTTGTTGCCCCAACACCTGCCACTAGATGTTGCTGTTGTCGCGCAATTGTTGTTTTTGTTGTTTCTGCCTTAAAATTGACATGGGAACAGTTTGAGTTTGAGCTTGTGCTGTTGTTATTGCTATTGTTATTGTTATTGTTATTGCTATTGTTATTGCTATTGTTCTGCATTGTGTTCCGCTTCAGTTTATGTGATAAGACTTAAGCATTTGTTCACGGGTTTTGTTTGCTGGGAAACTAACGGATGCGGCATGTTGCAAGTTGGCCGACAACAGCCAAGTTCTGCCTTAAGAGCTACAGAATAAATATGGAATATAAGTTATCGGTATTCTGTTGATGTTGATCGATAACAAGTCGATTTCTGATAGCAACACAAAACACAATTCTAAAAATATAGCCTTCCAGATATATTATTGATCAACTGTATTAATTTCATTAAGATCGTTTAAGAAACACAGTCGAGCTCTCGACTATAGCAATTTCATAGCCTGATAACACTATCAACATTTCTTACATTCTCGAATAACTGTAGAATGTAAAATTGTTGCTTGTAAGGGACAACATTCAGTACATTCAACATTGGTAAAGTATGTTAACGAGTATTTCGATAATTTATTGAATTTGGTATCGATAAAAAAGGCAAGCGCTTCTATTAAAATAGGATAGCAAAAAACATATCCAAGCTAAATGTCTTATTTTTTTGTCACTCATTGCGTACCAATTATTGGGCATAGTGAAATCCGGCTACAAGTTCGTATTACAGTATATATATTATATTACACTGTAAACATAAAAAATGGAACTTAGTTTAGTAATGATATTTAAAAGAATGCGATTGGAATGTCTTTTTGAAGGTGATTGGCAGACTGGGAAAACTCGAAACAAGCAAAATTAAATAAAAATAAGTACGAATTTTGACTTTTTGTCATTGTTAACATGTGACTGGAGAGTGGACGCGGCGAGTGTGCGTGTGTGTGTGTGTGTGTGTCTCTGTGTGTCTCTGTGTGTGTGTGTGGAAGGACAATTCGATAAACAGCACGCAGAAAGAATATCAAGTGGCTGCTATAGCTGTTATCCTTGCATCGAAGTGTGAACGACAACATGTCAGTAAATAAGTTAAATGCGCCATATCCTTTCGTACAGTTGCAGTTACAGCAATAATGACTATTTACGCCAGTGTGGGCAATTACATGCAGCATGGACACCGGACACGGGAGACGAGAAAGGGGGAAGGACCTTAACACAACAGTTAAAGAGCTTATAACGCTCATGGCTTATGGCACAACAGGCGACATCCTTTCAATTATGCAATTGTCGGGGCCATTGTGTGTTTGTGTATTTAGTGTAAATAATGTCGCTGTTCACAATGAACGTGTCAAATTGATCAATTTGCATTTTGCTTTAACAATAAATGCAAATACATTTTTAAATTAGTCGCAATTTGTATTGCAATTAAGTTAAGTGTAGCAATAAATTTTGCTTGGCTGGTTGGTTTCCTTGGCTACATTACCAGCTTTGGCGAGACGAAGATTAAAATTGTTATTTTCTTGTAAATTTTGCTCAATTTCGATGCTTCACTCGGAGCGGGCAAGTCACGTGGCTAGCAGTGTCAATGCTGCGTATACGTTATAATGCACGTTACTGCTCCCATTTAGTTGAATTACATTTTATAGATTATGTTTCCCGCTTTGTTGCAAGTCAGCCATTCAAAGCTGTCACAGCAGCTCTTCGTTGTTGCTGTTGCACAGCCACGTGTCGTGCCAGCGTCCCTGTTTTACTTTGTCCAGCGGCTGTCAGTTGCATTGGCAACACACACGAGCAGCAGAATACAATTTGGACCACAAGCTGACAAACCTGGCAGCGTAACCACTCACAAAAGTCAGAGGCAGCGAGAAAACCATATTCAATAACAAAAATATATATATTATTGATTGAATCTACGTCAAACGGCATTTGACTACATGCCCCAATGCGTCAAGACAATAAACCACCTTAGGTGTTATGGAGCTTATCCACAATGATAAGATAACTATAATGCTTGTATTCTGTTCAACTTATATAGTTATATATGTATGTGTGCATATAGTCGTCAAACTTAACGAAAACAAATTCCCAAAATGAATGAACATTTCTTTGTATTTTAGACCAGTAAGCTAGGTACGCAAATGGTTTCAGTTAAGCAGCTTATGAATTGTTTTAAGTGCTTCTTTCTTCGATAATTGACACAGTTGTGGTAATGAATGGACTGAATGGAATCCGAATAATTTTGATTGGGACTCTGCATTTTAATCGATAAATTTGCGCTTCTATTAACACCGACTTATTCGACTGTTTCAAATCAATAACTGGAATGCACTTCAGCTCGCATCTGTTGGCTTGTTGTTGACTATTCAAGGTGGTCAAGCACTTCATTCAATTACACGCATAAGTCTGGCGTTAGCCGAAAACCAATTTCCCTCAAATGCGCCAGGCCCGGGATAAATGAAATACTCGAGCCAAGGCCAGTGTGCAGAAGCAACAGAAGCAACAGCAACGCACAGGAGTCGACTTTTATAATAAAATTGCCGTCACTTTGCTGTATGTGCTTCCAATTAAAATCCAAATAGCAAACAAACACTGACAGACACGCATCCACTGCGGGACACCAGAGAGCAGGCAGCAGGAGAGAAGGGAATCGGGGAATCGGGGAATCGGGGAATCAGGGAATCGGGGAATCAGGGACCCTGGGCTCTTAACCACTTGATGGCCACATGCGCTTTGGTTGGCGGCACAATTGGGCGATAATTGACTTAATAAGCATAACCACAAAGCCAAATAGCCTAACAAGCAACAACAAGCACACACACACACACACACACACACACACGCGCACACACACAGATACACACACACAGATAGACACGTGACAATAAGTGCGGCAGGAAAACATTTACGCTACTCGGCACAAAATTGAATAACTTCTGTTTTTGCAGCTTAAGGCAGGAAACCAGGACAACTGCATTGGGTGAGGAGGTTAACAGCAGGATAACCAAATATGTGATTATTAAATTAAAGGAATTACGAAACTATTGAGAAAGTGACCAACTCGAATGGTGAATAGTTCATTTTTTGGTTGACAGCCTACTTCAAGGGAAAGTAAAGCGCCATAGTTGAATGGGTAACAGAATGGAATGGGTACTGACTGGGTCCGGTTCAGCAGGTTCAGGCGAACTACAAACATTAATTTACAGCTGTATGTATGATACGGGGACTGTCTGCAATTGAAGGTCTTAAGATATTTTGGCACTACTTGAGCAGAAGCAAACCAAATTGGTATTTTGGTTCCGACTCCGGTTCCGACTCCGTTTTGTGGATCATAGTTTCGCTGAAGCTTGAAGTAATTGGCAGTAAATTTACCACTTCCTACGTTTTTGAATTCCGTGAAAGTTGTGCTTGCGGTTCCGGACCACCCTGATTTATTTGTATATTTAGGCAACTAGTTTTTTTTTTTTTAAACTGAAATTCGCTTGTCTATATTTTCAATTTAATTGACTTTCACAATTGATTGTTAGCTAGTGCAATGGAATGTGGCCTGACCAGGCGGAACATTAAATATATAAGTCAATACTCGGAAAAGGATTTGTTTATTTTCTTATTTGGATTGACAGCATTAAAGCTATAATTGTGGGCTTTGGGCTCGGCATCGAGAAAGGGGGTTTGCGATTGTGCCCCGCTGGTTTTTGGTTATTTTTATAAATAGCACAATAACAATGCCCACAACAAAACAATGCAATTAAGCACATTCACTCACAATCACACTCACAAAGCTTTCCACGCAGAAATTTGTTTTCGTCCCTTCGAATTGAATGCGATTCGCGACGGTTTTGTCGTCCAAACTGCACTTCTAGCGAAACCAAACTGAGGCCACTAGGAACAAAAAAAAAAAATAAATAAAGAACCATTGACAACGACCTGTTCTACTTTGTTGTCCACATCGAACTTGTTTACCCCCACCCTGTGTCTGCCCCTCGCCCCGACTGGAGATCAAAATAGTTACTCGTGAGAGCTGCGTGGGTCGCCGCCTGGCTGCTTAGCTGCTCAGCGGTCGTTTTGTGCGTGTGGCAAATACATTGTTCGAACTAAACTAAAAAAAAAAGAAGAAATAATGAAAGAACTTTAAAATAAGTGCTCGACTAGCCTAAATACCCTGTACAAGCTGAAGTTTTTTGAACAACTTGTGCGCCTAATTGCTGTATCCTTATGTAATGCAGATCACGTAAATATATAAAAAGAAACCTATGCATGTATGTGTGTGTGTGTGTGTGTGTGTGTGTGTGTGTGTGTGTGTGTGTGTGTGTGTGTGTGTATGTGTATGTGGTTATTTATGTGTATGCTATAGAAGAAGAGAATAGCCGGAAAATATATATAATAATAATAATAACAATAATAATAATAATAATAATAATAATAATAATAATAATAATAATAATAATAATAATAATAATAATAATAATAATAATAATAATAATAATAATAATAATAATAATAATAATAATAATAATAATAATAATAATAATAATTTATCCATTTATAATTCGCGTATGAGTTTTTCTCTTTCACTTTGATATCTTTTCATTTGTATTTAAACTTAAATTCTATAATTATTTTAAAATTCTACATTTCTTTTAAATCCTTAGTCATTGAGATGTACAAGAAGGCAGATGGAAAGATTGACAAATTGTGTCGACATAAAGCTTACCTCTAAATTCCGAATTGAGTTAGATGTCTTACAATCTTAACAATTTACAATCTTTACAATTTTTCATATTCTTATTGTATCTCTTACAGTCTTTGAGCTGTACAAAACAAAGGTGATCGAAACACTGACAAGCCCTGACTTTTAATAAATAATAAACACATTTATATGTATATATTAATCAGTAGACTTTAAGCCACGACCCTCGGTCTACATTAGCCCCGTTTTGTTCGAATGAGAGTGCAGGGTATTGAAAATTGCTCACACTTTCAATTTTTAAGCACATTGCGTGAGACCTTGGACCAGGGGCTCAGTTGTTGGCTTGAAGAGGTGTCGGGGCAGTGGGCAATGGACAGTGGGCAGTGGGAGGGAAAGGATTTGGTGCGGGTCACATCTGTGCACAATGTGCGCCGGCATTGCCCGTGCTTGTCCATTGATTGAGGGCGGCTTAGCATGTGAATGGCGGGGTTAATTAGACAAACAGTTCACCCCTCAGCACGGCGTCCTGTATCCAAGGGTGGACTTCCCCTTTTCTAAGCCGCCCCCCGCCTAGCCCCTCCCCCTCTCCCCCTCTCCCATTCTTTCTCGTTCCCCTATCCCTATCTATTCATTGGATGCTGCCGGTTGGCTTGGGACAAAGGCCAACAAGTGAGTGGCATAATTCCAATTGATCAAACGAATAAATAAAAGGTAAACTAAATTGTTTGGCATAGCTGCTGTTTTCGCTTGCTAGATTTTATTTATTCACCCAACTGAGAGTTGAGGGAATCTGCCGGCGCCCATCCGACCCCAATGTGTGAGAAATTGTCGACACTACTGTGATGTACATCTGAACTTGCTGCAAAAGAGCAGCAAACCTAATACGCTAAATATATTTTGCTGGTATATTTATTCTAATAAGCTAATAATGGAGCAGCTTAGAACCATTACAATAGAATAGCAGCGATAACTTTTAAGAGTTGGCTTTTGCTTTTTACATCTGCTCAAACAAAAGGGAACAGCTATTTTAGGCACGTCGTAGATTTATATTGCAGTGGTCCGATCGATGAAAACATATATATCGGTTGTGTTTAGTTGCCAAAGACTAAATACCGTTGTAGATCAGAGCAAAAAAGATCGCATAACTGTTGAGTTAAGTTAGGAAAACTTGTTGAAGAAAAAAGTTGTTTGCACAAGAACCTATTTTTTGATCGATTGTTCCGATGGCAGCTATATCATATAGTGATCCGATCCCTATGTGGTTTGAATGTATTTTGAAATAAAAAAGTTTCTTAGACAAAAACTAATTTTTTCGACCGAATGCTCCCATGACAGCTATTTGATATATTGACATATTCCGTAACTGTTTTGAGTACCTTGTTAAGCAGAACGATTTTTTCCTATGCCAACAAAATGAAATAGTTGTCCAATCTTCATGATTTTTATAATCTGCATATGAAGTAATGTTGGTTTATATATCTTTTGAAGCGAAATAAAATAATTGACAGTATAGCATAGCATAGCTGTTGAGTTACATTCAGATTGCTTGCTTGCTATATAAGATATCATCTTTCGTTCCATTGATAGTTCCTATGATAGCTATATTATTGAAATATATCACAAAGCAGAAAGACGACCACAAGCCAAGTGACATCGAGACAGCCTTCAACTAACAGACTATTATGCACATCATCAGATCTAATCACATATATGGCTATATCGACGCGACTGGGTGATGCTATTGAGGAATATATATGCATATATACTTTAAGGAATACTAATGGAATTTTTGTCGTGAGAGACAATCTTAAGAATGTTTAATTATTAACGGGGTCACAGCTTGGCAGCGGCACACAGGAGTAAAGGACTTTAAGGAATGCAGGATGCAAATCGCAACCGGCACGTAAACGTTGGCGGTTCTGAATGCCAAGTGAAGTCATGTTTTCGAACCTGACAATTTTCCGTTTTCCCATTTTTCCATCTTTCCGTTTCACCGATTTAGCCGCGTTGCACGAGTATCTTTTGCGTCGTGACAACACGTGGCACTTGTTGGGTTAGGGGTTAAAAAGAGGAATACAACGCCAAATAGAGCAAAGGGGCGTGTGTGTGCGAGGGGCGTGTGTGTGTGTGTGTGGAGGTGAAATACAACTATTCCCACCCCAAAATGTTATTTGCATTTTAATGACGCAGCACATTGAAATGTTATTTTAATGCGAATATTTTGTTGCATATTCTTTGCGCAGCCAAAAAAACAATATGCGCCCACACCGATTTTTTGCCAAACGACCATTATGCAAGATAATACCTGATGCCCACTTGGCTAACTATATGCAGTCAAATTTACGATTCGTCAGGTGTTAATTAGTTACAATCGATAAGCAATTTGCACTTTGTTTAGTTTGTTTAGTTTGTTTGTTTGCTTGTTTGTTTTTGCCCATTTGCGTGACAACAAAGCAAAAATATTCTCTACATTCTCGAACGATGCACAACAATTATCATATGCACATTACAAGTAAAACAAACACGGAACGCATTAAAATAATATATGTACATATGTATATAATAAGAATTACAAATTACACAAAATCAACTGCATTTATCAATATGCATATTTCGTTTCAGGCTGTTAATTAAATAACTTAAACGATCTTCAGGTTGTTCACTCTTAACTTGGGCATTTCGACTTAAAATTTTATTATATAGAAATATTTTTGTTGATTTGTGCTCTACAACTATATTTATCAGCTGATAAGGTTCGATGGCAACAATAAATTTCGGAAGTAAAACTTTCAGTTCGACTTTCGAGTTATGAAACTCTAGACTCTACAGTTAACTATATATGTCTACATAGTTCAATACACACACACACACACACACACACACACACACATGCATATACATACATATGTATGTGTAATGCACACATTCCACATTTTGTGTAAATAATATATTGCTAGTAATTTTATAATTTTCTTTCATGCGGCCCGCTCATGTGCAGCAAATGAAAAAAAAAATAAAAAAAAAATAAAAAAACAGCCGCATAAATTACGCGTTACAAGCGTATCGAAAACAATAATAAAAATAACTATAAAATCGCTGTTAATATATGTATAAAATAAAATTTCAATGCAATTCATGAATTGAATTAAACAACTTTTGATACTGTAACCATTTTTCTGCTACAGTTGCAGGCCTTGCCAGTTCCGGCAACAAGAAGTTGCAAATCTGACTAAAAGGTTAAAGGGGTTGGTCGACGTGGGCAGAGGCTGTGTGAGTGTGAGTGTGTGTGTGTGTGTTGAATGCAATGAATTAAGCATTTTGATTTAAGGCAGCGTTCATTGTTAGCAGCTCGGTTGCCTAACACAGAATCCACAGAACACAACTCAAGGACAAAATGGCAGCCAAGCAGGGATGTTAAAAATGCACGTGCCCCTTTATATTTATATATCTGTCTGACAAAGAAAGAGAAAGAGAGAGAGAGAGAGAGAGAGGGAGAGAGAGAGAGAGTTTGATATGCATAAAGGCTAGGGGTGAACGTTGTCAGCGAAAAAAATCAAATAAATGTCAATTTAGCTGATTTACGAGAGACCCCAACCTGAAAAGGGGGTGCTATGCGAGCGGCATTGATTAGTGGTGGCGAATAGATTTGAGTGCATAAAAATCGCATGTGCAGAAATGTGAATGCTAATTGACGCAATAAGGGCGAGGGGAGCTACCGAAGCCGGGACGAATACTAGAAAATTATCGAAATTGTACCGGCAATTTTCAACGACGACATTAATTAGGCAATCTGCCACCAAGTCCATCACTATTAATCAAAGAGAGAGAGAGAGAGAGAGAGAGAGAGAGAGAGAGAGCGGGAGAGGAAGAGTTGGATGATGGAGGACACATTAATACCTATGCCTGCCCCCACCTTGTACCCTATAAATGCGATCAATGGAAAATATATCTTAGTCACAAGTATTTTCTGAAAGATAGTTCTTAGCTTTATATATGAGCGTTTTCCAACATTGGAGACACACAAAAAAATTACGCCCAGCTTCCAATTCTTAAAGTTAAAGTCAATCGCACAAAATATGGTCGAAATTTAAGAAAAAGTGAAGCAAAAAAATGCAGAAAAAACGCTCATACGCAAATTTCGCAAAAAATAATAGCCAGCAATATGTAAGCCAATCGAACAAAATCAGACAGCCACTTTGATCTTATAATAAAAAATCATAGACAAATTCAAAATGGTTGCCATCTTGACGAAACTGACAGAAACCTGACGAAAGTTAGCCGGCGAACGAAAGTCACCGAAAGGTTTATTCTGCCAACAGTTGTTGTTGTTCTTGTTATTAACTTAGCTGATAACAGTTGCGAATTGATGATTACAATTTTAGCAGTCGCTGTTGCTGTTACTGCTTACCTGTGGCCCAACTGACGCTTGTGGCCGTGATAGTTAATATCGGTGCCCAGGTGTAGTCCATTGAGCACCGATTGATCCATGTCCGTTTCACCAATGGTTTGTGTGCGTTCGCGTCCTCCGGAATTGCAGTTATTGCTATAGGAATGTGCTTGTTGTTGTTGTTGTTGTTGTGGTTGAGTTGGCGGCATTTTGTCTGATTTCGTTTGCTGCGGCTACTGCTGCTTCAGCTGCGACTGTTTAGCAAAAAGTGCCAAAGAGCAATGCCAGCAGCAAAGTTGTGACGACGCGTCGCTGCCGATAAGCGAATCTTCGAATTAAGAGCTCTCCCAAAAAGCTAAGCTCCGTTTGTCATTCACTCACTCACTCACTCACTCACTAGCAGTGGCGGGCGAGAGAGGGAACGCGCGTGAGAGAGTACGCGAGAGAGTACGCGAAATGTCGAAAATTTGTATGAAGGCGACAGACACAGACGCCTTATCAGCTGTTCGTGGAAACGTCACGATTCTATTATGCGTTGACAGCTCAGCAGTAGCAATAACATAAAATATATTGTGGAATGATCTTGTGCGTGGTCAAAGCTATTTGCTATTTGCTATTTGCTGTTATTCTTGTTTTGCGTTTCTCTTTTTGACAAAGTTTGTGCTTATCACAGAACAACAACCACAGAACACTAATACAATTATCACGCACGTACACACATACACGAAAATACAACAAAAATAAAATGAAATAAAAGTAGAATAACACTTGTGTTTTTGTTTGACTTTTGCGCTGTTGAGTTTACGAAGAGAGCAACAATTTCGGTCAACGTTTGGATTTCAACTGACGACTTCGTCTCAGTGAATGCAGCGTAGTAGAAATGGGAGGAAGAAAGCAGCACCAGCAGCAGCAACAACAACAACAGCGAAACGGACGGCAAACAACTAAAACTGAGCGAACGAACGCAGTTGAGCGTCGCGCGCATGCTCTATCTCGCTCTATGTCTCTCCCTCTCTTGTCGAAAGCTCTTCGTTTTTACATTTGCGTGTCAAAGAGTAGGTGCTGCGCGCAGCGTAGCTACTATTTTCTGCTGCTGTTGTTGCTGTTGTCGTCCGTCATTGGATTTGAGTCGCTGTTACCTTAGTGCCTTTTATGCAATAAATACAAAGTGTTGTCACTTTTATTTATGTTTGCGCCGCTTCTTTATGCCACTTTGACATTTTAACTTTTCAACGACTGAAGGTTAGGGATAATTAGCTTGGCTAGCTGTTAGAATAATTATAAAAACATGGCATACACACAAAAGAAAATAAAGTTCCCAGAAATATATAGGAATGCATCGCACATTTCACATACATATATATATATACATATTGCGTTGTAGAGCATTCTATGGTCGCTATGAGAGTCTTTGAAGCTTTTACTTGCTTTTTTTCTTTCTTTCTTTTATCTTCACGCCATAAAGCGAATAGACAAGTACTCTCTAAAATAGCTGGGCCATAGGGAAATTTCCAAAAGTCGGAGGAGGCATTTGAAATCAAATGAGAAATTATAAATAGTACAAATAATAGAAAACAAACAAACTCACAAACAACACACATTTAAGTTGAATAAGTACGTTCAAATATGGGATCGCATTTGGGCGTTGGAATAATGTGTGGGTTTGTGACTTGGCTAAGTGGACTATGGAATTTTGTTGTTAATGTTTTATGTACAGTTGCGGTCATAATACTAGCTCTGTTTCTTAAAGCATTTAATAAAACATGGCTCATTTTATAGTGATACAATCGAGACCTCTTCAACATATTCAGTATGAAGAAAAATTCAATTCAGCAAAACCAAAAATGTTAGGCTCCTCATCTTGGAATATTTTAAAATATTATTTTCGAAATACTAATCGTAGTAAAATATAACCATCCATCATATCCAGTTCTTAGAAATATTTTAGCCGCTGGGAAAGCTGAGAAAACTTCGCGCTAAAATTTCACTACTATTGTAATGATAAATTTAAATAATAATTTAATGAAAGTAAAAGTATATATATATAAATGATTAGATTTAAGGACTTTAATTTTTTTCTTAATCATTTTTTTTAGCTATGTATTAGTATTAGTATGATTGTTTCGGTATTGATTGCTTGCGTTTAAATAAAATGTTCATAATTGGTTAACTATATTTTAAGTATTTTTTATTTAGTAAATTTTGCAAAGAACACGACTATCTTGACCGCAACTGTATATATTTTTGAAAGTGAAACGCGTATAATGAAAATGGAAATGTATGCATATCAAATTAATCGATAGTTTGACATAAACCATGAATTTATTGTCATATTGTATTATTATGTATATATGTATGTATGTATGTACGCATATTTATGTGTATACATTTCTTTACATACAAACATAATCAAGAAGGTTTATGCAAATGATTGAATTTTATGATTGCTTCGACACCTGAGGCTAATAAAATGCTTGGATTTTTCGTATTGAGGCCATATTAATTATTTACATACATAGTACAGGCGGGTAAAAATGCATATCTATCACAGCTTCATTTTAGTAGGCTAATCTAATCTAAAAGTACAGTTCATTCAATTTGAATTCGGTGACAAGCACTTTTGAGCAGTCATTTTAATATATATACATATATGTATATGTACATTTACGTTATTATTTACGCACATATTTATTTGGGCATACATAAAATCAGTATTCGTTCATATTCAGAGCATTCATTCATTTTGCATACACGGTTTGCCCAATTATCATTCCGATTTGTTGAGTGTTTGGTGTTTGGTGTTTTGTGCGTCGACTCATAAATATTTTATAAGCTTATACAGCTTGGCTACCCATTCACAGATATAATATATACATAGTTTTTTTTTTTTTACGTTTGCTTATTTCATCAATATTTCAATGAAAGGGCATTTTAGGGGGCACACTTCCCAGGCACACACCACACCCCTCTCTGTGTCCATCGGTTGGTTTTTGTCAGCAATCTACAATAGTGCTCCAGATTTGAGCAGCTAGTTCAAATATTTTTGTTTTTGATATGGTGGTTGTCTTACTGCTACATATTTATGGGAATCATAGTGAGTCAAACTATGTGCGCATGGGTTATCTTTGAGTTAGCATTGTGACAACTGGAAAGATAAACATGGCCAAAATTAGAGGTCAATATTTATAATTTGATCACATTCCGCATACGGTTTTTTGTTTTTTTTTTTTTTGTTTTAGTCTGATTCTATTGTGTTTATATCTGAGGTTTACTGGGAATAAATAATAAATCACCATTAAGACATCAACTCAATGCTCCATTTGAATTTCGACTGGTTTCGATTTGGTTTGTTTACGCTTAGTGCAGATAGCTTTTCAGCTGTTAAAAAATGGAATGAAAAAAAAACTGAATCGAATCCCACGAAACACGAAAATTAAAATCGAATTCCATCAGGCGAAAACATACAAATAGCCAAATTATCTTGCAAATATGCCTTGTGGATAAATGTGGTCTGCATAAGTTATTTAAATTGAGCATTAGACAGACTGACAGCTTCTAAGCAGTTTGCAGTGGGTCAATGTCGGACGAGACAGAGTCAGTTGGTAAAGATACTTTAACACCAGCAGATATACTGAACATATTACATACAATAAACATACGTACATATTTCATCAGACATACGTGAATATATATTTTTATAAGTGCAAAATAAAGTTGACACTTGTCCCACTCAAAAATCGCCAAACTGGTTGATTATATGAGCAAATTAAGAATGAACGGCTTTTCTTTGGCACAGAAGTCTAGATACCCTTTTGGTTAGGTGATTTTCCAATCCTTAACTACTTTCCAAGAAAACAATAATTTTTCTTACAAGCTGCAAGTTTGAATCAAACTGCAAGAAACTGAATTAATCATTAAGTAAAAACTTGAAGGCTTCGAGCAATTCCCATCCCAAATACAGTGTTCAACTGTACCATGATGCTCAACTGGGCGTGGCAATCGCATTTTGGCTTGGCATCCCCGTTTAAGAAATTTTATTGTTTATATATATATATATATAAATTGAACAAATTTCAAGTGAATTGCTAGCACTAAAAAAAAGGCAAACAGTGAAATGACTTCATTTTTAAGACGAGTCAAAATAAGCTCGAAAAGTAAGTGATTATTTGAATGTATTGTAATATGGGGCATAGATAGAGATACCCCTTCTCTCTTTCCGAATAGTGTTTAATTATCAGAAGTGTATTTTGCTACACTATATTTGCTATATTCGATGCTTCAAAATGTTATACAATGGTGCTTAGCTTGTGGCGAACCTTACAAGTATTTTAATGAAATGACACCATGAAGGGTATTCAAGAAAAATACGCACACGTTTCTAGGCATAATTACATATGCAGTTGATATATATGTCCCGGTTTTAGTTGGTTAAGTCGGTGTGATATGTGTGCATTAGGAGACTTGCAGAATTAGTTTTTGTTGTTCTCACTGCTGTTTGTTTACTTGTTGTTGTTGTTGTTGTTGTTTTTGTTGTTGTTGTTGTTGTCTGTGCTCGCCGATAAGGCGATAGGCAGCAGTTTTGCATTGGGCAGGTATGCGAGCAGCGCGATACGCGATCTCTACAAAAAGTGTAGAATTCAATGTATAGCGTGCACTGAGCGAAATAGGCTGTGCAGAACACACAAGCTCTGGCAAAATCTGAGAAACAACAGAACATATATAAATACATATTTTTTGTTTGACAGTTCTGATCAACACTTGAGTAAATTTCGGTATATATGTATATATGTATATGCATATATGTACATATATGTATATATGTACCATAATACAGACTGAAATGTATTTAATATGGCCGATTCAAAGTTGACTTCAGAGAACCTTGACACTATCAACGAGAAAAGATCGACAAACAAGAAACAAGGGCGGCTTGCATAATATAGACACACTATAACCAGGTGGATCGATTTGGGTTATTTTGATTGATTCAATCAAATTAATTGTTTCGATTTGTTGTTTTGTTCTATAGATTAACATGATAAGCATGCTTATAACTGTATATATATGTATGTGTGTAGGTCGTGTTATAAGCAAATCGTGAAATAGATGTGGGAGTTGACGTCAGTTCAGTTCCAATTTTGACGGGCAGTTTTCTCTGTATGTATATTATATGTATAATCAAATTAACTACATTTATACATATATATGTATGTATGTACATAGCTCTGATATAGCACGATATCCAAATATGAGTGTAAGTATAAGTATTTTAATTTATTTCGTAGTATTTTCTTAATACCCGAACCCTTTAGAAATGGGAAAAAGTGTATTGCGAAGATGTGCAAAAGTATTTAACAGGTAGAAGGACGCAACAAAGGAAGGTAGAAGGAAGGAAGGAAGTATTTATAATCCGGATCAGCATCAACCGTCGAGTCGATCTTGCTCTGTACATCTGTATAAGTTCTTGTTAACCATACTTTTCCTCGTTTTGCATATGTCGTTTCGATACAAATCGATTTCAGATATCAATAATAGACAATTCCTTCTTATTTATATAGAATATATCGTGACCTATTATTGCCAATTATATAAATTACATATCGATTTTCTTAACCAGAGCATATGGAACAAAACTAATATCAGCAGTATATTTATATACTACGATATATATTCAATAGTGTAAAATTACAGGGTTTTTCCCATTCGAGCACTCGTTTGCACTCACCTATGAGCCGCGTGGCGATAATACTTCTTGGGGGCCGAGCAAGGACCGGGTGTGTTGGGTGCTGAATCACTCATTTCGCTCTGCAAAAGGTATACAATTATCATAAATACATAAATATATATATAATAAATATATATATATATATATAGTGAGATAGAGAGAAATTCGTGCAGCGCACACACACACACACACACACATACACACACATTGCAAAAGTTAAAGTCAGTTGCATTGAGGAGGAAAAGATTGCAAGATTGGGAAGAATAAGGCGGTGCAGTAAAAGCAATTAACTGTACAATAGAACATTCGAGCACAGCGAATCTGACGCTGTGTGTGTGTGTGTGTTTGTGTCTGTCTGAGTGACACAATTGGTACAGCAAGCAAGCTAATGAGCTTTCCTGCAGCTGATTGATGCCTGCCTGTCTCTATTGCGGGCGTGTGTGTGTGTGTGTGTGTGCGCGTGTGTGTGAATGTGTGTGTGTGTGTGTGTGTCACTATCTTTGGCAATTGAAATCTCTCTGGCTCGCTCTCGCCTTACTTACTTGATAGGGCAGGTCGAAGTACTCTCTTGCGAGCTGAGCCTGAGCTTGAGCCTGAGCCTGAGCTTCGGCCTCAGCCTGCTCTGGCGCCATGCTGGCAACGGCTTCTTCAGACATTGTTGTCATTGTGCCTAAGTTCGCATAGGTGCAGAAGCTTTTGGTTAGCTTAGTGATCTTCCTCGCCTGATTGCCGCTACTGTTGCTATTGTTGTTGCTCTGACGTTGACGTTGACAGTTTGAAATGTTGCGACTGCTGCTGCTGCTGCTGCTGTTCAGTTGATGCAGCAGGGCGCCGTTATAAGTAATTTTGACTTTAATTGTTGTTGTGTTTGCTTTGTCTGTTTGAGTTGCTGTGCTAGCTGTTATTGTTCGAGTTATTTTTGTTGTTGTTGTTGTTGTGGTCCGAAAAAACCGCAAATTGCTTGAACCATTGCGTAAGTTCTTCAACGCTTGCGACAAGTTAACAAAAGCCATCGAGCGCAATTGCATGCAATGTATGTAATGATGTATGTATGTAAGTTTATGTTTATGTTTTTGATGTATGTATTTATGTATGAAACTATAGCGATTCAAAGACTTCGTGTGTGCGTGTGCGTGTGCGTGAGTGTGTGTGAGTGTGCCAATGACTTGAAATACATCATTTTGTGTAGATGCAATTTACCAAAAATGAAACAAAGCAAAATTTGATGTTCTTAAGTTTTGGCAATGATGATGATTTATATACATACATATTCATCAATATTGCATACTTTCTGACGCAGATTTCTCAATTTTCATTTGCTATTCAAGTTTACTCTACAAGTGACAAAAAAAAGTGAAAGCTTTATGATTTTTATGCCATGTGATATTTTAAATGATGTGATTTCAAACCGGATTCAAAGTGTTTTTTTCTTTTTTCTCCGAATCCAGTGCTTAGAACGGAAGCAAAAAATGAATAAATAATTATTTCTGGTTCGCACAAAGAACAATCGCAATATAATGTGAGTTAAGTGCATATCTAACTTAAATGCTATTCTAAAAAAACAAAGAACGTAGAAGTAAAACGAAAACACAAACGAAAAGGAAAAGAAAAAGAAAGAGGAAAAGAAAGAGGAAAACAAGCAAATGGGAAAAGTGAATTATGTACTCAGCCCAAAAGTATACTGTGAAAATGTGATATCGAAAAGCTTGGCAAATTTAACGAATATATATATGTAATTATGGGCATACATACATATGTGTATATGTATGTATGTATATACACATGTATGTGTGTGCGTAGCTCATATTGCTGCAGTTGCGTTTCTACATTAATTGCTGTGCCGCAAACGACGGGATTGAAATTCAACTTGAATTCATGTGAAATGTTGATGGAGCGTGGTCTAATATATCGATCTATCAACTGGGCACAAGGTGGGGCTGCAGTAATATTCGATTTGACGCGGAGGGGGTGGTCTAAAAATAAGCCTCCATGAGCTATATGCGTGTGCGGCATTAGCAACAACAATAACAACAACAGCAGCAGCAACAATTAAAGCACGACACACAATACGACAATACTATATGAGTCATCAGCAAATACAGTTAGCAGTGAATTTTCACACCATTTAATTGGGCATTGAGCAGAGTTGGAATTGGAATTAGAATAAGAATAAGAATTGAATAAGCTTTGCTTAGCTTGCTGCGCTCACTGTTCAAGAACTCACATGCACACACTATATAAGGTATGTCAGTATGTATATATCTGAATACAGTTCGACGAAGAATGGGTGTATTCACAAATAATAGCACTGTTTAGTTATGGTTTTTTTTTTTTTTTTTGGTCTTTGTTTGTTTCTTATGGTTTCATAACACTCTGGCTTGTAGCAGGCCTCGATGAATATACCAATCCAAATACTAGACGAGACGAGACCAGACGAGACGATATATTTTACTAGCAGCCAGTTCCAAGAATGCCTTTTCGCCTAGCAATGCAAAATAGAACACCAAAAAAAAAAAAATATATAGAAAAATGACGAAAAATACATAAATGAAATGCTTGTGTGTTCAACTTTATGTGTGTTTTCGCGTCGCGACAAACCGAAATGCGAATATGGTAAATTTAGTGTGGATGGAAATGGAATTGATTCCTATTTATCAAATGGCAAATGGCCGCGATTTGTTGCTGCTTATTTCTTGGTTTCTTTTCACTAGTCCTCTCTATATTTAAGTTTTATTCTTTTAGTTTTTCTTTGCCGACGCTCAATTTCACAATTTTTCGTTTGTTACCATTTTAGATTGCAATTTTGACGTTTGCAGCGCACGCGCTCTCTGAGAGAGGAAGAGAGAGAGACAGAGAGAGAGAGAGAGAGAGAGAGAGAGAGAGAGAGAGAGAGCGAGAGAGAGAGTTAGAATTGAGGAGAGCAATGCTGTGGAAGCGATTGCAATGCCGGCGACCAAAGCTTTCTTTCTGGTTGTTTGTAAACAAAGCAAAGCAAAAGCTTCGACGGACTTCAGTAACAGCTGGCACCGCTGTTGCCGCCGACCTTATCGCTTTTTGGCGGCAATCGTTCGAAAAGGCGAGCTGTAAAAATACATGCTTTTTATGTAATGGGCGTGGTGTGCGCGATAAGCCTGTTGGTGTTGCGTTAAATTTGAAAAGCCACACTTCAAGGGAGAGAAGCTCGACTTGAACATACCCTGCGCCCAGCTGAGTGCGGCTTTAACTTACATTTTTCATTTCATTCTCAAAAATTTGTGATTATATTTTTTTTTTGGTTTTTACACTTTGATACATATCATGTTGTCATGTTGTCTATCTGTCTGTCTGTCTTGAAACCTTGGACATATACTGGTCTGTGCCCGCGTCAGATAAAGTGTAAAGATTGGAGTGCCACGTCCACTGGGTGCTAGGAAATCGATAAATCGATATTCGAAAATCGATAAATCCACATATCTCCCACAATTATAAGGCTACGGCCTTCTTCTCGGCCACACCCACTCCAGCCCCCAAATTCACATAATTCGGTTACGGTTATTAATACAACAATATAACATCAACTTAACATTATGGCGATAGTGATTTATTGTACTTAATTTCAAGTGTTTCAAATGGCCAGGTACATACATTAAGAAGAAGCAAAATTTAGTATTTGTTTTCATATATATTTATGAGAGTTTATTTAATCCGATTTGAGAGCATTTCGGCTGACGAGGCACCTTCTTGCACTTGCTGCCACTTCCGTTGGCAATGGTCATAAATGGAGACTTCGTCCACGACCAGCTCCAGAAACAGCGAGAGGCGAAAGAGAAGAAAAAAGAAAAACAACATAAAAAGAGGGACGCCACGGAAAGAAAACAACTGCAAGTGGCCCGGCCAATAACTAATGGCTATTTGGATACTTGGCCATGTACACTCAGGAAAAAAAGACACATTGTAATTTTGAAAATATTCCCAAATGATAATCGCTCTAAGAACTAGAAAAATTTTCCATATCATTTCTAAATATAGAAAAAAAAAAAATGTGAAAGGTATTTCCCAAATTTTCCACAATAACATTTCTTAATAAAGAAAATATTTTTAAGAAGTTGAAATGCAAACACTTTTAGAAAAAAAAAACCCTTTCTGAAATTCAGAAAACGGTCATGAAATTTGATCTCTAGACTTCCATGTTAGGGTTTAACTTTTGTATGTTTTAGGGTCAACAATTATTGGCAAATTCCACTTTACAAACTTTTGCACCCAAATGTGAGCCGGTCTGCAAGTGCACTCTTTTCATTGGGCAGAATACATTTTCGACCAAAACTGGGTTTCTTCTCCGATCTTGATAAAATGTTGGCAGTGGTTCAATAATATGCATATGCATATTATGTATTCATTAGAAGATTCTGCCTTAAAAAGTGTAGCATTTATTGCTATCGGAAATCGAAATGTATCGATATTCGAGAAACGGAGGCAGTTATCGATAAGTCTCTAGCTTTTATAGTCTCTGAGATCCGCGTGTTCATACAGACAGACAGACAGACAGACGGACATGCCTATATCGCCTCGATTGTTGATTCT
The DNA here is from genome assembly GCA_035041615.1 of Drosophila anomalipes. Taxonomy (NCBI): domain Eukaryota; kingdom Metazoa; phylum Arthropoda; class Insecta; order Diptera; family Drosophilidae; genus Drosophila; species Drosophila anomalipes. The sequence continues at coordinate 7,946,739 of JAWNKZ010000254.1, forward strand.
GATCAAGAATATATATATACTTTAGGGGGTCGGAGATGAGTCCTCCTGCCTGTTACACACATTTGCACAAAACCATTACACCCATTTTACCGATTTTTGATGGGTTCAGGGCATAATAAATTTAGTTTATTTTCGAATGCGACAGTTTTAAGTTTTTTAGGTATACTTTCTAAAACCAAAAGCACGACTTTTTGCTACAATTGAGTGCAACATTTTCGCTGAGTGTAGCCACTTTGCCATTTGGCTGGTTTCGCCTTACGCAACGTTTTAGTTTTATCACCCGAACTGCCCCCGCTGGCCAGGCTAAGATAGTAGCTGGCTGTTTGGCTGCTGGCTGCTTTCGCGGGTTGGCGTGTTAACGGATTGGCGGGTAGGCGGGTTTTTCAATAAACTGGCCATAAAAAACGGGAGCAGGTCGATGGCGTCGTTGCTGCTAGTTGCAGGCGCTGTTTGCACACTTAACGCCCGTGCGAACGGTAAATAAAGTGAAGTGGTCTTGAAGTGATCCGGCCAACTGCGTAGACCAGTGGCAAGCCACTAACATCAGCAAACACCAGCAACAATAGCAACAATAGCAACAATCACAACTTTAGTTAACAAGTGCAACAATGCCGCTGACCAAAACATTTGCCCTCTTGCCAACTTGGTTGGCGCAACATATTGTCTACCTGTAACCAAATGCATGCAGTCAAGGAAAAAGCGGCTAGCAAAGCCAACGCCTTAATACTCTTTCGATTAAAAAATAAGTTCATACAGAATCAGATAAGGCTTTTAAGCCCCGCATAATAGGAAAGATATAGCCAATTCCTATTTGCGATAATAACATAAAAAGGCAAGCAGGTTCAACTTTATTTTCATATATTTTAAATGCACAGAAAAAAGAGCATACGATTTAATTTAAGATGATTAGTTAGTTAGTCGTAATTCAAAGAGGTGTTAAAAAATACGTATTATGGCTGTAAACTTAAATTGTATTATTAATCATAATAAAAGTTGTCTTAGTTTCGTAGTTTTGTTTTAAGTTCTGTCTTAAGTTTCGATTCGACTTCGTTCGAGTTAACTTCTCTCGCATCAGGCTCTAGACTGGGTACACCTTTTTTAGAATTCTGAAAGGCAAGGTGATCATAATCATCGATGGAATCTTCATTGCTATTGGCGGGTTCTTCCTTTGGTGGCGGCAAGAACTCGCCCACTTTCAGTTTGGCAGGTAACTGTTGCGAAGCTCTTACCACTCCATATGGCTTTAAGTGGTAGATCAGATAATCGAGAACATACATCAGTTTGGGTGAGACATAATGAAATGCTATGGCATTGTCGGAACAGCAATCGAGACCCTGAAACCAGATTGTATATTAGAATCTTTAATTTTAAGAATCGAATATCTCAGCTTACCTCGTCTGTTTTATAGAATTGGTATTTCCAATACCAAAATTTCTTATCCTTATTAGGTATTAAGTGGTCCTGCGGATTAAGAACGAACATTCGTCCCCGACCATTGATATCACGCGAATCGCCCGCTGTCACATTTAAATTCTCCATGCATTTACCAATTTCGATATCCTCATTGATAACTGTGCCGGGCAGGCATATTTTGGGATCGGGAATACCCTCAACGACGAAGCGACGCAATGCTTCGCGACTCAATACATAGCCAGATCCGCCTGACATGAAACCCTGAGCCACGAAAGGCTTGAACTTGTAGCCAAAGTGTACAGGTGTCTCCGGATTGTACGGATATAGCATATAGCGCAAATTCTCAATCACTGCATAGGAGTCATCATCGGCTTTATAGAACCAATCCGCATCGTTGAAATGATGCTTGTAAACATACTTAAAGGCCTCCTTCACCTTGCGCCATAAATTCACTCGACCCTCTCCCACATCCAGCTTCACCGTGGGCAGTTCATCATCCGCTCCGGAGCTCATGAACAGTAGAATATTACAGCGTTTGCCCCAAGTGCGTTTAACATGACGGGCCTTCAGTTTGTGGTTCTTCGGATTTGTCATAACCCAGCAGAGAATGCGCACATCCCTCTTCAGCTGATCGGCCAGCGAGGTATTATCGGTTGGATGATCGTGCCGAAGGACACCAAATTGTGGTATAGTATCATCGGCATGGGATGGCGGGGAACGGATATTAGAGTTAGTACTGGCCAGAAAGTTGGTGGGTTCGATGCCTTGAAATATGGTTATGTAGGAAATGTACTCGGCCACACAATAGCCGATGATAAGGCCAATCATGAACATGAGGAACGGACGTGTTTTTGTAGCACTCGCTAAAAATATTATCAATTTTCTGTTAAAACATTTGTGAATTCTTGCGGGAATTTTGTACGATTACCTTCGTGTACTGCAAAGTGTGTTCCCATATTGATAATATGTTTTGCTTGATTTGAACACAGAATAAGCCAAAATATTTTGGAACCGATACAAACTATTTCGAGCTGCGGAATCGACTAAGCGGCGGACATAAATGTTGGTTATGATAAAGGAAACAATTAGAATGCAAAATGGACAACTGTGCAAACATGGAGTAGATGTTGTCGTTTGAGGGCACAAACTTAATATTTTTTACACTCTGCACCGATGTATGAATTTGCACAGGTGTTTTTTTTTTTTTTTTGTGTGTGTGTCAACAGAAGTTCATCTCTTTGAGCATGACTGTTTTTTGCATGTCTTCAACATTAGATTATTTCTTATAAAATTAAAAAATATTTAAGGTATTTCAGCAGCGTTATAATGTTTAATGACAATAGATTTCAAGGCTTGAAGCCAAAGCTTAGCCTCTTCTCAACAATGAAGGATTGGGGCCACTGCTAAACCCAGAAAGAGTTCATTTTGGACAAGATCGATCAGCGAGAGTTGTGCGAAACGAATGAACAGCTGCAGCAGCCGGCGAGAGTGAGAGAGAGCGAGAAAGCGAGAGAGAGAGAGAGAGAGGGAGAGAATGCTATGCGACGTGAGCGCTGCTGACAACAACTAACAATAATCTATACATATTATGCCAACTATGTAAATAATTCATTAAAGTTCAAATTTCTTTGTTGCCGCTGCCAAGGCCATACTGAAATGTGGTTTCCGGCAATAGACCTACCAAAGGCGGCGAAAGTGGGCGTGGCCGCGTGGCGTGGTGACTGCAGTCTTCAAATTGTGGAATATATGTATGTGGTTCAATCGATTTGCAATTACCGATTTTATCAATTTCCTAGCCACTTAGTGTTAGTCGTAACAAAACCAATACACTTTTGTATCTTCGCTAGCGGAGCATAATTAATCAACTATTTAAGCAATTTGAAATACACTTTAAAATGTCGAAAGTGTGATTCAAAAAAAATATTGTTAGACAAACTGTGTTGACAGCAAACAGAAGTAATACAAATAATTTATTTATAAAAAGTTTGAAGCTACGATTTTGTTTGGCCACTAAATAAATGCTCAAATATTTATTACCCGGCGGTTGTTTGTAAAGGCAAAAATCAATCAAAAAAATATAATAAATGTGGAGTTCAAAACGCAAACGGCTCAATGTGAAAACCTCAGAAAACTCGACATTAAAGTAGTCCTCAACTCATTTTTAAATATAAACAAGAAATTTAATGGAATATAAATATGTAAATATTACTGCTGGACTTATCTGGAATATAGATACGAGCGATGTGAATTGTTATATATATATATATACGAGTTTAGCCTCTTCTCATCTCAATGAAAAATGGTCCTCACCTTATTATTTCCAAGGCGTAGGATTGTTTTCTGCGATGCCCATTGATTTTCTTTTCTTGATTTCAAAGTACATTTTCCAAAAGCGAAGGAAAACTATATCAAAATTCTACAGTGTACACAGAACTATAAGTTTAGCTTTGTTGCTGCTCCTAAAGTTATTAAACAAAATTTTGTTTGAGATTTCGTTTTGTATACAAACATTTTGGAGAAGTATAATTTAATTTGATTATACGGCAATTCAGACCCAGACGCTAAGGTAGACTGTAGCTTTAATATTGTGGAATATACATATGTATGTAAAATCTAGAAATTTTGATTTTTTTATTCCAATTTTTCATTTGGTATTTTTTCTAAGTGTAGCAGCAATCCTTCAGTTCTTAAAGTGCTTTGGCTTTTCAATAGGGTATTAAGCCCAAAATAAACCGGTTGGCCATGTTCATGTGCATAGTGCAGACAGTGGCAATTGTTGTCTTTTGCTGCTGCTGCTGCTGCATTTGTTGTTGTGGTTGCAGTTGTTGTTGTCTTTTTGCTGCTGTTTTTGTTGCTTTGGCCTCTCAAATTTGGTCAAAATTGCAACGGGTCGAACCTGAATTATATTTGGTGTGGCCGTGTTTGAGTTGGATTTTTTTCGTTCATGTTCGTTATTTTCTATTTATATAAATGATTTGTTTTTGTTTTTGTTTTTGTGTGTTTTTGGCCGGCTTTAATGAGTCGCGTGGTCCACCGAACGGACCGCGCTGCGTATGCGTAATTAATTCAGAAATCACAGTTAGCTGGCTTTTGTTGGGGCCACAGCAGTAACAACAATCACCAGAGACAGCCACAAGTGGAGCAGCAGACAGGAGGGCTGCGGGAGGGTGGTGCTCGACCAAGCACAGGTGGATAAGGATATGGGTGTCCTTAACTGTGGCCAGAATGTTTAGGCAACCTCATTGAATACATAAGAAGCAAATCTAGAACGAAATCGGCTTATAAATTATACCTTATAAGCCACACATCATTCCACAATATACATATGTAATACAACTACATATTTAAGTGACTAGCTAGTCTCGCTCTCTCTCTCTCTCTCTCTCTCTCTCTCTCTCTCTCTCTCTCTCCCTCTCTCTCTACGTCTCGCTCTGCCCTGACTTTAACTGCAGCAAAGATATGACTCTATCTTTAACATTATGAGTACACATTCCGAAATATCGACCGATCTTTGAAGGACATCGCTGACAATCTACCAACAAAATTTGGTGACTGTTTTATCGATTTGCGATTATCGATCTTAACGATTTCCTAGCCTCCTACTGGACGTAGTACTCCACTTTGTGCACTTTGACGCGGGCACATATCAATGTATATTCAAGTTTCAAGTTTTAAGTCTCTATCTGTAAGGGAGTCGAAAAAAGTTGTGTTCATACAGACAGATGGACGAACAGGCGGACAACAAATTTCTATTCCTATGAATTCGCTCAGAAAACTTACAAATACTTTGACCAGGTTCTCGGAAACTTTGCGGGCATCGTTATTTTTTTTATTGAGCTCGAAATAAAATTCTGCGAAAAGAAATAGACTCCAGGTAACACAACGCTTGAATTTAGAAAGGTCAAAAAAAAAAATATGCAATAATTATTATGATTTAAGAAAAGTTAAAAAAAGAGAAAATAATTTTGTAATCATTCCTTTATTATTCAGTAGACTATTACTTGATATAGTCCGTCCGTCTGAAGTAGTAAGTTAGCTTTTTCTGTTCCCTGAACACCCTGGAAAATATGTATATAATAATATAAATAAATAAAATAATGTGATCTGATCTGATGTGATCTGATTATTGATCGGAAGCAATAGCGAAATCTATCTAGCGTTGTCCGTCTATTTGAACACACGGATTGCATAAGCTATAAGCCACAATTTCAAAGATATATATTTAATTTTATTTATTTATTATTATTTATTTTCAATTAACCAAAACATTTCAGATAGATATATAAAACTTAACTTGAAAGAACGATTCGATCCGTCAATTCCGAGTTGCTTTTCAGAACTTAAAAATAATTTTTTCTAAGAATAATAAAAGAGTAATTTTTGTAATTATTTTACATGGTATGAAACATCTTACAAAGAAATAGAATAGAATAGAAGCCTTTTAAGAATTTTCTTGTATATTTAATGAATATTACATGGTGATTTCCAAATTTCAGGCCGATTTTATTGCTGAGTGTATGCATATTGTATGAGTGTATTAAAAGTTGTAGACGACTGATTGAGCTTAGAGAGTTGCGTAAAGTTAACTACCAAGTTTGCTGCTATGTAAAGATCTACTATATGGTCTAATCCATGGTAGCTTAGCATAGGCAAACCTAATCCTTGCCAGCCCAATCAAAACGACAACAACGCCAACTGTCTATCTTTGTCTATCAAGTTCATCTCCAAATTGGCAATCTCAGTGCACATTCCAATCGAATGCCGCATATTGCGACCACATGCCTTGGACTTCTCGGCCAACTGGATTTTATTTCAGTTCTGGCCGAAAAACCAAAAAAACAAGAAACTAATAAAGCAACTCAATTAAGCAGCAGCTGCCGATGCCGCTGCCAAAAATATATTCCCAATCAGCAAACATTTTTGGGGGTTTTATTCTTGTTATGCTTCCTTTTTTGTATGGCTTGCCCCTATGCAGGACACGAGGCCGCTACACATGGCAGTCGATTTTTTGCCTATAAGTGCGTAATAAATAAAAATGAAACTAATTTCATTAAAAGGCAGTCGTTAGGCGGCAACCAGCACCACCATCAGCCATAGAGAATGGCTTTTTTGGCATTAACGCACAACGCCCATGGCTCCTACCCACACACACACACACACACACACACACACACATATTTATGTACGTACTCTGCTGTGAGTGCCCCACAGCCAGTTAAAAAAATCAAGTCGCCAAAAGACTCATGCAGCTCACAAAGTCTTTCACAGCATGTCAACAGTTGTTTTCAATACTCTGCATCTTGGTTTACCTTAACCGTGGTTTGTTTGGTTCTGTTCAATTTGGAAAGCAGATAAACCCCATTCCATATATATAATATTTAATTTTTAGATTTAAGATTTATGATTTTCATTATCATTAAGTAAGTGCACTGGCTACCAGACCTTCAGCTCTTCTAATAAGAATAGAGACTTACATTTTTATTTTTATTCTAGGAAATTGCAATCATAAGAAAAGTTACATATTTTGTCGATGTTGGTGACTAAATTGGATGATAGATGGAATAAGTGGGTTTTAGGTGGGAAAAGCGGGCTTTTCTCATACTCTCTAGTGTTGAACAGGCATCTAACAACATATATCATACATATAATATTAACTATGCGTATCGGTAATTTATTCATCATTATTTATTTTATGCAATTTTCGTTTGCTTTTGAGAAAACTTTAGAATAAAACATAAAGCTAGAAATTTATGCTGTGATTAGTTCTTTGAAAGGTCTTCCTTTGGCAGCTTTTAAAATATTAAACTTCAAATAGAAATACTTTAATTTTGGATTCGATTTGACTGCAATTAAATAAATTTAAATTAAATTTACCTGCCAAAAGTGTATTGGACAGTCGGTGTGCGGCATTTGGTGTATTCAATTTTGTGACGCTTTGTAGTAGCTTGCCTCGTTTGATAGTCATGCAAAGAGGGGCGTTGGGTCTTTGTGGCGCGGAGCAGTTGCAGGCGGGTGGGGAGGCAGAGGGTTCAGCACAATTATTTATGCGTCGTGTGACTTGTCGTTCGATTCGCGACGCATTTTACATAAGCCGCCAACAGCTGCAACGCCATTCACAATTTGATTGCTCCGAAACTGAATTTCGATTTGACTTTGTGGGTCTGATAAGTACAGCGATAAGATTTGGCATTTCCTGAGCAACTGGCAGCCTCTGTTGCCACATGCCACATGCCATATGCCACATGCCGCATGCCGCATGCAACGCTGCATGCGTCTTTTACCAAATTGCGTATACGCAGCATTGCTCAAGCTAAGAAAATTGATCAAATTTACCAAAACTAAAAAATGTCCAGAAACAAAAACTAAAAAAATTGTTGAGTGCGTTTCGAGTGCTGCAGCTAATTGCTGCACTTAAGCCCAATTATCTGCGAGTTTCTAGTTTGCCGCTTACAACATTTTAATGCCACTCAGCCATTGTACATACATAAACACGTTTCTCCCAGCGAACATAAAGAGTCACTAAAATATACATAAAAGGCCAAAGAAACTTGTATACTATTTTAAGTGAATTTTGATTTGAGAACAAAGCGAAATTTTCATAAATCACTCAGAGTCTGAGAGTCTGAGCCTAAAATCAGACACATCGATTGTTGGCACTGATTCCCAGTTCAATCATAATTTTCGATTGAGTTCTTGAAAATGCGCACAACAAACAAATTGATTGCAAAATTTCTGAGAAGCGATGATAATTAAAACAATTGTTAACAACAGCTATGCTGATAGGTCTGTCGCTGTTGTGGGCGTTACCAGTCCCGCCCACTTTGTAATTGTTATTTTGTGGACAAATTTGTTTACATAATATCTGCAAATGGCGTCAAAAGTTGGCACAAACAACAGTCTGAATCGCGTTTCCAACTTGAGGACTCCAAATTATCATTATACCAGCAAAGTTCATCACGTGCAGCGACGCAGATTAAAAAGTTTCATTTGCAAAATGAATAAAGTCAAAAAAGTGAAAGAAACGCTTGCACAGAAAGTCAAATTGCCGCTGAGAACTGCTAACGACTTAAATACTAAATAAGTAGCACATGTCAGATTGTAATTAATATCACATATACATATGACAAATGTGTGTAGGCTTTGAAAATGATTTCAATATAAATATCATACGTTCATTAGTTAGATATTGTAATAATGTTATCAGAAAATTAACTATATATTTCAATATATCTCATTGAGACTGTTCAAGATATTTTTATAGTTTCATTTGCCGAATTTCCTTGGAAAAAGTTTTGCATACTCAAATGTAAGCAGGTGTAGAAGTGCTGGCCAAAATACATAATGAATCAATTGACATTATATATAAATAAAATATTATGTCAATTATTGGATCTAAGGTAAATTGAAATATTTCGATTTTTTCAAAACGGGAAAGTTATCGATAAAATAAAATTAACTTGACACCCGTGGTATATGAGAATTTATATTTTATTTTAATTAATGGTCTCTGAGATTCGCGAGTTTATACATAGCTGGATCGACTCAACTGTTGATCCCTGTTCAAGAATATGTATACTTTATGTGATCGGAGATGCTTCCATCAGCCTGTGACATACGTTTGCCCAATACCATTATACCCATTTTAGCCATTTTCGATAGGTATACTTAGGTATAAAAGGCTGTAGTCTTACAATGTATATTAAAGTAGCTCTACTCATATTTCCATGAGCAATTCAAATAAAATTCCAGAGAAAATCAAATCTGAGGTTAACAAGCCTCTGAAATCTGTGAAAACATTGTTGAAAATTGAATAGGTCTTTATAAGCGGGTTACTACAACTTCGATTTAACAGACTTCAATAGAGCCATGAATAATTGAATGGGTGTTTTCCCATGCTTAATCTTGTTATCTAGGAAAGCTTTTGCCAATTCCTTCCCCGCCCACACCTTTTTTTCCGCTAGTTAGTATCGGCTGTAAAGATCAAATAGAAAATTAACCAAAAATCTTGTTTGGCATAGACTTATGCCCATAATACAATAACAACACAAAATTAATGCACAAATTTCACAACAAATTAACACACACCCAAGCAAAGTGTGGGCGGCATTGATGATAAGTTGATTGAGATAAATAAAAAATAAATAAAATAACAAAAAAATGGGCGTATCTGACGGCCCCGACGTCTCTATCGCAGCTGCGGCACGAACAATTCTACTTATGAAATAAAATACTCGCACTAAGAAAACGGAAAAATGTATATCTAAATAAAAAGAAGAATAAAAAAAAAAAAAACAAAAAAAATGCGAAAAAAACGTAACGCAGACAAAATCTGGCCCCAAAAAAGAATCTCAGCGTTGTCTTTTTGAGGCGTGCGGTGTTTTTTTTTGTCGGTGATTTTATTGTTATTGTTGTGCTTATTGTTGTCTCTGTTGTTGTTGTTGTTGTTGTTGCTGGGAGGTGCGGGCACTTTTGCTTATTGATTCCCAAATTGAAGGCTGAATTTTAATGTGCTTGGCTTCGTATTTATAATCACTTGTCTATGAGTGGACTCGAAAGAAGGCATCTATGCAAGTACTTATATATATATATATATATATATATGTATACATGTATATACGAATATATAGTATATACTATATACTATATACTATTCATCGACTAATTGAGTCTAACGGACCACAGCATCACCTCAATTTGCAACAGTGGGCCATGTCCACACGTACCACCAGAGGCAAGTGGTTTTCCAGCTCAAATTCAATTGACAACTTAATGTTTATCCAGCTGTAAAGTACCTCAAGGGAAAAGCAAATCCATATATGAGTAGCAAGAAGGTATATTAATAATACAGCAGCAGTATAATATATAATTAAACGTAAAGTCTACACATACAGGAAAAAATCGGCTTGAATTTTAGAAAGCGGCCCTCAATACTAGAATGTTTTTCTTGTTTTAAGGAATAATATCTAAATATTAAAAATAGACTGTCTTAAACTTTGCAAGGCTTCCGGAATATATTTCCTAACAATCGAAAATATTTTTAAAACGTAGAAATGCAAACTTCAAAAGGAAAAGTTGCTTTCTGAAATTCCTAAAAAAAATAATTACATTTTCTCTCCCGAAATATACATTCTGAATAACAAGATAAAATCTGGTGTTTGTTCAAATATTTAAATATTCTTTTGTTAGTTAACTTTTGCTATAAAAGGATTACTGATTAATGGTCCGATAGGTATGAATGTAGGATATAGATATTTAATAAATGTTTAACGTTTTGAAAGCGGTATCTTTGACCTCATCACTTAAAATTCTCAAGCCAACAGTTATTTATGTTATTACCCATGACATTTGAATACATAAAATGTATGTATGTGTATTTGTGTGGGTGTATTATCCTATCATGTTCATAATAATTGGTGCCATTTATTTTGAGCACCCATTTAATCGAGAGCCAAACACAAACGTCAAGTTTGACATGCAAAGAAGGCGTAATGCACATTTTGTTCCATAGACGCTGTGGGTCGATGCCACTGCCACACCGAATACAGATTGATAAACGCCGGTCATTAATCTTGCAAGCCGTGGAAATACAATGCAAAATAAGAAAATCAAAATAAAAAAATAAAAAATAATAATAATAATAAATCTAATATTGCATAGTGCCGTCGTTTTATGCTCGGTGCTGGGTTGTGTGTTAATGGCCTGACAGCGGCGAATGTTTAGGGAAATGTGGTTCCAGACGACAGCAACAATAGAAAGCAGGACAACAGACAGAGCAGAACAATGGGCCAAGATCTTGGACTACAACGACAGTGACATCAATAGGCGCAATTGAAACAAGTATTTTGTCACGCCGCTGACAGCGACGCTGACGCTGACGTTGACGCCGACGGCAACTGCGACGCCATTGTCCCATTCTAATGGTTGGCCAGCAACGGTCAATGCGAAACACTGTCCTCTTCTTGATACCCTTGCCAACACTGGGCGCTCAGCTGTTTCTGTGTGCATTGAATGCATATTGAAGACGAGCAGAAAATGGCAATTTAAAAACATCAATTGACTTTAAGTTGGAGATCAACTGTCTGATTTATGTGCAGAAATGGGAAGTTTCTTGGAATTTCATTGGCACAAGCAAGTAATTAATTATGAACCTGCTAATATTCTATACAAGTGATAATATATGTATACATTGTAATTATAACAAGGGACTTGAATTCGGAATTCTCAATGGTAAACCACCAAGGGTATTCAGTCATCGCATTTATTTTTTATGTTTTGCATTTTGTTGATTATCGTGTGCGCCTTTTTGACCCAAATAGACATGTAAAGTTGCGTCTGACTGGAGCAAAAAGCACAAGAATAATGTTCTTTTTTAGACTGTTGATGGCATTGCAATTATACAAATTAATTTCGCGAGAAAAGTGTGCAGATTGTTTTCAAAAACCAAGGCAAGCATTTGTTAGGATGCAATGCAAAAGAAATATATGTAAATTTCAGACAGACCAAATAGTGGAAAAAAAAAAAGAAGCAATATGAGCAAGATTGTCGCGCATGGCCATCGATTGCTGATGTCCTGAAAACTGTAACTTTATTCAGCGACCAAAATGCAGTCGCCATTTGCCTTGACGGCAACAGCAGCAAGAGCAGGATCAACTCATGAATTGAACATGCCAATCCGCACTTACATCCCTATTGGATTCGCTCCCATATTTCTCATGTTTTCTTTTGATATTTCTTTTTTTTTGTTTTTACTCTGAACCAATTGAAAATGGGTAAATGTATGAGGCAGATGCAAGCATCTCCGATCACATAAAGTTTGAATATTCTTGATCAGTATCAACAGCCTAGTCGATCTAGTCATGTCCATATAGATTTTATTAAGATTTTATTTTATCGCATAAGAAACAAATAAGTTATATTCGAAACGTATTCTCATTTTGAAATATTGTGTTTAATTTAATTAAAAACAACTCATTTCCTATATGTCGACATACTAAATAAATAAGTGAATTAAAGCAATCGTTCACAAAAAGTTCTCGGGTACTCGTATCGTTCACGTGGCCAACTTCAAGTGGTTTACGAATGGGTCTCTGTATTTGACTCGGAATTTCTGCTAAAATTGCAGTTATACTTGTTTGGCCTAGTTTGTAAATTTGTTTCTTTTTTCAATTCATTCTCAATTTATTTTGTTGTTTTATTGTTCTCACGCAGCAGCCGCCAAAAAGGCGCGGAAATTGGGCAGCCAGCCAGGGCCAGTCAATGTATCCATGCGTGGCCCCAAAATTGGGGCCTGTCTTTTCGCTTTCAAATGCTCTGACAAACAGTGGATCAGGCGGCGAGTGGGGCTTGATAAGGGGAGGCCTTTTTGTACGTTGTTTGATTTGTGATTTTGGCATTTTCTGTATAGTATAGTTTGTCGCACGCTGCTAAAATCTGAGTTGGCTTTCGAATTTGTGGGTCGAACAATTTTTCGCGTTGCCCAAGTCGTGACTTGGACTGCAAGATTGCTGCATGAAGCATGGAGATGCAGTTATGCAATATATATGCGTGTGTGTGTGTGTGTGTGTCTATGTGTCATGTGGGGGCTGAGCAGACTTGTGAGAGTTGCCTCCATTGCACTAGATTCAAGGAGCAGCTGTAACTTGTTCAATGTATTCGCGGCAGAACAATTAACGACGCAACGCTTTGCCAGTTACTGAATTTTTGTACGCATAATTTTTGGAAAACGTTTTTGGACACTGACTGATTAAATATGAAAATTTTATGAACATAATCAACGGCCAATTATGCAAGCGAATAGTGAGCAGTGAATATTGAAAAAAGGTAAATAAAGTTTGGCATGATTAATAGAATTGGAAAAAAATTGCTTTGAAATTTAGAAATGCACCATACCTTTGGCACCAAGGGTAACTCATCTAATTAATCAGACAGGGTTTTTCTTTCTCTTAATTTCAGAGTACAATTTTATAATATTTAAAAAATAAATCTAATATTTTAACGGAGAGCTTTAATACTACCTTTTTTGTTGCTTACATTATTCATTAATATTAGTTTCTTAAGATGACATATAAGCAAACTTTTTAGGTAGCTTAATAATAAATGCATTTCATTTCATTTGAAAAAAAACGTAGGATTTTACGGAGAGTCGAACCCGCTGTGGGCTGCAGACAACAACTAAACTCTTATATAATAATCGAGCCATTAAACTTTATTAATATTTTCTGCATTTTAGAGAGTATTTTTTTCAAGGGTTTGCACTTACACACTTATGAAATGTACTTTTAGTAATAAAAAGAAACATTTCTAAAATTTACGGCAAGCCTTTCAAATTTGCGAATTATTTTAAAAATCTAGTTTCCAGTGCGATTTTCATTATAGAGCGATTTTCTAAAATTCAGACCCAATTTTTCTGAGAGTAGATTAATCAGCAGCGAATAATTTAAATAAGCGATGACGTTTAATAAACAATAGCGAGTAGTCATAAACAATACATTTTTGGGCTTCGTTGGTTATATTTTCCATTAGATGATGCTTGACAGCATTTCAATTTTGCAAATAAGTTAAGTGGCTTAAAGAGTTGTCGTATATGTTGATTGAAATTATAGCGAGTAATTCATTAGTAGTTCTTGTTAATACTGTTGACTTTGTTAAGCAAACTGGCTAAATAGCAAGTTGGGGTTTCCTGCTGCCGCATACCTTGGCAATATGTTGCGTTGGAATTTCCTTGACCGAATCAACGAATTATTCAACAACATTTTCCAATTAAACAATGGCATTGATGATGTGATCTCGATTAACTTGAATTTGTTGTTGCTGTTGCTGTTGCAAACCGAAAGGCAATCAACAAATGGGCAGAGCAACAACTTAGGGCGGGTGTTGGCTGCAAGCTGCAAGCAGCAAGCTGCAAGCAGCGTCGGCGTTTGCGTCTGCGTCTGCGCCACGTTGCGTTGCGTTGCGCTACGTTGCCGCGCCTGTGCAGTGCGAATATTCACAATGGACCCGCGGCTGCCTGCTTTGCCAAAAAGTCAACGTGCAACGAATTGCAAACCAGTTTTCCATGGCTGCTGCGACTGCTGCTGCTGCTGCTGCTGCTGCTGGACCATATTTTCCCAGCCATACTTATGTGTGTGGCATGGTATAAATAGGCGCAAAGAACGCGATACTGAGACAGTTTTCAATTCGAAGCCCAGCAGCCCGGTGCAGCAAATCAATAAACAACTGCTCATATTCTTTTTTTTGCACGTGAAACAGCACACACAATCAATAAAACCCATTCAAAATGGCATTCAAGGTGCGTAAAAGTGTCAGCCCAGGACTGAAGTGTCTGCGTGTGTGTGTGTGTGTGTGTGTGGTGTGTGTGTGTGTGTGTGTGTGTGTGTGTGTGTGTGTGTGTGTGGGTGTGTGTGTGTGCAAGGCAGATTGACAAGTTGACTGCCCGACAGGATACACTTTGTTCTTGTTGCCAGAGTTTGCGAGAAAGAGACAGTTAGTGAGAGAGAAAGGGAGGCAGAGAGCGAGAGAGAGAGAGAGAGAGAGAGACAATGGAGAGAGAGAGACAATGGAGAGATTTCAGCTGCAATTGCGACTATCCCTTGCACTCAGGTGTAACAGATTCAGTGCTGGCTGTAATTGTCCTGGCAATTTGATTGAATCGCATTTGTGGCCACATTCAAAAAGTGCACAAATTCAGCCAAGCTTCGATAAAACTATAATTTAGCCATTTGTGCAATATTAAATACAAATTTAAATTGCTTTTAATGCATAACCAGAATCCCATATGCCTTTGCGGTATTCGTTGTTAGGGTTTTCAGAAAACCTTAGTGCATTTTTTAGAGTTCGAGAGAAACTTTTTAAGAAATCTGATGTCAAACTATATATTACTCAAATTATATTATTTTGCACTAACTATTATTTCCAGACTTTTAAGAGCGTTCTCGTTTACTTTTACTAGCACAGTAAAAAAGTATGGCGTGAATTGTCTGAATTTTCTTATTTGATATTTGATCAACTGTTATTTTTTTGGTAGCATCATCGAATTAGGTTGATATGCAAAGATCAGAAATTATAAAGTTTGCAAAAAGTCTTGTTGAAGCCAAAGCAAACATATTTGTTTCGCGAAAGCCATAAGTCAAAGATGGCAATATTTAAGGAAAAACCAATTAAGACAATGCCATAGGAATTGAGCAGCGATCAAGGTAAAGTGGGTCAATCAAATGAGCAAAATTAATTTCAAGTCATACAAATATTCCATGTGAGAAATTGCGAAGTTGTGCAATGGCTCAACTAAAATTGCCCATTTAAAGCTGTTCCTTCAAGCTAAACTTCTACACTATTCTTGCTTTAATTTTTGTTTTAATTTTATTTTTGGATGATATTGTCCCACCTCCCGCTTCCGGTCTGCTTCCCCACTTCCTGTCCGGCAGTCGGTTACGCTTAATTAAAATCAGATAAATACCCAAAGACAAATAAAAGCTGCGTCAAGTCAAGCGCGAGGCAGACTGCCATACAGAAAACAAAACAAAACACAGCAGAAAAAAAAAGGACATGGAAACGAAACGAAAGTGATATAAATTTTAAATAAAGAAGGCAAGCAAAAATTCCCTGTTGGCCCAACTCACCCAGCTCCTAAATATTTGTTGTTTTTCTTATTTGTTATATATACATTTTTTTTTTTGTTTTTTTGTTGCATTTTTGGGCGTAAATTGAAATTCGAAGGAATTGTTTACAAAATGTTAATGTAAAATCGCAAAAAGCAGCAAAAGCAACAAAAGAACCAACACAGAAAAAAAAACAAGAAATAAAGCACCCTACAAATTCTCTATCATGGCCAGACAAAATCTAGGTGAGCACCAGTTAAAAATGAAAATTCAATAGAAGCAGTAGCGAGTAAAAAGAAACGATAAGAAAATCGCAAATAGTAACGAGTTGGCATTTAAAAATTAGCAAAAGCAGAAGAAAAGAAGGAAAACAGAAGAAGGTAAAATTAGAAGGGATACAATGAGAAATAATTATGGGAAAGCGGAGCAATTGCAAGCCAGTAACGAGAAAAAGGCGACGAATAGTTATTTGCGAGTAGAAACTAGCGAGTAATGAGTAATAATGATGAATGTACAAAGTACGAGTAGCGAGCAGCAGCTAACGAGTAGCGAGCAGCAGCTAACGAGTAGCAGCAAATATTAAACGAGAAAAAAAATATGCTGTCAATATAACCGATATGATATTAAGCAGTTATTTGGCATGATAAGCAGATGCCATATGTTAAAACAGTTTGCCAAGCTCAAAGCACAACAAAAAGTTGCTATGGCCGCTCTCCAAGCAAGTATCTTGTACATAAGACGCATTTGCCGCATTGCCCTTGGCAGGGCGGCAAATGTACACGGCTGCCGTGTGGCATTTACGAAATAGGGTAGTCTCCCTCGACAGAGATAGAGAGAGAGAGAGAGAGAGAGAGAGACCCAGACAGAGAAATAGAGACAGACAGTGAGAGAGAGAGGAAGAGAGAGAGAGAGAGTTTTCAACTACTTTGGCAACTTAATTAAAAGTTGATGCGCCTGCAATTTCCTTGTGTTTGTCTGTCGACATGTAAACGAAATACAAAAGAGTTGTCAAGTGGCTGCTAAGCTCACTGATTTATAAATGGCGTACAGTGTGTGTGTGTGTGTGTGTGTTGTCTGTTTAAACTGTATTTAAATGATTTACGCGTATACAGCTCATCTTCTGCGTGGCTGCAATGGCGATCGCTTGCGCACAGGCCAAGCCCGGCGGCCCCGCTGCCTACTCGATAAATGTGCCGAGCGTGGATCACGCCTCCGTTGGCAACACACAGGAGAATACGGTCAAAGGACACTATGGCCAATCATCGCAATCAGACTATGCCAGCCAGGTGCAAACCGCCCACTCTCAGTCCCACGTGCAGCGCTCCAGCACCAGCAACGATGGTGGTTTGGCGCCCGCTCATTATGCTGGTTAGTACACTCATAATAAGTACTCACTCATTCACTCACACTCACACTCACACTCACACTGGCACATGCACAACATTCACAACACAAAGCGCACAAGGCACTTATTGAATATGCAAGTAGTTAAAATGCTAACACACAAAAAACAAAAACCCGAAAAAAAAAAACACAATTCGAATTTAGCGGCGCCTCAAGCTAGCTACTCAGTTGGACACACTGCACCCGCTCAGATACAGTTGGCATCCAGCGGACATGGATTGGCCTATGGCGGTGCTCATCTTGCGACCGCCGCTGCTCCAGCACTGGCCTATGGTGGCCATTATGCCACTGCTGCTGCCCCATCCTATAGCTATGGCGGCCACTATGCTGCCACTGCTGCTGCCCCATCCTATAGCTATGGCGGCCACTATGCTGCCACCGCGCCCGCTATCCACATTGCGGGCGGCTCGCATCTGGGCTTGGGCTATGGCCTTGGCTATAGTGCTCATGCAGCTGCACCGACATTGTCGCATGGCTATCTGGCTGCCGCACATGCTCCAGTTGTGAAGTACGCTGCCGCCGCCGCCGCTCCAGTTTATGGTAGGTGGCACAAAGTCCAGTTAGCAGCCTCCAGCACATCCCAAACTCTAATCTCCTTTTGCACCTTTTGCACACGTTAACGCTTTGTTTGGTAGTCTTGTAGATACGTAGCTTTTACTAATTTTTCACCAATCATTTTAACCATTTCTTTTGCAGCTCGTTCCTTAACACTTTAGTGATCTGCGGCTGGCAAACAGCTGCAGCAGCTTTAGTCTTTGGTTGTACTTTCGCTTTTACTGACCCAGTACATTTGCCCAAAACCAACTTTATGCTTTGTAAACACAAAGCACAACTTTTATTCGCGCCATGCCTGCACTCAGACAGATAGGCAGCCAGATTGCTGGGGCGGACGAGGGAGCAGTGGGAAAAGCGTGCTTGTAAAAAATAAGTAAAAATTAACTCCTTGACCCATGACGAGGACGGGCAGTTTCACAACTTGGATAATTCTCAAGAATTGTGCACTGGCACAAAGTGAGATAAACTTTGAGAATTTTGCACTTGCTGACAAAAACATAAACAACTTGTATCCGTTTTTGAAAACATTTAAAACTGCTGTCAACTGTAGTAAATGGACTATGAATGATTAAAAATAGATACAACATTTTTCAAATGTTATTTGAACTTAGGCCAGCCAACCACATCTTTTCTCAAAATATCTTTAGAAACTAAAAAGTTTTCGATGTTGAACACAATTCATCGGTCCAACAATAATATAAATATAAATAAATGCATCAACTGCAGCATGCTGCAACTTCGAGTCCAGCATATAAATACTTTAATATGCGGCCTGCTTGGCGTATACTCGACAAGAATTTAGTGGAAGTTTTCTGGGCTATACGCTAATTGATAGATATCAGGTAATAGACATTATGTAATTATCTCATCAATATTCCATAAAGCTCAGCAACTCCTGTCTGAAAAGTCACCCATATATTATCAACAATTATTCACATATGAATATTTTCAATCGTTGTACGAGTTTATGAGCAAAGTGCTGGTTTGTTAGCCATGTCGGCCAACGCATGTCGTATAATTAATCATTCATTCATTGTTGCCAACTACTTTAAATCATTCGCCACGTGGCGGGTCAATGGTCGTGATGATGACGATGGTGATGATGACGATGGCGATGATGGTGATGTTGATGTTGATGATGATGATGGTGATGTTGATGTTGATGATGATGATGATGATAAGTCCTTGCTGCTCAAAATAGGGCAAGTCAGCTTGTCAGTCATTTGGAGAAGTGACATTTGGCCTTGGCTAGCCATGCGAGCTGCCAGACCAGCAGTCAGCGACTATCTATTTGTATAAATGCACATTTCACATTTTAAGAGCATTTTAAGTGAAATAGGAATGTGAGTAAAGCAGTTCATAACTAAAGCTACTCATATATGTATATCATATATATCCTATTTCCAATTGTATTAAATCAACTTATTTTACAATTGCCAAAATTTCATACAACCAACTATTCATCTCTGTTCGAATAGTTAGTTTCATCTCCACTTTTGTCGCAGCTTAATGGAATATAGACTTATTTCTATTTGGATTTGTACTTATTCAATTTATATTACAATTTCAAAACTACTACTTATTATTATATACTTTTACTTTTATGATATATTAACAGATCGAGGGTAAAATGATCATGTAAAGTCTCCTTTGTTGCGCTTGGACATTTCATACTGCTGGTTTCATACTGCTGGTTGGTTCGACTTGAGTGCGTTGCCACTGCCACTGTTATTGTCACGGTTTTCGCCGCTTTCGTTGAGCTGTTGTCGCAGTGTAAAATATGCCAGCTTGACAATACAAAATGGCAGACCTTGTTGTCAGTCAGTTGATTGATGTCGACTTGACAGACGTGTTCGTATTCATGCGTCCGAGTGTCTCCCAACCTGCTCAGATTTCAAGCTGCTATTGCTCTCGTGCTCCTGTGCTCTCGTAACAATGACCAAAACACAATTTGAGATATGGTCATTCCCATTGTTAGTGATGATAAGCAGTCGTCTTTTGAGATTATGGATCCTTGGTCGATACCTGGCGCTCGGCAGCCGTATTTCAAACGTGCTCCCCACCGATTATTCGCCATTCTGTTCGCATGCCTGCCTACCCAGCTGCCCACCCAGCTGCCCACCCAGCTGCCTACCCAGCTGCCGCTTGTTTTTTTTAATGCAATTTGTATTCGTTTTTCGCAGCACCTGGCATCATTGGGCACGGCATTGGACTGGCTGCACCGGCCGCCTACGCAGCACCCGCCTACGCCGCACACTCTTATGCAGCACCCGCCTATGCCACGCATCTGGCTGCCGCTCCCGTTCTTAAGTGAGTAATTAATGCCGCTGACCTTTATAAATAGAGATGGATCGCCTCATGCTCCTCATCATCATCATCATTATCATAATCATCTTATTTTTACGCAGGGCCGCTGTTGCTGCGCCCGCACTGGTGCACACATCCGTCTCTGGCCATGGCATTCACTATGGCTACTAGAGCAGCATGCTCGGGATGACCCACAGCATTCAGCATTACATCGTAACACCCGCCACAAACCATCAACGACCCTAGCACGGAGCTAGCGGCTGAACATATTACTCACGTGGAGCATTTATTGTTAATAATGCGTCTTCTTTTGGCCATATTATTAGAAACTCTAAATTTTAAATGGCAACTGCGTAAATGCATCGTTGCCAATTATTTCTGAGTCATTACTCATCCTATATTGTTTTCCTTTCATTTCGTTTTTATTTTGTTAGCTTTTCGCAAGACTCCACGTTAAAAAAAAAAAAAAAAATAGAAAAAAACGAAACAGTCTCTTTGAACTAAGTAAATTTCCCTGTATTTTGTGCGTGTGTTTTGTTTTTGTTGTTTTTTTTTTTTTTATCGCGGTCGAATTCACGTTTTACTTAAAGGTTACTTTGTACAGAAAATGCATGTCAAATGTTGGAAAAAAATAAAATCATTTAATATACATATAAACACTTGATGAAGACCATGTAGTTTATTTCACCTCGTTTTTTGTGATACACATATGTGCACACATTGGTACAAACACCGCCCTTCTATTCCCCCCTCTCTCTCACCACTCACAGCAGTTATAAAATGATATATGATGGCCGAAAACTATGCTGCGATTTATATGCCAAGCTTCAGTTGAGCACTTGTCATACATACATACATATGTACTGCATAGTACTGCATACTTTATGGCGGCTGGCGTGGAATTTATCATACTCGCAGCATACACATACACATACACATATCTAGATGATGTATGTAGGCTGGAAGAGCTTATAGATATATGGCTAACTCGCAAACGTGGCAAATGCCAAACTGAATATTAAAGTTCAAGCGACCAAAAGCCTTTTTTAGGCCACACAAGCAAAGCGTTTCACGCAAACGCTCCATGCGCCCCCCATCGGTCAAAAATAGCATATTGAAACGTATTTTTAAATCGAATGCCTAAAACGGGATGAAAATGTCTAAACACGGCAAAATTATGGCAAGCCAAGTGAAAAAAAATATTTGTAACAATGTTGTCGAAAAATGTTTGCAACAACATTATTTTAAGGTGTCCTGGCAATTATATTTAATTATAAAGTACAAATTGCTAAAAATATTTCAAAGCGATTAAAATTGCATTAAATATGAAAAAAAAAATTGGATAAGACTGGTTCTGTCATGTCTCTTTATGCTATATATATATTATATAGTCTTGCAATTTGTTTTACCTATTTATTCGTTCGGGATACAATTGCAGCCCTTAAAACCAATCAAAAAAAATGTGTTTCTAACAACAATATAATTTTAAAAAGATGGCTTTCGGTGTTCACTTTAAAACCATATTGCAGTTTGCCCTAAACTTTAATACATTAGTAGATTTCAAATTATAAATGTTTTGATTGCCAAGAAAAAAACACAGATTGAATTAAAAATAAGAAAGAATGTTGTAGTCGAGTGAGCGAAATTTATCGATATTCGAAAAACGGATGCAGGTATCGATATAATCGAAATAAATCTAATCTGCGCGTATACGCGAACCTATATAGCTCCTATAGTCTCTGAGAAACGCAACAGACGGACGGACGGGCGTCGGACATGGCTAGATCGACTCGGCTGTTGATCCTGACCAAGAATACAGATACTTGACAGGATCGGAGGTGATTCTTGTGCCAATAGCACAAAACCATTATACCATTTTACCCATTTTCAATGGGTCCAGCGCATTAAAATATTCCTCGCTTGAATACCATTGCCAATCCTACTGATTTATATATTTTCTGCATGGTATTTTGTATGGCATAGCATGTGGCAATTTTAAAATTCTTCATTTAATTTGATGGAATTTTTGTTCGCAATATGTTGATTTTGTACAAAAATTAATGCATCAGTTGCTAAGCAATTTTTAAGGTATTTAGCAGTAAGTGGCAATTTTAAGTGGGTTTGGTAAGCGCAGAGTCTTTGAACAGAGTTTTCAATGGAAAATGCTTGTTGCTATAATTGTATAAGGTTGCAGCCCACTGGTGATTTTCAGGCATTAACATAAATGGAATGCTGTTTCAACACTCGGATAAAAATCACCATGAAGTACTTTTAAAAGCCAGACAAAACCAAAATGTTCTAAATTCTGGAATGTTATTTAAGTGAACACCAAATTCTATTTTTTTTTTTGCCTTTTCAGCAAAATTTCAGCTATATTTTTTTTCTATATTTACTTATAGAATTAAGTATGCGCTGGTGAAGGTAATAACCGATTATTTCATACTATAACAAGAATGAAAGCGTTTTCCAGGATACCAAATGCAATTGGTTAGCAAGGTGCTTCAGCGACACACTGTTCTTTCTATAAGGAAAATGGCAAAAACACACCAAGCCGGATACAAGAGAAGAAGAGTGACTAACAAATATTGAGGCAGAATCTTAGGCAAAAACAATTACTTTTGCACAAGTAGCAGGATATCAAATAAGATGCAAGGTTGTGCCACAGCAACACAATGCCCAAAACCCTCTCACCCCCCACCCCAACCTCGTGCCTGGGGCTTGCTATGTGCGTGACAAGTGCGCAGTGACTTATTTCATTTAGCAGGGAGGATCTTAGAGCCCAACTGTCAGGTAGCAACAGTTGTCAGCCTAAAATCTGTTGGTATTTTCATTTAGAGACAGCTTAAATGCAAATAGAGTCCTGTGCCAGAGTACAGGACACCTGAGCCCAAGGATACAAAAGTCGCGCGCCAACATAAAAATACGAGAACAAACAGTGAAAGCCATGGAAAAGAAAAGCGCAAGGAAAACTCAATGCCAAAACACGACAATTGCATTAGAAATTGTCACTGCAATAGAGCTCTTGGCTTTGCCACTTGGAAAGGGAGAATGGGGTACAGAGCTGAAGGAAGGCCAAGTCAGCCAGAGGCATGAAGGCACTCAAGGAAATTATACAATGCAAATCTCAACAAGATGCCAAAGCAATGCAAAATGCCAACAATATATGAAGTCATTATTCGACTACATGCAATCGGGGAATGAAGCACTTATGTGTACTTATTGTGTTTGAATAGCAGTACATTATTATTGTTGTATTGGCTTAGGTTAAAGAGAAAAACAAACTTAGCCAGTAAGAATGCTGGAGTCGAATGAGCTCGACTACGAGACACCCAGCTGAACCCAGCTGTTCAATGTACTTTGCTTGTTTTATTTATTTATTGCCAACTATTCCATTGGCAGTCTTTGGCTTTGGCTTTGCGCGCTCAAATTTAAGCAGATGTGGAATATAATATGGTTCTAATGTATTAATTGAAATGCTATCCTATTAAAAGTGTGGCTTTTATTGCCACCACTAAATCGATATCCATCCATCGTCACGAAATTGCGACGATATCGCTCAAATTCAATAAACTTGATGTGTGCTTGATATACGAGGTTTTATATTACAAATTTGTCTGCAGCTCTTGTAGTCTCGGAGATCCGCCTGCTCTTACAAATGGACAAATTGCTGATCAAAAATATATATACTTTATGGGGTCCGCGATGCTTTCTAAAGTCATTTGGTGAATAAATTAGAAGAATGTTTTACTATCAAATTTCCTGCGGGTGAATTATTTGTACATTGATATAAGAGGAATGGGATATCGTTGAGATGGGGCGGCGGAAGCGGGGTGAGGCTAAGGGTGTCTGGTGTGGTGTGTATGCAGTTGAGCATTCTGTGGCTACTCCCAAATCTAATATGGTTCGCATAGAAAATTTCAATTTAGTGGATCCAGCCAACAACACGAACAAATCAACAGAAATGTGCAGCATAAGGCAAACGGAAAAGTGGTTAAGTCAGACACAGATACACAAACAGACAGACATACTATGCCACAAAGCAAGGACGAGAGAGCGAGAGAGGGAGAGAGGGGACAGACCTGTGCATCCAGACACAAATATGTTGTGGCAATGTGCGGCGATTTCCCGTTTCCTGTTCATTGCGCTAAATGACAGAACACAACACAGTCAAAATGTCCAGCAGTGACAGCGATGAATGTAAAAATGTAAGGAACACGGCACTGTTTCTCCATCAACTTCTCCTTCCCATTCCCATTCCGATTCCCATTCCCCCCCACTGTCTGCTGCCGCAGCGCGTGATTGCTTAAAGCGGGCCAACCATGTTTGTGAGCCTGCATTGCACGCCTGCAATGTCTTTGGATTAGACTGGACCACATCGCATTCCAATTTTGTCAACTATATGCTATATGCACAATGCCAGAACAAATATGTCAGTGTTGTGTTCATTCCACAGCACATTTGCCTTTTGTCAACTGCAATTAGTTGCTAATTAAATTTGTGTGCTCTTGCAGATGTGTGTAAATAATATAAAAGATATAAGGAAGTTGTGCAAAACTATAAAACAGGCAGATAAAAAACATATCTTTCATTGTAAGGTTTATATTTTTTTTTGCTCAACATCAACTGCACATCAACAGTAACATCAATGAACAAGCCGATTTCAAGGCCAATAAAAGCTAGATTCTTCAAATTTGGAGTATCGATAAGTAATCGAGATAAAACAACAAGAATATTTAGTTTACAACCGAAAGCCATAAACGATTTCAATTTCGTGTTTGTGAATAATAAAATGCGCTTCAGCCCAAGCAATACAAAATTGAAGGCACTTGCATTACACCCACATCACTTTTAAGTGTGCAAATAAAATCTATTTAATTAATTATCCCTCTCTCTTCCTCTCTCTCTCTCGCTCTTTTTTGACTAGTGCATTCTTCTTGTTTTTGTTTTTTGTAAATTTAACTGATTAAACTACTTTCAACAATTAATTTTAATAACATTGCCGTGAAACTTTGCTTCTCAGAAATGTTAACCACTCAAACATTGCATCTGATGTTATTTTATGTTATGCGCCGTTTATTTGCCTAATAAAACCAATAACAAAAATCAATTGCTTAACATACTTGTTGAAAATATGTAAAAGATCAATACAACATTCCGATTACTAATGTTAATAACAGGGATATCGATACTGCGCTCGATACCCCAACTTAGAAATACATTGAATAAAAGTTCTTCTTAGTCTAATCGACAAACCAAGTGCATCAACAACAATACTAAATAAAACAAAATTATTGTACTAAAGTTGAGATATTAATGGAATTGGAACCGGTCCCGTAAGGTATTCAAATTCTGTCCCCATGCGAACTAGTCCTCAGTTTTAGGCCAATAAAGAGCAGGTGGACTTCGACCAGCAGGTTTAATTGTCTATGACAAAAAAATTCAAAATAATTGTAAATTCGTATAGTGGAGATTAATGGCAACGTATATACACATATTCAGACTATACGTTATGTTCATTCAGATGTGCTAGAAATGCAGAGACAGCAAATAATATAAATTCCGGTATTAACCTTATTTCAGAGATTATTTTTAGTTCATTTATTTTAATTTTGTAGTGATTTATTAATGGACAATTTTGGAACCATTGCTGCGTTATTGCAAATTTTCACGAGCTTAACAAAAAATATAGAATTACAGCTATTAGGATAATAATAAATTAGGACTAGTTGAAAGCAAAAAAAACAAAAAAAAAACGTTTGACAAAAAAAATGTGAGTTGATTATTGAATAGTCAGTTTAATTTGGTCCACTTTTGGCGAACTGGATTCGGGGTGCAACAACAGCGCCTGGCATTTTGTGGATTCAGGCGGTTTTCTTAAAAGTTGTAGTTAAGATTGCCGCTGCTGAATCTAAAATGGGATACGTCCGACGCAGGTTGGTACGATGGAGTACTTATTACGGAAGATTCTGGAATTGCCATACCATAGTTACTAGTCGTGGTGGTGCTGGGAGCAATTTGTCCAGTGGCAAACTGTTGTGCAACATTCTGCTGCTGATCGCGCAGCACATCTTGCTGCTGTTGCTGCAGGAATCCCATGTGTTGCTGGGTCGAGTATTGATCGCTGGATGGCGTTGACTGCAACTGCGACTGAAACGGGTACTGTTGCTGCTGGCGTTGCTGTTGTGGCTGCAACCCATTCTTGCTGCCAAAGACCGTCGGTGTTTGGCGTGTAAAGAAGCGACTGCCGGCGGTATTAATGATCGACTGCTGCTGCTGCTGCTGCTGCTGCTCTGGTTGCTCATACTGCAGATGTTGCTGCTGGCCGGAGACATCGGGATAGTGAGTGTACAGCTTTTGCAGCAGCTGTTGCTGTTGCTGCTCAAAAGCCAATCGCTGACGCTGGCTTTCCAGGTAGGCGGACTGCGCCTGTTCCGCTTGCAGTTGCTGTTGTGCCAAATATTGCTGCAGCTGTTGTTGCTGCTGCAATAGTTGCTGCTGCGTATTGACAGCGGGCGCTAGCTTTGGCTTGCTACTTGCCGCAAGCGATTGCTGTGGATATGCAGCTGAATATTGTAATCCAGCTGGCGTAAATCCGTTAAGTTGACTGGGATTTTGCTAAAAGAGAAAATAAAATAGAGTATAGAAAGGGAGAGGTAATTAGTTGATATATAGAAACGCCCAAAAGCTAATCCTTTACCAGTTTAACACCATTATTGGAACTTTTGGTAGATTTCATCTTTAATCAATTTCAGTTTGAATACACACAATAACAATTTTGGTTTTAGCTCTGATACACGTAGAATAAACACAAGCAAAAAAAATAAATTTCTAAAATTCAAAATCAGATCAGATAAAGCTAGCAAGTGAAACTGGCAATCTAAACACATACAGTCCGGAAGTTTAGTTGAAAGCCTGCCCCGTTGCGAACACCAAGCGCACAGTAAAAACATCAAAGCAAATAAACAAAAGTGCTAAAATCCAATTGATTGATCATAAGCCACGTTGCACTGATGAGCGGCACGCAAGCCGATGACGTGCCAAAAAATGCTGCATAAAATAGGCTGCAGAAACACCAAACGGACACAGTTGAAATATGCATTTTAAATTGGAATTAGTGCTGCTGTTGGGCTTGTTAATGGGCAGTGGGCAGTGGTCGCGTGTCAGCGCCCAGAATCCTTTCGAGCAACTGGCCGTTGGTGCGCTCAGCGTGGGCAGCCATATCATGAACAGTCTGCAGGCGGGTGCGCTGGCTACGCAGCAGATGAACTTTGATACTGGCCTGGTGGCCGTGCGCTCCAAGACAGCGATGGGTTATGGCGATGCAATGCGACCGGTCAGTGATGATGACTCATCGGAATCAGATGAAAGACGACGACGCCGTCGCCGCCGACGCAGCACGAATGGAAACAACAGCATCATCAGTCTTCATCAGGCGCTGCACCGTATCCGTCGCTCGCCGTGCAATTGGAAACAGATGATGGGAGCCACCACGGAGATGGCGGATGATGATATCGAAGCACGCAGGAGGCGTGCACGTAAACGTGCCACCAATAATGCCGCAAAAACGCGAGACGCCAAGTCCAAGACAAAAACAAAGAAGAAACTGCTGGAAACACGTCGTCGACGTCGTCAAGCGCCGGAGTCGCCGCAGCTGGAGTCGGTTGGAGCTAATCTCGGAGAGCGGGTGAAAGGCTTTTTTCTTTCATTTGTGGGAAATGTGGGTGATATGATGCAACAAATGGGACAAAAAATCAAAGGAACCGCAGCTCAAATCAACAACAGTAACAGATAAACCGAATTTGATTTAATTTCTGTTGTTTTTATATGTTTTTCTTTATGTTCCTTACTATTTAAGTTTCTTAAAGCAAAATGTAAAAAAAAACAAATTTGAGAGCAAATAAAAAATAAATAAAAAATGTGATTGGAATCGAACAGCAATTTTTTATATTAATTAATTAAATTAATTAAAAAAAATAATATTTATGGATTTTCAGCAAGATACGACTTAAGAAGAAAAAGTTAGTTTACTAATAGCAAAACAGAACTATTCTTTAAAAGTGGAAGACTAATTAAAAATGCACTAATTGAAATACACTTAAAAAAATGCATTATGAACAATGGAAAAAAAGAATAATAATAATACTGAAAGAGCCAACACACTATATGAGGATGTATGTCAGAGATTAAAAAATGAACATAGTTTAATCAATGGTTAAATGCTGTTATGTTCAACAGTACTACCGATAATATCAGCTGGTTAAGCATTGAACACTTCCGGCACGAAACACCAACAACAATTCAATGCACGCCACTTTGATCGTGGCCCAATACAAAAAGACAAAAGTCAATTTGCATTGCGACAGTTTATACAATGAGCTCTATTTGGCGTTTACAATTTGGACTGATCTTGTGGCTAGTGGCACTTATGCAGCTGTCCCGCTGCCAGGACGACTTGGAGCTGGACTACTCCAATGAGTACGATGATGTGCGACCGCATTTGATCTACCCGGATGAGCCGAGGCTGGACAAGCGTCTAACCGAAGCGGCAAAGGAGTTTGGGGAGAACATTCGGAATGCCTGGCAGTCCATGGTGGACTCATTCCACACTTACTTTGAGCAGCTGCGGAATGTATTTGCCGATGCCGGCGAAAGCAACGTGGATACCTTTCCGGTGGCCAATTGAATCGAGCTCAATGATAAGCCACATTCAAGCAATGCTCAATTAAAGCATCGTCTATGAAAACAACAAATCGTAGTTTTAACTATTGTTGGCGGATAATACTTAAATTTCAGAATTAGCAGCGCATTGGGTGCAGATGGAATTGAACAACAGTAAAAAAAAATATCGATTTTTGAATGAATCTAAGAATTGATGAAGCTCGTTAATGGCATGCAATTAATATAATCAAATGAAGAAATTTAAATGAAACATTTAAAACAACCAAATTTGCACTAATATATATTAAAATAAAAAATGAGCTCAAAATTAACTGCGATTTTCATATTAGTATATATCGAATCGCAGGGAAAATATATCGAAAAGATATGAATAAATATGATGATGTTTTCCATTGAAAACGGAGGAAGATTCATTAAAATTTAAAAGCACTCACGTCATACAGAAGAAAAATACATTGATTTCGTGAATTCTTGAAATAAATACAGCTAATCGCGTGTCAGACAACTGAATTATCGAATTACAGAAGGCGCACAAAGTAATATCGCTTGGCGAGCGCATCCGGGGTTGTTCAACACTGGCACACAATAAGATCGCCGATAATGCATTGGCAGTGTTGCATGCCAGCGGCAATATGTGAGTCGAGTCGAGCACAAAACAGCCCGATTAAGATATATTGCCAGTGGCGGATGTGTGCGACAAGAACACGATAGCAACTGTAATGTGCCGTAACAGTGCCGTTTTGTATTGTTTTTTACTAATTAGCCTAATAGCAAATGGGCTCCCATCCAAACGACGACGTTCAGTTAAATAAGCCGCATCGAGCGCCAAATTAACCAGTCCCAGAACGAAATCCAAACAATTTCCATACACAAATGCATTGGTCCGTTGTTGTTGCTGCTGTTGCAGCTGCTTCGCTGCTCTTCACCAGCAGCTGCACAGAAGGTAGGCCGCAGGTAAGCTCATATCTATCTCACTCAATCATGCATGTATGTATGTATGTGTGCATGTGTGCGTATGTGTATTTCAAGGATTTGGCCACTGGCATGCTGTTGGCTGTTGCACAGGTAAATCAGATGGTGGAGAACGGCGCTGCAGCGCACAATGAGAAGGAGGTGGAAGTGCTCGGCCAGAAGATGGGCGGCTCCATGAATTTTGGCTTTGGCGACGCAATGAGGCAACCAATTGGACGTCGACGCAGAAGTGTGAACACCAGCAATTGAAGCTGTGGACTACTTTGTATCCCACTCTTATCTAGCTAAATAAATGTACTAACTAAACTTACGGCTTGTTGTTGTTGCAGCTCCGAATGCTGTGGCTGTGGCTGCGGCTGCGGCTGTGGCTGCGTCTGCGGCTGCGGCTTAGCAGCGCCGTAGTAGCGCGTGAAGCTCTGCTGTAATCCGGGTGTCTTTAGAGTGAACGAGTTGGTATTGGCATCGGTGTGAAAGGATAATTGTGCGTGTCCATTGTGCACCAGCAAGCAGAAGGTCAGAAGGCCGAATGAATTTTGCCACAAGCCAAGCATATTTCCAATTCAAATTATTTATAATGATGCCACCGTCTTAAAATGCAGCTTGTAATTGGTTCAGATACCACGCTGCAATGCAGTTTTTTCTCGTTATCCCCCTCTCTCTCTCGCTCTCTCTCTCTCTCTCTCTCTCTCTCTCTCTCTCTCTGTCTCTTTTTCTGCAGAGGCTAATGGCTAATGGCTAATGGCTGATGGCTAATGGCTAATGGCTGATGGCTTATGGCTGATGGCGTTTTCGGCGGCCAAGTTGATTTAATTAAGCGTTGCGTTTACAACAACAATGTCCCGATTTCAGCGAGTAACGAAAGCTATGACAACAAACCGGCTGCAGTTCGTCCAAATTACGACTGTGCTTTGCCCGCCCGCCGCTTAAGCGTTTTATACTTGCTTCACTCTTGTTGGATTTGAGTGCGGCTTTTGGGCTCTGTGCTGTGCGCTGATTTTCGATATTTAGTTGGCATGCAACAAAGACAGCGAATTGGAAATTTTCTTAACTGGCTTTGTCGTCGCCAAGTGCCAGGTCTGCGCCAACAATTTAACATAAAATCGGATAACTGGAAATAACTTGAGATCGACTTAGAAGTCAGATTGTGAGCCCAGTTAAATCGACAACTAATAAGTTCTATTACCCAAATACACTTACACAACTAAAGAATAAGTAACTTTTTGGCATAATAAATATAAAGCGGTCAAAAGTTGTACAGCTGACAATTTCGAATAGTATCCAGATTTAGCTTTGTCGCTTGCAGATCAAAGCCAGTTGGCAACTTGCCAATGTTTGGTTAAAAACTTTATAATTACACACCACACATCATATGTGAATAATAAATTCAATTTTTTTTGTTTTTTTGTTTTTGTTAATATTTCACTTTCTATAAAGTGGCGCTAAGGCACCCACAACACTTTCCCAAAATGCCTTTTGAAATTGAATGCTAAACAGCAACAACAACACCAATAAACTTCTATGCATATTGAGTATGGTTACTATGAATGCTTATATAACGCACTGCTGGCGGGGAAAAGGGCCAGCAAAACTTATGTGACCACAGGGCCAACTAATATAAAGACCGGTATACAATGGTGTTTATGGAGACGTGCGTGGCATACGCCAAGCTCGAGTGCCTGCAACGGGTTTTCAAATATCAATAAATTTACAAAAACTGAACTCCGAAAAAACAAAAAAAAAAAAAAAAAACAGAAACTGATAAGGAAGCGGGGTTAAGACTAACGACTAACAGATAAGACGTTGACCACGATTGCATTTGCAATTGGCTCAAACCGTTTGCCAACTTTTGCACAACGATTATGAAAGTCGAGTATTATGAGTGCACAAACACACACACACAAGTAAATGCTTACACATGTATGAGTTGGTGTGTATGTTTAAGAGTCAGCCGTGTCAGTAGTAGTGGTCAAGCATTTGCCGTCCGTCCACACTGCGTATACGTGATCGACATACATATTTGTGTTGGTCGCGCGCCTTTCATTTAATTTTGCAGACGCAGTCGCAATTGAAAGCGCAGTTCAAATGATTGAAAGTTGCTTATGTGTGTCATTTGGTGGCAACATCACGTAGATGCCGTGCCACGAGGCGTGAAATACCCATGGATATGCATAAATGTATATACATACATATAAAGGTATGGTATGGTAAATTAACTTGGGCTTACGATTAGGATAGGGATTGGGCAAGGTTTGGCAGCCAGCGTTAAGCAATCGCAATTTACGATTTAACATGCAATGCGATTGTGACAATGAACACCAAACAGCCAGTGAACAGCAAACAGTAAACAGTCGGCAATAACCTGTTGCCAGCTGTCTGCTCAAATTGCTGCCAGGTTTGGCGACAGAAAAAAAAGGTACTCTGGGTTATTGCAGTGGCGCAAAAGTGTAACAACAAATAACAATTTACTGAATGTAAACAACAATAGCAGTTCGAATCATGCATTACTTTGTCCTATTTTATTTTCGTCACACTTGTGTATTTGTATAAGTACTCTACAAAGTCATAGCTTATATGGAAATACATATTTATTAGTTAGTTTGCTTTAAAAAAAAGTTAGTCCATGGGAGTTTAGATATATAGGTAAAATGAAATGTTATAATTCATTTGAAATTGTTTAAACATCGATTTTCGACAAATTTACTTATTTTCATTTGTAAGCGAGTTAACAAAAAATGCGTGGCTTACTGTTGGAGCTTAAAATCTATTAAATTCTTCAAAGCACATCAAAATAATTAGCTTGATCTGGGTGACTGTGAGATACCCCTTACCCAGGTGCTTAATTTATTAAAACTAAATATATGCAAAAACAAATGCTGCTCATATATATATATTTGCCTGAACTGCCTACTAGCACACTTTTTGTCGGAAAAATAAGATTAGAACCATTTAAATTTATATATTTATATACCCTTCTTATCTCAATCGGAACTCATTTACTTGTGTCCCTAACGGGACTCTATAACTCTGAATTTAACAAGTCGATGTTGCTGAAGCAGTTGTTAAATAATAAATATATGTATCAAAAGAATAACT
This sequence comes from Drosophila anomalipes, assembly GCA_035041615.1. Classification (NCBI taxonomy): domain Eukaryota; kingdom Metazoa; phylum Arthropoda; class Insecta; order Diptera; family Drosophilidae; genus Drosophila; species Drosophila anomalipes. The sequence goes on from JAWNKZ010000254.1 coordinate 7,979,756, forward strand.
GAAGAGAATACAAATCGTAATAATAAAATAAAATAAAATAATATGTTAAATTATCCAACAGAATTTGCTGCGACGTGTCACAAAAGAAGATGGCTACCCAATCGCAGAACATAACTGCTAAATAACGGTACTTAATCATTGAACTGGGTCAGTCGAAAGGAGCAGAGCGACCTCCGCTGCGGGTCTGCCAACTGACCTCTCAAAATCAGAACCGGAGAAAAGCGGCGAGCAGCGGGAGGCGAGAGTGGTAATGTGGATATTACATGGACCGTGTGACCAGAGACAGATTTGAGGCTGTTAAACTCCATTGCTGAACTTTTGAACTCGTACAGTGACCCCATTGCACACAAACTCACGCACATTTATACACAATCCCTTCTAACCGTTATCCAGCTCCCTGCGTTTTTCCATTAAGTTTATTGTGCTGCGAATCATTTTCAGCTATTTTTTTTTTTTATTTATTTTGCTTTGCATTTGAACAAATTAAACTGTTGGGACACGCCACGTGCCTCCAGTTCCAGCTTCAGCTTCAGCTCCATCTCCAGTTTGAGCTCCTGCTTCTTCTCCTGCACTGACTGCCCAATCGCATCCGAATTCCCATTCACATAGTATACGCAGCTTACCTAGGCCAGTGCCAAAATACATACAGTCGGCATCTGCCTTTTAATGTCATTGCCTCCACACAGTGTACTCAGTATTGTTGAACGCCTCAGAAAAATAAGTGTTGTGAAATAATAAAAATTTGTGGAAATTGTTTAATATAATGAAATTAGTAATATTACTGTTAGATGTTATTATATATATTAGCTTAATAAGCTTCCATAATATGTTTATGCCAATGAAAGAGATGATGATGATAAAGTGTCAATGCCTCATTTATAAAAATAGGCTTTTCTGCTTGTTGTGAAAATGCATACCTGGGTCACTGTGCGTAGCTGAAACGTATATAAATAAAGACAGGAAAAAGGACACCAATGCAGCAGTTTCTTTTGTGGGTTTAGCTCACATAAAATATTTTTATTAGTTTCTCTCTTTGTTTTATACACCAAATATAAAACCAACAAAATCTCAAAAGAACAAAACAAAACCGTATTCAATACAGGCAAAAATATGCGTATATAAGTAAACACACATACATACATACATACATACATTATATTGGGGGCAATTACATTTGATGTTCCTTTCGTAGACTTTATTTGGATTTCTTTCATATGCACATTCCATTTGCTGCTTAGCATTAGTATCATTCGTTTTCTTTATTATAAAGTTAGATGGGAGGGTGTACACTAATAGTTGGTATAATAAAAAAAAAAAAAAAAAAAAATAAAAAATAAAAAAAAAAATAAAAAAAAAATAAATAAATAAATGCAATTCGTGGGGCTCACAAGAATTGCAAGACTTTCTCGAATGCGGTTTTCGGTTTATTGTAACACAAATTTACATAAGTGTATATTTGAGAATGAGTGTAATATGCGCATAGATATTTTAGGATATATTCTTTTCTGTTTGTAGGATAACATTCAATAAACGGGATTTTTTTTACTGTTGTGTTGTAGTTTAGCATTAAATATTTCTTTTTATACCCTGAACCCATTAAAATTGGTTAAAAAGGGAATAATAATTTTATGCAAATGCATGTAACAGACAGGAGGACTCATCTTCGACCCCATTAAGTATATATATTCTTGATCAGGATCAACAGCCGTGTCGATATAAACATGTCCGTCCCTCCGTCCGTCCGTTGCTCACATATATTTAATATATATATAGATATATATATATATATTTAACAGCTGGGCTCAGGGTATATCGTTGTCGAGCTCACTCGACTTGTTTAGTATGATATTTTGAGAACTTATACACAACATTTCTCCATAAATATTTAGATTGCATACTTATGGAGTTTACATTAGAATTATTATGTTTGACTAATTTTCTGACATTTTAACATCAATTTAAACATGTAACTTTGATAAGATAACAACAATAAATTTTGCATCTTACACTGCCTCATTATAATGAGAGTGCTCTTGGTACATATGTATGCACAATATTTGTATGTTTTTAATGTATTTAGTTTTTGTTTAGTTTAAACATTGATTTTTTTTATGGCTGCTTGGCACATTTTGCACGCGTTTGGCAATGCTTGAATATTTTATTTATTTTTTTTTTATACTTGATTAAACTCAGCAAAATTTGCATTGATTTGACTTTTGTGTTAAAAGTAATTTTGCTTCATATTTGTGGTTTATACCAGATTTATTCAATATATAATGTAACTTCATATATTCTTGCTGTCTTGTAGAAAAAATGTAAATGTAGCAAAAATCGAACATTTTATTTAATTTTCTTTTTTGATATCATATATTGTAAGTTGTTTTTCTCATTTGATATTTTGCTGTAATTATTTCAAGATTTTTTTTCTTTCAATTTTTGTTTTGTTGTTTATTTTTGTAACAACTTTTTTAATCAACTGCTGTTTGCAGTCGCTTCAACTTCCCAAGGAACGTTAAAAATTCATGATTTTTTACATTACAATTACGTGCATATAAGAGTTTGAAACACACACCGTAATAAACGCACATATTAGCGAATTATGCAGACTAATTATTTATTTAAAAATGGTTTTTATTTCCCCTTTGCGATAAAAATTTTGCCAAAGCAGTTAAAAATTTCTCCCACAAAACTGGCAGCTCATATTTGGCCGCTCAAGACAAAACTTAATACAAAAACAAGTTAGAACGTGGCAGTCGGGTGTCACCGACAGCGAAATACTCTGATACAAATTTAATTCACCAGCTAACCGACGGCAAAAAAAAAGTCAGCTTTCCAAATTTGATAGGTATAACTCAAAAACTTCGGAAGATATACCAATTTATGTGGTTTTGATGTGGTGGTCGTGGCCGATGCCGATCCTTGAAGGACATCGCCACCACCAAACAACAATATTTGCTGATAGCAGCTTTAAAATTTTTGGAAGATATGTGGTTTTCTCGATTTGCGATTATCGATTTGATCGATTTTCTAGCCTCCTAGTGGACGCAGCACCCTGACGAGGCTACAGACACGTACAGTACGTGTTCCAAGCTTAAAAGCTCTAGCCTTAAAGATGACGAAAATCAGACAGCATTACGGACATTGCATAGGACTAATATATCTTTTTACCTTCGGTATCAGAGTACAAACACAGTTCCATCCCATTCACAGCACCCTCTCCCATTTCACCTGTCCTACAGACTACTCCTAAGCTAACATGTAGAAAAAAGTTACAGCTGCAAAAATACTTATTATTTAAAGAAAAAAAAAAACACACACACACATACTCACACACACACACACACACACACAATATGCCCCTGCATTCCGAGCTTATTTGGGGAGACTTAAATTTCTGGTTTGGTTTGCCGTGGAGCGTTTACAGCTCGGCAAAGATATTCTCCCTGAAGTCGAGTTCAGGGTGTGCCGAGTGTGCGGATCCATGTCCATAATCTCTCGACTTCATTGAGCTGCGTGCCGAGCTGGAGCTGAAGCTGGCGTTCCTTGGGCTGCTGCGGCGCATCCGCACATCGAGGCCGGTCATCTTGTTCAGCGGCTGTGTGGGATCCAGCTCACAGAATGCGCCCGCAATCAGATCGGTGCCGTTGAGCGAATTGAAGCTTTCGCGCTTGGAGCCGCGCGCGGATATGCCGCCGACGCCACCACCACCACCAGCCGCATGATGTGATCCGGCGCCGGAGCTTTTGCGACTTAGCCGTCGGCTATACTGATACTGATAGGCGGGCGGGGGGACGGGCTGAGCGGAGGCCGTGGCTGGCACCACGGCGGCATTTGACGCTGGCGGCAAATTGTTGCTGCTGCCGGGCGTATATCTATCGTAAAAATCTTGCGGCACTTCATCATCGTCCAGATGCTGCTGCTGATGTGCCTGCAACTGCAGCTGATGCTGCTGCTGCTGCAGCTGCTGCTGTTGCTGTTGCTGATGATCCTGGAGCGTGGAGCACAGACTGTACTCTGTGGGCTGACTGCTGCTGGAGAGCGACATGCTGAGCGGATCACTGCCGGGCATCACCAGCGCCAGAGATGTCTTATCATAGCCACAGCCGGAGTCACGTTTGGCTTTTGGAGAACGCTGCGCGTATAGCTTGCCAATATCGGGTAGCTGGCGACCCACACTGCCGCCGACAGACAGACGCACGTTTTCGCCGATTTGCTCGCGTTGGATCATTTCCTGTATGTCCATGCTGCGCTCACGCTCCAGCAGATCGATGATCTCCAAGTCTCGGTCCAGTGTGCTCGAGGAGAAGGTGGTGCTGCTGCATTCGCTGAACGAGACATCCTTGCGACGCATACCGGTCGAGTTGGGCCAGCGCTGTGGTGGATGCATCCTGCTGCTAACCACGGAGCTCTCTTCGCCATCGCCATAGTTGCTGGTGCCGCTATCGTCCAGCAGCGAGCTGTTGTTTGCATTGCAAAATGTCGATCCGGTCAAATTGGATACCGAATTGTTAGAGACGGACATTGACTCCATTGCCGCCTGGTGGCGATTATGACCGTGATTGCCGTGCGGTTGCCGAGCGAGACCCTGTGCTGGATTCGGGTGAGCGGTGCCGGACGTCTTGATGCGGCTGCTGCTGTTGTTGCTGCTGCTGTTTGGTGGCTGCTTGCGTCCCGATCCATTTGTCGCATGTCCGCCATCCGAAATGATGTTGATCTTCACATCGTGCTTCTTGCCGCGCATATTTTTGCCCAGATTATTAACAACGCCAGCATCGCCAGGGCCGCGTCCATTATTCGCATTGCCACCGCGTTGTCTATCCCGTTCCCGCTCCCGCTCCCCCCTATCCCTTTCCCTATTTCTATCCCTATCCCTATCACGCTCTCGCTCCTTGCTGCCGGACTGGCTCTGCCTGTGGGGTGCACCGCTATACCGATCCGTCGACGTTAAGCTGTGACCCTGTCCGCGCTCATGACGCAACGATGATAAGTTCCCCTTGGACAGGGTCTTGGATGGCTCATTTGGCGCTGTTTGTCCAGTGCCCACAATGCTGGTGGTATTTGTGGGCTCATCCTTTTCAATGGAATCCTCCCGCCAGTCCTCGCTGCGACGCTTTGACTTCATCTTCCGCTTGGCCGACAATCGAAAATAGCCGCGCAAACGCTCCTGTTCATTCCTGAGAGTGGGAAGTGAGAAGGAACCACAAAAAAAGAAAAGAAAAACCAGATTTGTTTACAAAATGAATGCAGCGAAATAATAAATTAGATTCCAGTAAAATATTAAATACAAAAAACCCATTCCAATACAATCATATGCTCAAACAAATGATGATACTATGCCAACTAGCAATATCATTGAACACTGCAATATTGTTGTGAGCAACGCAGTAAAATCGGAAACTTACCTTGGCAATATCTGTGAGGCATAAATACAAGGAAATATGACTGTGGGCAGAAATGCAACCCACACAAACATCAAGTAGGTAAAATCGAAATGCTTCTGATTCTCATAGGTCTCCTCGAGTGAAAGACGTGCGAATCGCAGTATCATCAGAGGGCACAGGCAGACCACCTGGGTGGCGGCCATGCTGCCAAAGTTGCGCTGCTTGCGCTTCTCACGGTTCACGTCCAGCTCGGCGCTGTACAGATCGTAGGAGCGGGTGCTGGTGCCGTGTCCATTGCTCAGGCCAGCCACGCCCCCGCCGCTGTGCGTGCGCGGCTCGGCAGATGTTGTCGAGGAGTTCCTGTGGCGTTGCAAACAAGAAAAAAGAAACGAAAGGAGGAGGAGGAGAAAAAAAAGGTACGAAAGACAAGTAGCGAAAGGTGAGCAAGAGAAATGTGCAAAGGAAAAGTTATCGAGGAAATCGAAGTCATTAAACTGCCATTGGGTTGGAATTGAGCTCATTAGCAACGGGGCAACCGAGAGTGCTCAGGTGTCACGTTGCCCAGTTGCTCTCTAGTTACCACTATCCTCTCGCCCCATACACAAGCTTGCACTCAACCAGCTCAATCTCAATCCGTTCACAAAATTAATCAGCGCAATTAGCAGTGTTATGACTTGCTGGATTGAAACCCAAATCGAAGCCCAACGACCCAGATGTGTAATGAACTCAATTTTAACCAATCCCCGACAATTCCGTAATCTTTAAATTGAATGTAATACGACCAAAGGTAAGACACTGAACGCAATTATTAGCCTTTTTTCCTCTCCTTAACGTATAATTTAAAAATGATATACTTTTGATGGCTTTGTACATAAAGAGATAGCTGTATTTATGATAGTTAGAGGGCCTGAGAACAGTAAATCATTTGAAACCAAGTAGCTAGTTTCTTATGTAACCATCACTCTACAAACAGACATACATATATAATATAATTATTATGTACTGCCTATTCTCAAATTATCTGTAGAGAGGCTTCACAATCTGCATTTCTTATAAAAAAATTAGAAAATGAAAATAAATTTGAAATATTGGCAAAAGTTTTTGATTTTCTACTAAAACTATTTAGGATAGAAATTCTTTAAAATGTGACTATGATAGACTTTATGCAGATTCATCTTCATCTAATCCTCTAGTATTTGGTATAGTTATCACCTTTGTCTCATGCGAAGATCGGCGCGATGCTCGTACATCATAACCGCAAAGGGTCCGTCCGGGGGTCGCAGCTCCTGCGAGGTGCGTATATACAGATAGGATAATAAAATCGCCGGTCCGCAATACCTGAAAGCGAACAGATTGAATACAATTTCGGAGACGAGCTATTGTTCGACTGTCGTCGACATGCGGAACCAACATGATTAGAAACAATCCCCTTGAATATTCTTGCATGTCATCCATCAAATTGACAACGCACAGGCCAATGCCATCCAGCTGCGGCATGTAGACCTGCAAATGAAGGATAGACAACAAATACACAATCAACACATTTACGCATATTATAAAAAACAAATTTCGTGCCAAGCCAAAAGGTCAACATCAGGCATTTAATCAAGCCGCACTGTGGTCATAAATTTGACTTTATAATTGCCTCAAATAGTACACGAAAACAAGCTATTTATTCGACTGATCCATCTGATGAAATTCTCACAAGCTTTAGCAACTTTTACATTCTCTAATAGTTTTTTTTTGGAAAACACATATACAGCTGCAGTTAACTTAACATCAACATGCTAAATGAAAATAAATCTCATTTAATCAGCTCAACATAATTGGGACTTTGACCATTGCAGTTAACGTAACATTCAGACAAATCTGATTACAGGGTATCCTGTGCAATTGCACAGACATTTTTTATTTGGTCGGTCACACTTTATCGATTCCGGTTGCAAAAGCAGATAATTGAATAAAATTTCCATTAAAGTTTGATACACACGAAAAGTTCAATTTGCTCGATGTCCCTGGCAATGGCCCTGACTGTGGCATGGACTTTGGCCCTGGCCTTGGTTGTGGCAGATGTTACGGCTTGTTGTGACCAATGCGTGTGCTCCAACAGCATTTCTGCTTCTGCTTCTGTTTCTGTTCCTATTACTATGCCTGCTCCGTCTCGCCCACCCAAAGTTGTATATTGTTGTATACCCATAAGATTCGCCCGCTTTCAGAGTCGATCTCCATGCCATTGGTTTGTTTCCACATTTTGCGTAATTGTAATTACACATTCACATTCAAGTACGCATTTGGGCGTCGTCTGGTAGAAGGATGGGGGCGGGAGAAGAGATTCACCGAAAAAAAAAAAATTCAACAGAAGCCGGAAATGAATTTATGGATACAAACTTATTGCCGTAATGGCCCAAAATGATAACACACATGCGTCTCAGCTGTGCACAAGAAAAAAAGAATATATATTTATATATTACATTGCGAGTAGACATAAGAATTGATGGCAGGAATGTTTCTTATCAGAACCTTAATGGAAAAGTTCTCAAATTACTCGAACGCAAGCGGGTTGATATTGGTCTACACATTACGTATACGTCGAGTGTACCTTCAAAGCATTATGTGGTGCAAGCAAAAGCTACGAATATTATGTAAATATACAACATATCGATTTACCTTTGCTTTTTTTACTGATACTTGTGTAATTGTAATAAAACATTTTCAAGTGTATTGCGTCTACTGCAAGGATGTCGGTACCAGGAAAGTCATTGCGTGGCGGGGGTTGGCGAGGTCTATCCGGCGGCTAAGCTGGTCGATCTAGACTGGAGCGAAGTTCCGAGTAGACCTCGGGCAAGCATTGAATGAACCAGACCAGGTGTTGAAAATGTTGCAAAGATGCAACTCACCCTTCCCCGGTCAAGATCGAGGCCATACAAGGGCCGATGAATCAGGTGGTGGTGGTTCTGAATAAGAAATCTCTGCACCAACACCAGACCAGATCACACAATCTGTCGTCCTGGAGTGCAAGAAGCATTCTAAACCCCTTAGAGTGTAATACGGGAAATTATTCTACTTTCGTTGTTAAAAATCGGAAAGCGGTCATAAACCTGACCCTTGTCTCACATTCTATGAGTGATCAGCTAACATAAAATAAATCACAAATTTTGGTTGTGATTGATGGGATTGGTCTACAGTAAGTTTAACTGAAAACTTTGCCTAAATTGAATAAGTGTTCATACGAAATTAATTGCTTTCAGTTCGCTCTTGAATTTAATCCTTATGCATTTTAAAACAATAAATAAATTTCACAAGCTTTGGAATTACTCTGAGTAAATGTGGCCAGCAATTTATTGAAATTGAATAGAAATAGTTTTTAAATTTTAAGCGTCTTTTGTGCTAATGAAAATGAACCTAAGCTGGAGTGCAACACACATACATACATGCATATATAAATACAGTTAATCTGGCACACAGAACTACAATAGACGGATTGTTTCAGTTCAGTTAGAATGAGTCGAGTCCATTCAGGCGGCCACACTTCAGGTTGGTGGAGGTTCAGTTGATTTGATATGTTTGCGTACTCAAGCGTTTGTGTTTGTCGTATCGTTACCGATTTACGTGATTATTCCGACAGAGTGGCCACCTGAGCTTTGTCGACTGGCATCAGACATTATTTGCAAACCGGGTTTGGACTGTGAAGACGGCAAGCAGTCCTCGACCGTTTCTCGTTAACAAATTTATTTTGCTTAGCAACTTGGCACTTTCTTCAACTTTTGATATGCTCTGCATATGTTTAGTGCACACACACACACACACACACACACACACTCACACACACACACATACATGTGCACACACATCATTAAATGGTAGGGCACTTGAAAATGATTTTGTGTGAGCAACTATTTTAAAAGTTTCTCCAGTTCCCAGAATAACAGAAGGCGCCTCCCAACTAGTATAAATAAGTATGGCTGCGGGTCGGGGTGGGGGGAGGGGGGAGGGGGGTCTTGTGCTGAACTGGCTGAAAAAGTTTTGCCAAAGTTTTAAAGAACGAAAATTACATTAAGTAAACTACGAGCAATATGCATAAGAAAAATAAGCAAAAGTTTTTGGCCTGGCGTAGCAGCAAAATGTAGAGCGAAACCTTTTCCAGCGGAATCAGTGCTGCCCCAAGAATTCGATGCCTAACCCTAGAACCTGACTCCCTATTCCGCCTGCCCACAGCCGTCATTTGGGTAATGAACTGTTAGCGCTGTACAATCTGGCCAAGAAATCTGTTTTGAATTCCCTCGCCACCGCACAGCAAAATGCAAATAAAGGACAACATCAACGACAACAACAACAACGACAACAACAACAACGACCACAACAACAACAACAACACCAATGGTGACATTGACAGTGATAGCGACGATGACGATGAAAATGATGACAAGAATTAGGATGAAGATGAGGATGATGCCTTAAACGAGACATTCTGCGATTTTATTAGAGTTGTGGTTGCGGTTGCGGCCAACCGAGACGCCTACGGACCACGCCCAACGTAACGAGTACTGTTACGGTTACACTAATGTTTAGGGGAACCATAACGGCAACAACCATGGCAACTTGAACGGGAACGGGAACGGGTACGGGAACGGAATTGGGATTGGGAACGAAACGGAAGCTGTACGCAATTTAACGAGTCTTGCGGGCATCTGCTTGATACCCCCCACAATCTCAGACAGACCGTGGGACAATTTCATCACAACTGTATCGTGGCGCTTGGCAGCCCGTGTACAAGATGTTGATATGATAAGCCTCCATCTAGACGTGATGAAGGATGGCCAGGTCGTCTGTGTGACCAAAAATAACTTTTAGGTTTCGCTTATTTACCGTCAAGTCAATTAATCTATAAACGCATTTTTGTGTTGGGGTTCCTTTAGTTTTTGAATACATTTAGTTTACTGATTCGGGTTGAATTCGATTCGATTTAATGTATTCTTCGCAGCTTATTATAGAGATTATAGAGATCTGTATCAGTTTTGAAAAATAACTTTAAATTCAACTGTAAATCGTCTTCGAGGAAATCTCATGAGTTTCGAAGAAGCTGTCAAATAAAATATAATGTGATATAGAATTGAATATATATATATTGTGTGTCATATTATATTTAAATACAATTTTATGTGAACTACGCTTCAAGGTTTTTATACATTTTCCGGCTTATTTCTCTGATTTGCTAAACTTTTTCATCATGCGAATACTTTTTTTGTTTTTGTTTTTTTTCTTTCTTTCTCATCTTTATTTACTTTTTGTTTGTCGTATTTCTTTTTACTGAGTTTACTGTGCACCGTCTGTGACTGTTTCCGTTCGGCTTTTAAGCTTTCTCACGCCCATCGCTTAACAGCGGGAATGATGTCGAGTGGGAGAGGGTTGGGGTGGGGTGGGGTGGGGTGGAAGGAAGTGGGCGTTGTGCGGCCATAACGAATCTGTGGTGCACCCCATTTGGCATTTCGTCGTCAATTGAGTCGAGTTATGATTATTTTGGGCTCAAGCAGTGCAATTGATTTGCTGCGTATGCTTGCCACAATTCAATTTGACGGCAGCCGTAAACAGTTTATGGACGCGTCGTGTCCTCTTCAACAAGTGGCAGCCACATTAAATTGCCTCACATTATTTGAGCTTTGCGCCACACCCCACACCCATATCCACACACACACACACACACACACAGACACACACACACACACATTCACACAGATATACATACAAAGCCATTTAGAATTTAGCGCGTGTTTCAAATAATTTATTGAGTATAGCGAAAACTGAACTGAAAGAGAGACTAAGGCCAAAAGCGTTGTATGAAGCAAGCGCATTAATAACAATTTATTTCCATCATGCCAAAAGCAAGCAACAAGCGGGCAAACATCTAGGGGGCAAGCAACCGAGGTAACATTCCACAGATTCCAGCCGCAAAGCTAGAGCCAGATACCGAGCCAGAGTACAAGAGAATGGAGATAAGTAGGCAAATGGTATGGCTTCGGAGTAGGACTAGGAACGTGTTGGCTGGAAATAGGGATGGGTAAGGGGATAAGGATGGGGATGGCGATGGGGATGGGGATGAGGACAGACAACAAATTGCAACAGCAGGCGCAAAAGTACTCGTAAGCATAATCGTGCCCACTGTCGTAATTTTGACATTGACGAATTGTTGCTAAAGGATATCACAGAAGCGAAGAGCGGTCTGTGTCTGTGTGTTTTTGTGTATGCAAGCTTGTTTGTGTCTGTTGAAAACTAAAAATAAAAAGCACTTAATAATAATTTAATATAAGCTAAAACGAGTGCGCCCAATGGTGTCTTGATTACGCTGATGACCACCAGGAAAGGACATTTTAAATTAATGAGTTGATATAAGATCAGCCCCCTAGAAGGTGTAACCATTTGCATAGCATAAATAAAACCATTAATATTTTATTGTGAAACATCGATATATTATTGGGGCTTTTCGCATGTTAAGATAAATACGATATATATCGATCAAACCATTTTAAATACTTAAGTATTCTTCGCTTATTGCAATAGATTCAAATCGAATTTGCAACCAAAAACTTTTTAAAAACAAATTTTAAGTTTCGTGTATATAACACAAAAAATGTCAATCTCTTTTTAACTAACTTAAGCCTCCCGGAAAGCCACTGTCTTCACACAACCACATCCACAACCACAAATACACATATAAATATTAAAATTGAATAAGAATAACGCACTCACCGGAGGCAATGAAATTTTGCCGAAAGAATTTACGATCTAAGCAATATTAACATTTTAAATATTTAAAAGCCTTAATTCAATTAAATGTCGTTTGAAGTCAAAAATGGTCTTACAAATGGGGCAGGATGGGAACCTTGGCATATGTGTTATTAATTTTCTTTTTAATTATAAGCAAATAAATTATTGCCCATAGCAACAAAGGAAGCTCATGAAAAACGTTAGGCTTTCGTTTTTCGAATTTCCAATTTCTTTAAAAGTTTAATAATCATAACAATAAAAAAATAAAGAAGGAAGCGCAGAAAATGTTTCGATGCATAATTAAAATCATTGCGCATTTTATAATTTAAATAATATTAAGAAAAACAAATGCCAGCAGAATGAGCACAGATTACAATGTAAGTACGGGGCGAATCCAGAGGTGGAAGGGTGTGGCATTAAAACGCCAACGACCCCGAGAGCAATAACAACAGTGGTCACCCAAAAAAGGCACTGTAGGGGCTTAATGGCCGTAAAATGCTTGCCAAGCAGACCATCCAGACAAGGTCAGGCCTGGAATCACACAGAACACAGTACATCCATACACACACACACACACACACACACACACATGACGAGGCACTGGAGCATAAGAAGCACACGGAACCTGACCGGGACTGTGTCCGTACGCTTATGATAATAACACAATTATGTACTTACATAATTAAAGTCGTAAAGTGCACAAAAAACACAAACGAAGAAGCAAAGTATACAGAAACACACTCCAACACACACACACACACACACACACACACACACACACACTATTGACTTAGGCTTTAAAAATGTAAACGACTCGACTTTGATTCCAGAAAGAACCAGCTGAATTGTCATAACGATTTCATCGGACCCAATTTAAAAACAGTTCCTCAGATATGCACGCAAACCAACTCAAAGAAAATAAAATGATTTCTGGATCGTATCTGAGGCTAGGCTATGGATGCCACAATGCCTAAGAAGATGTTTTAAAGATATTTTATAGAAGATATTTTATAGAAGATATTTTAAAAGTTCTCAACAATAATGTACGAATGAAGTTGAGATAGAAAATAACATATTAAACGAGGTATAAGTGATCTAGTCTCGAATGATCTACTTGGCGATATTCTGTACCCAAGTCATTTATAGACTTTCATCAGATTCATAGAAATGCCTTACTCAGCCACAGAAAATATGTTTTCTTACGATATCTTGCGAAATTGCATTAAAGCAAGTGTAACAGCATTATATCCATAATATGTTACTACAATTTTTGCTAATTATTCAATCATTTATCGAACAATGGTCTCTTTGAATTATAGATATGGCAGCGTTACTAGATTCTAATAATGTTTAAAAATTCAATAGGGGAAATCTTCATCATTACTGATAAGTCCCAAAAGCATTGAAATTTCCAGCATAAAATCGAAAAATCGACCTTAATTAATGAATATAACGAAGAGCATAACTATCGTTATAAGTAGGAGTTTTATTAACTGAAATATTGTACATTTTTGTCTCCCCTGTCTGCTATTAAGGCGTATTTATATTGATTTCCTGCATTTCATGTTCCTGTCTCCCCATTTGCCAGCCTCGTTTGCCCTCATTTTAAAACAAATATTCTAGTTTTTTTTTTTTATTGTTTTTGTTATAATTTTGAAATTGTTGGCTGTAAAAGTAGATGATGTTAATATTTTATGCTTATTTGCATGACAACAGTCAGAGTAGCAGTTGCAAACAGCACCACCAACATACAGCATACATAAAATCAACAACAACGACAGCAGTAAAAGTAGCAATAAGAGTGGCAACAACAACAACAACAACAACTGGTTGACTTTTTAGAGCTGTTAACAATGGCAACAAGAGATGGCAAAAATCTTTTGGCCAATGTGAGTACGTTTGTACGTGTGTGTGTGTGTGTGTGTGTGTGTGAGTGTGTATCTGTGTGCCATACAATTTCTGACTACGAGTACATTTGTTAAAAGTGTTTGGCACTTGAAGCTGTTTTGTATATTTGTATTTTGTCTCTGTATCTTGTAACTTGTCTGCTTGCAATTCGGCCCGGAGCCCTTCGGAGCATTCGATAGGCAGCCAGGCAAACGATGAGCAAAATGCGGAAGGGCTTCGTCTCACACATGTACGTATGGTGAATGAGTGAATGAAGGATACGTGGGCAGCATCTATAGAATTTAGATGTATCTCATTTTCTACCCTTCGGACTGGTCTTCACAATTGATCTGATCAGTCTAAATGTGTATATGACCTGGTATTGTTATTCTAATACTCAGCGCACAGATGCAAATACATATTCTTGTTAAACTTCGACCGGAATTAAGTATTTGAATTATCTATGTCAATATTTTATACACATATATGTATAAATAAAGTTCTATGACCTGAGTGACTGATTAAGTTAATATTTAAATTAATCATTATACACCAAAAATATGTCAGAACCTTTTATATACATATCTCACGCAATACCAGTAATACGTTGAAAGGGAAGCATTTTATGCTGGCATGAGTAAACACGATATGGCCAAGGACTTGAACCATTCGTTGGTACAGAGCATTTTATTACAAATGCATAACCCGTCCAAAAAGCGAAAAACAGACGATAAACTCCAACAAGAGCAAGAAGTGGTTTACAACAATAAGCCGCTTACAGAGTGTGGCTATAAGGTAAGCAGCAACAAAGGCATCAAATGAACAACGAAGCACTCGAACAAGCAGCAACGGCATATTACATTTCCAGGACGTTGAAAAATCGTAAATTCGGGCGAAGTGGCCAGTGTGGCGATATTAAGATACGCATATACGATGCCTCCACGAGCAGACACAGACACAGACACATTGCGAGTGCATTTACTCTCAACCAACTGATTTGCCAAGCTTTAAGGACAATTTGCGAGGGTCAAAAAAGAAATATTTCTCTGAAATTAGCTAAATAGCTAAATATACAATATATATCAATATGGTTAGTAATTTGGATTCGATTTTGATAATTTATAATAGCTCAATGGACAGCTTATTGATATACAAAAACTATCAAAACCAATGTTATTGATAGGGCCAGACTTATAAATAAGTATATATATTGTTTATATTGATGATAATTCTAAATATGAAACAAACCGAATAAGTGTAAAATTGGTAAACAAGGCCAGGAGGTGAGAGTTCCATATATTAATATGAAATATGTCAATGTTCTTATCTGGAATATCAGTGAATATTTTATTTGCAACTGTCCCTCAAATGCTGAGCCATTAAAATAACGTTGCATAACGAAGAAAAAATACGAAACTACAATTTCTACACAAGCATACATTGTATATCAAAGTAGGTGGCATGGTTTCCTCACAACAAAAGTCAAACGAAATCTCAAATAAATCTCGAATCATATATTCTGCAACAAATCAACAAGCACTTTACTCCAGCTGCACCGATTGTGATTTTAGATTTACTACTGAGAGCAATTCGTATTTATCCAACAATAGCAAACAGTTACAACAACTCCAGCGAAACACATATAAAATCAAGTAAGATTGCTGCAGTCGAATGAGGTCGACTACGATATACCCTGAATTCAGCTGTTTTATACCATCTAGTTTCAATGTCAAATTTCCAATTAAGAAATTTGCGTGAATTCCTTTTACTTATAATAATATGCATATGCATAATATGTATTAATTACAAGCCTCTGTCCTTAAAATTGTGCTATTGCAAATCGAAATGTGTAGATATTCAAGGGATATGGCTATATCGGTGATACTTCCTTCTGCTTGTTGCATACTATTGCACCGACCCATATACCCTTTTTACAAATTTTCAATGGGTTCACTGTATAACTACCGAACTCCAGCTGATATGTGGCCCATATAAGTATGCTTAACATTTCCCCCCCACTGTAGTAGAAGTGTCCTTGTGCATACATTTCTAATTTAACGATAAGCTACATCATTTATGTTCATATAATTTGCTTTAAACTATATAGAAATATACTTACAGGTCTTTCTAATTTAGTGTGCTGGCACAACATCAAAGAGATACATTGTTTATTTGTTGAATAAAAAATGGCATGAATTGGCAAAAAGAAAAAAGGCATATTCAATGGCTTCCTGGAATTGGCAATACACTGGCAAAACTTTTTCTGATGAAACTCGAGAACGGTGCCTTTGGAATTTGGAAAAGTTTCCTAGTAACTTTCCTTCCAAGTTTGGTAACTGTAGCTCTCATATTGCGCCAGATATAGGGGGCGTGGCCCACAATATGTTTTCGGATTTTTGAAGGCTATTACTAGCAATGCACCTTCCAAATTTGATGACTCTAGCATTGAAAATGTCTGAGATATACAGTTTTATTGAATTACACTAGGTGAATTGGGTTGGGAAGGCGTAGTGGGCGTGGTTATCCAATTTTTTTTTTATCGATCTCTTATGCGCATTTTATATTTCTAGGGTCGAAGACCTTGGGGGCGGCTGGTCTGGGCGTGATCTGAAAACGTATGTGCCGACCATTGAAGGAGGTTACCAGCAAATTACCTTCCGAGTTTGGTGACTCTATCTTTAGAATTATGGGTGATATGCGGACTTATCGATTTACACTTTCAGAAATATCGATTTTGGCATTTATGCAGGCGCAGGTGTGGGCGAAGCTATTTAAATTTTGTATCGATTCTTCAAGGCGACCAGTAATTAACCTACAGAATTTGATGGATCTAACTTAAAAATTGCAGAAGGTATAGTCATTTAGGGAATCGAATATACTATGATACTTTCGGAATCAGAGTATAAAATGTAGCACATTAATAAGCCATGTGAGTCTAAAAGAGTTCCTATCAAGCGATGTGAGAAAAATCTTTCGAAACTACAACCTTCGTTGAAATAGTTTCAATCTATATTTGAATCTATGTATATAATTTAAAGCTTTTAACTGCTAATAGTGAAAATATTAAAGCTTTGTAAGCAAGACACACAAGTATTGCCTATAGTGAGTACAGTCCGTATTGTCCAGTTGCTCCCATGAAGTATGGCACACATGTTCCATGTCTCACCATGTGGTCGAAATTCCCACAGCTTGAACAGCCGAGAATTATAGCAGTCCGGAGATCGCAATAAACAATATATACATATGTGTGGGTATAGAAAAATAAGTAGATTTTTACTCGCATCAATACAATCGGCACATGGCCCGCGGCCAAGAAGGGAGCTGAACTAATTTGCTTTGAGTGTGCACAATTTGCATGGGTCGTCTGGTCCGCCTACTAAATAGCAATTTAATATGGCCTGGACATGCCCACGCACCCAGGGATGGCATATGAGGTCGGCTAACAAAGTTACAATCATCATAATAACAATAATGATGCGCAGGATAAAAAAGAAAAGGTTCCTGTCCCATTACGACTATGGGGCACTTCCATTTCCTGTACGGACTGAAGTCGCATTTAATATATAAAATGTGTATATATATACATATGTATGTGGCCCGCAACAGAATACCAATTAAACAGTTATTTGCATTTGCTCGAATTGCTTTTCAGTGCTCATCCAAAAAACAATTTCAAAGTATGAATCCAAAATAACTTGTCAAATTAAACTATTTTTTTTTTTAATACACTAATTGGCTACACTGCTTACAAAATATCACCGGGCAGTCAAGTCACTTTATATATGAAGAGGAAACATAACTGCACAAGTAGAACTAATCTGCTGCAGCCACAAAATAAACTAACTTTTCTAACTTTTTCAACTAAGACACGAAAGAAATCCAAGCTAACTTTTATTTTTAAATTAAACAAAAAAACATTCATTTCCTTTTGCAGAATTGTATGTTAAACGAGAACGAGAACATAATTCTATGCTATATAATCTATAATAATCAGAATTTTTTTTATAAAATTTTCCATTAAGCTCGCACAAAAATAAATTTCTTGTCAGTTTTACTAAACAACTCAGGCCGCAATTGTTAGTTCATACATAATGATTATTTTGTGATTCTTTTTTTCGCTTAAAACACAAAATATCTCAAAATCCGATTATGGCAAGATTCATACGTATCCTTAAAAATCTCTAAAGACAATTTTTGAGTAAGCAAATTTTCCAAGACAGCTTCTAAAATGTGTCTCTCTCCGGAGCGATGAATAGGAGTTAAGCTGCTGTAAGACATATAACATATGTGTATAATATACATATATATATATTGTACATATATACACACATTTGCATTCCTCTGATCCGCCTAACAATTTACTACACATTGTTAAATGCTGCCCGCTGAACCCTAGCACAATCATTTAGGGATATAAGAATTTGAGAATAGCACTCGCCCCCCATCGCCTCCTCGCTATAGCTAATGCCAAACCCCCTAGTCTGCTTACGATTACTTTAGGCATTTAATTTTTGCAAGTAGTCACTTGTATTTTCATAGGTCATAGCCAGTAGCATAATTTGGTTTTCCAAGCGTATATCCGGGAAAGCTCAATGGCTGATCACGTGGGCGGGTGCAGAGCTGGGCCAGGCAAAGCGGTTAGCGTTCGTGATGCCTCCACGATTGGGGAGGGCTTCCGGCCAAAGTCAACGCGAGTAAGCGGATATTCGCAACAAGACGTTGCTCTACTCCAACCACAAATAACATCAGCAACAACGGCAACGGCAACGTGGTGAACATAAATAAGCTGTGGAAACATTGTTGTGGGCCTTGGCTGGTCATGGGTGTGGCCAGGAGTGGCAGGACTGTCAGGATTGACACAACTCTTAATACAGCATGCATATTTGAGCCCTTTGAATTTCATTTGCCGAAAATGAAGACCAGAATCCAGGGCATACAGAAACTTTTAGCTAAGCCAGTTATAAATCCTTTAATCTCATTTTTATCTGTATATAACTTGTAATTAGTTAGCTGAGTTAGTTGACTGACTGCGGTCGACACCCCCTGAGACAGCTCAGTGGCAAGATGTAAATGAAAAAAAAAAAAAAAAAAAGAAGAAGAAGAAAAAGGGGGAAAAAAACGCCATTTAAGCGAATGACAGATTGGACTTGATGTAGGAAAAAGGATTTATTTTTTATGCGCTGTATCCATTAAAAATTGATAAAATAAAAAGGGCATAACAAAGGCATACATTTACAAAATGTATACATACATATATGGCTTTATTCACATTTTATAAACTTGCATATCTAAGACGTATAATTTATGATGGGTATAGACTTGGGTACGGGGTATTACCAAGCCCAGTTGTCTGGAATGGAGCACTCTTACCTGTTGTCTTTTAGGTTGCTCCCAAGCTAATTTGTATCAACGTTGACATTTTCATTGCACAAAATGCGACTTCAATAAAAATATATAAAACATTTTCAATTTAAGATATATTTTTTGTTTTGTTTCTGACGCAAAACAAAATACTTTTTGGCACGTTTTGACAACGATAAACAAAAGTTGTTCATCCGCTAAAATCGTTGTGCCACAATGCCCGAATCCGTAACTAAATCTGTAGCTTAATACGCATTCCTTGTATGCTATTTGCCACGATTGTTATCTGAGTCAACAAAAATTACCGGCAAATCGACAGAACGTTTTCGAAAGCAAGTCACGAAATCACTAAAACAAGTAAAATGAATTTAATGTTTAAACAAATCGAACGAAAACAACTAAGAACGTATTTAAAGAAACACAATACTTCTTTTTTTCCAGAAACTTTTCAATTATTTCAAACGAGTTGTGAAATGTTTTTTTCTATTTTTTTGCGCTAATTTCTTACCAACTAGTTGTCGCACGTTCAGATCAAACACATCAAAATGGATATCAAAGTGATTTGCGAACGACCATTGTTAATCACACAAAGGAATGCTAGAGATTTCAGGAACTTCATTGACACATGACGAATCAAAGTTCACACACACACACGTGCATGTGCGTGTGTGTGCGTGTGTGTGTGTGTGTGTATGCGTGCTTGTGCCTCGGTGCGTATGTCAAAGCAATTTGTTGAACCCAAATAGCAAAAATATCAAGCCAAATAGCAGAGCACTTCTACCCTCTTCAGCGGCAATTTGGCCATAACGTATGAGTAAAATATTCATAAATTGCACAAAAGGCGAACCCAAACAAGATAATAAGCCCTTTACCGTGGGCCCGTCGTGGCAAGGGAGAAAATGTCAGTCTTTGTGTATTTCTGTTTGGAGTCGTAGCATTAAGCTTACATATACACACATATATTAAATTAATGAAATTATTGACGACTGATTGAGTTTGACTGGCTTCTAAGTATGCACATAGACACACACACACACACATACACACACAGACACACACACACAGACAGACAGACAGACAGACTCAGACACAAACACGCATAAGCGCTTGATGATAATCGACTTTTAGACATAAATATTATAAATCATCACAATTATCATCATTATTACATTATTACAAGTAGCAGTATCATCATCATATTGATAATCATCTTGGTGTGTGTGTGTGTGTGTGTGTCACTTGTTGCTATCATCTTGTCAGCTTTACGAGTCCTAAAAATTCACTGAATTGCCACATAAATTATACAAATTAACGTTCGGCGTCGCCTGAAACGTATAATCATATATACATATATAGCCCATGCTTCATAAATATCGCATATAAATATAAATGCTTGTAGCAACTGACCCAATAAAAAATGATGTATTGACTGTCGGAAGCGTTTGGCAACAACAAACAACGCTCCCATGGATAATTAGTAGTACTTAAGGGCTTGGCATTCTATGCTCCTAATGCTAGGCCCTACAGCTCAAATAGCTGGCAATTTTAGACCAGCAAAATCATGTCCTAATACTCTCATTCGCACCACATTATTAGCTGACATGAAATGATAAATGATTATACCTTCTGCTTGGCTCTTTTATTCGGGCCAAATAATTCATTTAACAGCAAATTATAAAATTTGGGAAGATTACTAATATTGGCGGGCTTCCCTAAATATATTTATAGTCGGCTACGACTATATATGAAAATCAAAATTGTGAATGTTCAGTAAAGGGCGTAAAAAGTCAATTTTATTAAAATCATTGAAAATTTTATGTCGACCGAATGAAATTTAAAAAAATTTATTTAATTGTACTATTTTCAAGTCAGTTGTTATGGAATCTTTCATACAGTTCAAATGTTATAAGAACCGTTAATTTGCTAAACTAACAACAGAGTGAAATAACAACGGCAAATAATTCTCTTGATTCCACACCTGGTACTCAGGTCGTAAGTAACCCAATTCAGGTAATATCAAATTTATAAGCTTTATTATCAAGCTATAATCAAACTTTATTAAATTTTTTCCAAAAGCTATCAGTTTTACTAAATAACTAAGGCCTTTCTGATTATTTCAAAAATAATGGTGATATTTATTTTTCGCTCAAAAATCGAACTTAAAGTCTCCAGTTCCCATGTATTCCAAAACAGATTCCCACTCGCAATACTCTGCATTATACACATTTAAAGCTGGATCTGTCACTAGATTCAGGTCGTATGCAATTTAAAGTGCGATATGACTGTGTGTTTACCGATGAGAGAGGAGTATATTGGTTTTATCTTTATCGGATTGTGCCACAGTGTAGTTCAACATACATTTTTGTACAATTGCAGGGTATTTAAAATGTAGTGGCGCAGTTGCTTTTGAATATTTGCGATAGGAAGCCAGCAGACACACAACAATAACCACTACGACAGCGAGAAGGAAATCTGGGACAACAAGAGAGTTGAACACGTTGAGTGTATCAAAAAGTTGTAACACTTTATGGGCCATAAATATATATGTATGTACAAGTGTATGAGTGTTGTCGTTGCTGCGGGCTCACTTTAAGAGCCCATGTTGCAAATATTTTGGCAGCAAAATGCAAGCGCAGTTGACAGTTGACAATGTTAACGAGTTTCAAATTGGCCCACACACACACACACACACACACACACACACACACACAAGCAGATCATAACGCCGACTACCTCAACCCCTCAACCCGACAACCCTTCACCCATTATGAGTCAGCTGAACATTGTCAGACGCTTCGCAATGAGAAGCAGCAGCTTGCCAATTTGCCAGTTTTCGGTCGCTAATCAGGCCGTTGGGATTTTTTCAAACAATGCTGTAAATTTGCCAAACGAAACGAAAATGCGTTGGATTACGAATTACGTATCCACATGAGAGTATTCCACTGAACCACCACAAAACTATTCCGCGAACCGGAATTTAATGCGTCTAGCTTGGTTTCAACACACATATCGAAAAATCTTGCACTAACCCAGCAAATTCGTTCCCAAGCTTTCACAAGTGAGGGAAAGACGTTAAGGAAATGTTTTTGTTTAACATCCGATTAGCGTGAAAATCATTTTCAATGCGCAATAAGTTTCCCTGATCGGTGTACATTTTAAACACATGCATTTTAAGCTTTCCAGATAACATCCAATCGTCATTTAGAGAGCTTATTTCAGTTAACATCCGGCTGTCTTAGGTACACCCAAGATAATTTATATTGTAATTATTCTGCTGACATTTCAACATTAGTTGGCAGTTTGAATTATCGAATATATCGCATCAGAAAGGGTGAAATATTTGTAAGCAAAAAATAAATAAAAATTGGAATAGCTATAATAATAAAAATAAAAGCTAACAAATACAATATTTGTTTGCCTTTAAGCTAACAGCACATTTTGGGGTGAATTTGTTTCTAGTACCGTGAATATATGTTGATAAATGTCATGAAGTACATTAGAAGCATAAAGAGTTTGTCGCCCTCGATGACTGTCGACCGTCAAATAGCACAGCTCAATGCTTTAACGGTCTGCTGAATTCACTTTGATCTAGGCAGGTACAAACACACACACACACACACACACACACACATTCATATATCCTCACACACACACACACACAGAGATATACACAGTTTGCATCGCGTAATTTTTAATAAAGCAAAAACCCGTTTGAGCTTGTTCCTCCAACCGCCCACGTTAATGACTCACCCCAAGCTCCACGTAAATCGTATATATGGGATAGGGGAGCGCAATCACCATGCCAGTTAGCCAGGTGGCACAGCAGCAGACGAAGCCGGGTATGCGGCCCTTGAGCGGATCGTTTAGCCATCGCATGCGATCCCAGGCAATCAGTATGTGCGATATCATCGCCACATGTAACGGTATGTCCTGCAAGCACAAAATGAAGAAATACACAGATACAAAAACATTACATATATACTGAGTACACTGAAACAATAAACATAAAAATATTTACATTCGATTTAAATTAATCGCCAAAACATTTAGGTTCTCCCTTAAATGTATTAAAACTATATATATTAAATTTAAAATAATGTTATATGTAAGTAAAAATTAATTGCCATTCTGATATTGTTATTCTTCGTCTTCTTTTAAGAAACTTGTTTTAAGAAATTGGAAATTGTTTCTAGGAAATGCGCTTAAGATTTCCACGTCGATTTTCTAAGCTCGAGGACATATATGATTTTCTGAGTGTATGGAGTAGGGACTGGGTAGTGAAGTAGGGTATGGGAGTGATTCCTCAGCTTTGTTTACTTAGTCCAATGGCTTAGGCAACCATTTTTCGGCCGTGTGCGGTGATTGAAACAAATTTGTTTTCCTCTGATTGTTGTTGGGGCATCGGAGCTGGTTTGGCTCGGCTGGCTGAGCATTCACATATGTATATGTACATACATACATATACATATATGTGTGCACCTAAATATATTTATATGCACATATGTATAGAAATTTTGGGAAGCATGCAGACATTTGCCCTTCTTGTTATGCTTGAATGCGAAATCCCAAAGATTTGCCATGGTTATCCTTTTTTGGCTGGGCTTTTGCTCTGTTTATTTGTTTGTTTGGGTTCAGATTGGATATTGTGACAACACCTCACATGGACATGTGAGTGTTTGTATGTAAGTCAACCATCTATACCATCTATATTGTCTGGCACTAAGCAATGGTCAATCTATTTTTCTCAGCATAACCATCTACTTAAGCCAAGATAATACAAAACAGCATGAAAACAGCTCAAATCTTTGGGGGTGTCGAAGATTATATCTATCTATGCGAGAAATCTAATCACACATTAAATCTTGTTAAGTACTTGCGAACTGTGTTAAGCGCAAACTAATCTCATGTTTTTATTCACACACGCGATTTATCGATTAATCGAAAATAAAATAAACTTGATATTAATTTCAATTTTTGCAGTTTCTAGCTCTTATTGTCTATGATAGAAGGAAATACAGACATTAATTCCGACATGGCTAGATCGACTCGACTTCTGATGCTAATCAAGAATATGTATACATAATGGGATTTTCTAAAATTGGTAGTAAATGTTATTCGGTCGAATTTGTTGAACAATCATATTAGTTTTATCGTCAGCAGTTTTCAACTGAAAACAGATTTGCTGCAAGATTTATAAATCTAAATTCAATCCTGATAAAATACGAATTAAATTTTGATATTTAATACTTTAATTACCGCAATCTATACAGAATGTTCGCTTCAGCTAATTTATATTTATCAATTCGACAATCTAATTGGTTTCGACAGTCATGTCGAACCGACATTAAAAATGGAAACATGTCCGGAAAAGGTTTTAATCGCAGCACTGCCTCCGACCGCGTCCGAAGCCTATAGAGTAATACCAGTTGACAACAGGTAGCAAAAAACTTGAATGGGCGTTTTGTAAGAAATAATACAGAAGGTTCTTAGTAATCGTATTTCCAAATTTGGTAACTGTAGCTCTTAAATTGCAGGAGATATGAGTCGTTATCGTTTTTGGGGACGGGACTGGGCGTGATCCCAAATTTTCCGGATTTTTGGAGGGTGTTACCAGCAATATACCTTTCAAATTTAGTTACTCTACCTTTCAGATTGTGTAGATATATGGTCTTATCGATTTACGCTAACAAATTTGGACGTGGCCATCCAATTTCTTATCGATCGCTTATGGTAGTTATCAGTAGCATACTTTCAAAATTTTGTGACATGCGTGTGGGCATGGTCTGAAAATATATTTGCCGATCTTTGAAGGAGGTTACCAAGAAGTTACCTTCCACTCTCGGTGACTCTATCTCTAAAATGTTGGGAGATATGCCGTTTTATTGACCTACACTTTCAGAAATATCGGCTTTGGCGATTATGGGCGCAGGTGTAAACGAGGCTACCAGTAAAATACCTACTAAAATTGACGGCTCTGACTCAAGGCTGCAGAAAATATAGCCCTTTCAAATTATCAGTAGCGGAGGGCCTGGGGGCGATGGAGGTGGGCGTGGCATATGCTGATCTTTGCAGGAATGTAGCCTTAAAATTGTGGGTCATATGTGGCTTTATTGATTTGCGTGAATTTTAAGTATATGTTCCAAGTTTGAAGTCTCTATCTCTAAGGGTGTCGAAAAAAGTCGCATGCATACAGACGGACAGACGGGCGGACGGACAAACGGACAGACAGCATGACGGACATTGAACAAAGCCAATACACTGTGATACTTTCGGTATTAAAGTATGATTACAATTTATTATTACTTATTTATAAGAAAATCGAATTCGGAACTAAGAAATAAAAACACTGGATTTGATGAAGACACAACTTTGAGTGATAAAAGACACAACTTTGAGTGATAAAAGACACAACTTTGAGTGATAAAAGTATTTGCATTTCAGAACGATTTATTTTCTGAGTGTGTAAGCACATTCTGTTCACCTGCGATTTGAGAAATTAGTCGTCAAGTATTAATCAAGAGGTTGAAGAAAGAAATAAATGTTTTAAGCAATGTTGGACAAATTTATTGTACGGCTGACAGTCGTAATTACAGTTGGCATTCTAATGCTATTTCTTGAAGTGATGAAATTTAAGGTGTCCCAAGTAAATTGTAATTTTTATTGAATGCCTACGTCGCCAGTGGCATCAATCAATTTTAATGGGGTGTTGGGCACGCGAGGTTCGCACACACACACACGCACACACACACACACACGCACACACACACACACACACACACACACTCACACACGCACACACAGAAAAGCGCACACCCATGACCAATGTGTGTGTAAATGCGACAAATATCGGTTTGCATGTGTGTGTGTGTGATATTTGTCGCTCATTGTGATAGCAATCAAATCGAATCATATCCGTTGCCTGGCATTTTGTTTCACATCTCTTCCGTGTCAATGAGTAGCTAATACAATCATACGCAGCGTCTGGCATCTAAATGTTGTATCTTCAAGTAGTATAAAAAAGACAATGATATTGCTGGCCAGTCTGCAATCGATAAATACAATTCCAAAATGCCTGTAGAAAATTTGTATACCTCAGAAATAATATCGAAATTTTCGAAATAAATTTCTTCCAAAAAATTGTCATTTTAAAAAAAAATAAAATAAAATTTCTCTCCAAACAGAACTTGATTTCTAAATTTAAATATATTGGCAATACCCGTAATTTCTTATTTTTAATCAACGCATCTCGAAATTCTGAATGAAATGGAGCACATATTGTGCTGAGTGTATAATAAACGGACAGACATACAATATATATGCATGTAGTATGTAGTTGTACCTAATAACAACATCAATCATCAATCAATATTCTTACTAACTAAGTAGACAAAAAGACAGAGCATAGAAATAAGAATAAGAAATAAGAAATAAGAAATAAGAAAGGAAATAAGAAATAAAATAAACGACAACTTACTTCCTAGAATCGTATCTTTACCAGCTTAAGTAGCTATGCGACTTGACTCGTGCATTTGATTATTCGATTTCCTGTGGCTGCTTTATCATTACGTAACATTTTTATTTTCGTCACAAACGCAGAGATAGGTAGACAAATGTGAACTGAAGAAGTTAAATGAGAGTAACAAAAAAAAAAATCAAATAAGGGTAAATTATATTTTATCCCAGTGTTTGGTTGATGTGTTTGTCTGTCGCCCGTATGGTTGTATATATACATATATATATATATATACTGCCTGCCGTAAAGCATGTCAATCATTGTGACTATGACAATAAGACATGCTTCGAATGCGTCGAATGTCACAGGTGGCCAATGAGACAAGGTGTTAAATTCATTTTGGATTGTCAATTCGCTTTTGATAGGCTTTGTTACGAACTTCATATGGCACTCTCTGACTCTTGAAATGGCAATTAGGATTCAGTTGCCTGCCCTTTAGCTGCCACCCAAGAGAGCAGACAAGCTTTGGCCTTGGCCGCATCTCGTGTTAAATTCGAAGGCACGCCACAAAGCACAGTCAGTAAATGTTTGTATGTTGCAAGAGATAAATGTAAGCCGCTGTTTACAAATATTATTTGATATTTGTTTTGTTGAAAAAATC
The DNA here is from genome assembly GCA_035041615.1 of Drosophila anomalipes. NCBI lineage: Eukaryota > Metazoa > Arthropoda > Insecta > Diptera > Drosophilidae > Drosophila > Drosophila anomalipes. Next base: position 8,007,261 of record JAWNKZ010000254.1, read on the forward strand.
TGAGAAGGAATGAATCCTTTTCTGATGCTGCAGCTAAATTTAAAAAATGCCACAAATTGTACTTTTTGGCACAGGCGCTGAAAATGTTGATTTAATATTTCATAGAATTTCAATACGCATTTATTTATTTATTTATACTTTTAATGTATGCAGAGCTATACTTGGAACTCTTTTCATTTCATGTTGCGCAAGAACTATTAAGCCAAAATCAAGGGTATTTATTTGTAAAAATATTTGAATCAGAACTAATTGACGACTGAACCAACTAGCAACCCCAGATTGAATTGGCGAATTTAGAAAGTTGAACTGCCAAGGCAATGATCCCCATAACCTTTAGAGTTCATCGATTGTTTTTGGCCATAGTTTAGTGACCGCTTCTTGGTTCTAATCAGCTATCCGTGCTGGCCTGGAAGCCGCAATTGCCATTGTGGTGTAGCAATAAAGAACCGATAAGCCAAGAATGCGTTAAGTTTATGAACTTGTCATTGTGCCATAAGGATTATCGTCTCATATGCCCCACCGCTTCCAACTTAACAGCTTGCCAAGCCAAAGGAGAGAGGGAGAGAGAGAGAGAGAGAGCGAGAGAGCGAGAAAGATGACAAAAATAGATAGCAATGCACATGAGTAAGCTTAATTAATATGTCCTGAACCAAATGGTGCAATGGCAATATGTAAAAGGCGCAAGGTAACAGTAAAGTTGGCACTCACCTGGAGCATGGGTAGAAAGAAGCAGAGGAACTGTCCAAATATCCAGTTCTGGAGTAGCATCACCATCAGCGAAATGGGTAGCACCAAAGCGCACTGCACAAAATGGCAAAGGGCCAGATTAATGATGAATGCATGCGTGATGTCCTTGTAGAGTCGATGATACATGATGTACACAATGATGGCGATGTTGAGCAGTACGCCCAGCAGCGCCAGTGCCGCATACTGTATAAGAAATAGCCAATAGACCGACTTGATGCTGGCCTTTAGTATCGGTCCATTGAAGCGTTCCATGTCCTCTGTATCGTTAGATTGGCCGGCCAGAAAGTGTGCAATTACCAGTAAATACTTGTCGGGCACATCCTTCCATTTCTCCCCACTTGTGCTGGCCGCCATCTGATATTCCTCATCGCCAGCCGTACTGTGAGTGCCCACATTATGGTCAACAGGCGACATTGCTACCACCTGCAATGGGAAACAACAGAAGCAACTAGAACAATGAATATCTAACACACATATCCGACAATTCCCACAACAATGCCACACAACTGATGCTTGGCCAATGCATTGCATTAAAAGAGCCAGTTGGACCAACAATAGTTGGTTCCTCCATTCGTTTAACGTTATGCATCCAAAAATAGACATTGTTGAATAACAAAAAGGGGGACAGGCGGAAGGTGATATGGAAGGTGCACAATTGGTTTTGTCAACTTATGCAAGAACACACATACATAAATACCTATGTTTGAACACCCGATAAAACAATTGCAAGAATGAGGCTAAAAATATTTTGTTGGCAAAGCCAAAAGAACATCATGTTTGTAACTTATGGGCCTGGTCTAAAGAACTTGTGGTATGGTTCAGATGGGGCTGAGCTGAGGCTGGTCGCGGTTGCGGTTAGTGAACGGCCTTCTCCCGGGGCGCTTAGCTGCGAATAATACGAGATTCCTTGTCCCGGACAAACAGCGGATACGCTAATCGTTAATCGTACTAACGAGGCGCCTGTGTTGCTGCCTTTTAAAAGCATAGCCTCAAACGACCGCAACCTTCCCGCACCACTTGGTGCAGAAAATGGCCTGCCTATGTATGACAGGAACAATGCGCACCTGCCCAACAATTGCCTGGGAAGCCTTAATGGAGCTCACGCCACTCCATCATATCATAAGGCTCCAACATAAGGCCACGCTTTTGAGGATGTCGGCAGTAGGAGTTGGGGGCAATCACATTCTAAGCCAGAGAGATGCTCAACTTCTTTCAGATGAACTTCCCCCACTGATGCAACCTAGGGATGAAATGTTAGCTGAATACGTATTCAAACAAAATTTCACAGTTCATATGAATAGCAATAGGGAATGGACGACTCTAGTCCTCCCTATCACTCACCAATCAGGGCATAGGCCTTTGAGGGAAGATCGACATTTTCAGACCACGCCCACTCCCGCCTCCCCCAGGAACTAGAAATATGAATTCCACAATTTGTGAGCTAGAGTCACCAAATTTTGTAAGTAAACTTCATTAAGAGAAAATTGGATAACCGCGCCCACTCCAACTCCCTAAACCGATACACCTGTTAGTGTAAATCGATAAGACCATATATCTCACACAATTTAAAAGCTAGATTCATAAAATTTGAAAAGTATATTGCTAGTAACACCCTTCAAAAATGCAGAAAACATTGGACCACGCCCATGTCCGCCTCCAAAGGCGATTAAGGCCTATATCTGCCGTCGGTTACGCCCGACTGCAACGTTCTCTCTAGTTTAGTGTTGTCAACAATAGTTCCAATCATCTGGTCTCTCTCGGATACTTAGATCCCATTACTCTCGACAATTATGTGTTATAATAAAATAATTAGCCTAGTAAAGTTGTACTCGAATACAGCGATCCGTGAAATTTTGGTTTGTAAAGAGATTTTGGACATTAAGGTACTGCTAGTTGATAGACAAGAATTTTGTTGCACAAATTTAATGGTAAAACGATATAGCGTTGCTTGTTCTAAAGAGACAAATTTATTTTGATCAAATATCAAATGTAAACTCGGCTCCGCTTTGCAATGAGAAGGAGCTGAAAGGAGAGCCAAATCTCTATGCCGTTGGCTTTGCTCAGAGTGATGATGGTAGGATGTGAACATAATATATTTTATAATATCTCCTTTTACATTATCTATTTTTAATGCTTCCAAGCACCAACTGCGATTCGTTCACATCGCTGCTTGTCAAATCTGAAGCGCCCCAATGACCCACGCCCGCCCAACAAGAGCGAGTGCGTTGTGAATGATAGATAACCTTTTCTATTATGCGCTTATCGTACGCGGATCAGTCAGAAAAACTGTTTGCCTCTAGGAAATGATTATAATGAAAAAACTATAAGTATGCTTAACACGAGAATAAGCAACAATTGTTGTGTGCAAAACTTTTATATCTACATCGTCATCTCCGACTGTAAACAAAGGTTGGGCCAGAGATAACGACAAGCATATGGTAATGAGCTTATGATGTTACACAATATGAAATAGACTAGCAGATACCCTGCACCCAAGTCCGTACATAACATAGGCACACGTTTCCGCTTGAGGCGGCTGTGGTCAAGTTGAATTTTCGATTTCCTTAACAACTTCTGTGTTTTTAAAACGATATTGATGAAATCCACGACAGTGCAGAGTATACCTTTACAGTGTTCTCTTATTCGATAGGTAAAACAACAATATCATTTGATAGAGTGTTAAAATAAGACCAACGTCAGCTAAAGAATTCAATCTAGATGGCTAGACAATAACAGAAAACAGCAGACCCAAACAACGGTGCACAGCACGCACACATTTGGGCAGTGGCTGTCACGAATGTTATGTGTATGTCTGTCTGTATGGGTATTTATGTGTATGTATGTGTGTATGTATGTATGTATGTATGTCTGTCTGTATGGGTATTTATGTGTATGCATGCATGTATGTATGTATGCATGTGTGTATGTATGTATGTATGTATGCATGTGTGTATGTATGCATGTATGTATGCATGTGTATATGTTTGCCAAGTAGCCACAGTAATAACCGCAGACAAACAACACAAGAATTCTGCTGTTTCTAGTCTGTTCCACGAGCCGGCTTTTGTCCAAGTAGACATTTGCCAGTCGGCCGTTCTTGTATTCTCCAAGTTTCCGCTATGCCAGCTATTTTTTTTGTGTTTTGTTTCTGTTTTCATTTTCCATTTTAAGCAGCAACTTCCGTTCAATTTATTGTGCCTAATTTTTCTTCACTTTCGAAAAATATTCGCTTGCGAGCGAAGCTGTCTGGCAAATAGAGGGTGCCTTAGGCACGGAAATGATCACTCGAAAGGCAATTTCAATTTAAATTACAATATAATTTGCAATTTGCATAATATAATGTATCGTAATAATCAAAATCCTTTTGCCAAATGCTGAGATAATTTTGAGAATTCGTTAATTGTTGTTGCATTCTATCTTTATGACTGTATTATTCAAAAGGAAATTCAATCTAAAGTGTGATTAGATTTATATCGAATCAACTAAACTGTGGAGCGCACTATTTATAAGATATACTCTTTAACACTTTCACTCGTAATTATATTTCTTATATTTCAAGTTGACAACATTAGATCCATTTCATAATCAGAACTTAAAGTCTTTGGAATTGAAATATATTTTGAAATGAATTCAACTATTGATTAAGCTGATACGTCGCGAAAAGCAAGAAAAAAATATAATAATAATAAACAAAAAATAAAAACAAAAAAAATTGAACTTAAGACATGATTTTTTGAATTTCTTTGCTAGCTTAAGAAACTAGTTTTATTTATTTTACTTCGAATGCAATACTCAAATATTGATTAAATTGTGTGTTTTTCCTGAAACTGTACCAAGAATAATAGCTTCTTATAAATAATTTACAAATGATTACCCTGCCTGGGGCAATTGTATTTGCATCAATTGCTTCTCTTTTGCCACTGTCAGCTGGCGTCATTGAGGCTTCGGGCAATGCACAGCCTTTGCCTTGGGGCAAACGGCTGGAGCACCCTGTACGGTGTGCTGGACTGGCCCCAACTGCAGCGACCGCTCGGTTTGATGACCCATGCACTGGCAACTGTTGGGGCGCTTAATTTTATTTGAGCATGCGCCCAACCCAACCCAACTCATCCCGAACCACCCAGAAAATATTAGAAGTTTTTTGCCCTCCGACTGGTCGGCGGCTTAGCTTATCTGTGCTACGTTTGGGCACACACTCATACATACACGTGCATGTGTCCATATGTAGATGTGTGCGAGGCCCCAAATGAGGTGGCCCATCTCTGCGCTCAATGGCTGGCCCAAGTCCCTGCCTATACAGATATATATACATATATACGTATATATGTACATATCTTTTGGGCTGCACGTCTGGCGCAGCGTGTGCAAGCGTTATGTGCCGACTGCCTGTCGAGTTTATTATGCCTTTCAATGATTTATGCGGCACTGACAGGCCACATTACGGCCATAGAGTATCCCGAGGGGTCGAGTGCAGGCAGGTTGCAACTATCGCCCCAGTTTCGCTTCAATTCCTTCAGTTAGCTCATCTGCATTTGCGCAGGAATGCAACGGGCAGAATAATGTGAGGTTTTCTACACTTGTTGAGCATTGCACACACACACACACACACACACATTTTACCCAATTTCTGTCAATTCCCCAGACACGTCCTTACATACTACGTGTGTATGTATGGATATGTACATGACTGCCAGCCTAGCTGGCTTATTTCTAATTATTACTACTAGTGAACAGACAGAAACTTAAACGATTTTAACGCCTTTGTTTGCTCTGTGCTAAGAAATAAGTTGTGTATTTGCCCCGAAATTTTGACAGATGCATTCTCCGGCCTGCGGTTGCGACGCCTCGAACGGGATTTTACAGCCATGTCTGCGGTTCTTGTCTGCCATTTAGCTTGATGACTTACGCCAGCTTGTATTATGATGCAGCTAACTCTAGCCTTATTTTACTACTTATATCAAAGAAACAAAAGTGAATCCTAAAAAGTTGTATCAATACACTCGGAAAAAAATTGTTGGGATGTCGAAAAAAGTTGCGTTCATACAGACGGAGAGACAGACGGACAACATGATGGACATTCCACCAAACCAATTTGATATAATACCCTCGATATCAAAGTATAAAAAATAGGCAGAAAATAGTTATAAAATTTTCATTTTCGACTAGTATGAAAGAGTTTATCTGGATTTGAGGCACAACCTTCCATTTCAAAAATATACTTTCTAAATAATTAAATAAATAATAATGGCGCCCAAAGTACGGGGATTTTGTGCAAAAAATAATTAACCAATTTGTTTTAACACTATTCAATAAGTTTTAACAAAATTTCATTCGTTTTTGACAGACACCTTAATATGTTGACTAGCTTGACTTGACGTTTTTCATGTTATGCTATCTATTTGTAGTTAGATTTATATTTCGAAATTCTAGAAAGCAGCACATTTACATTTTAATTGAACTTGTACTTCAAAAATGCATTAAGCTGTCAGTACGAAACAAGGTACATACCTTTTAGCCAGGCTACAACGTATGCGCGCACACAAATCAATTTTTGTTACAAGTCACCCAAATCCACTTCATAGTGTTGACAGTTATGGTTTCAACGGCGGCCCCCAAAAAGTCCCCAGATTTGTAACGTCAGGGAAAAGCGTCAGTGCATCAATCAAAGCCACTTAGCGCTGGCTCATAAAAAAACAAGTAGGAGTGCTGTAGTCGAGAGAGCTCGACTACGAAATACCCTGAAACTGTTAAATACTTCTAGTTTTATTGGAAAACTTCCCTTTAAAAGTTTTGCACCAAAATGTGAGCAGGTCTGCAAGTGCAGATATATGTATGTACACGCAATCGTAACGGGGTAACGGGGCTCTTCAGAATACACACAAAAACATATTGAAGCTCGCGTCGATTATCGTGCCATCTCTTTCTTACACATGTGCTGGCATATATTTATGCAAACAGAAAATGCTTGCGGCTGCCGATAGAAATGAGATCAATATAAGGATATATTTTCGACTATAACTTGGGTCTTTCTTATCCGATCTTGATGAAATTTAGGCAGTGGATCAATAATAGAATTAGAAGAATTCTAGCATTTATTGCTATCGGGATTTTAAATGTATCGAAAATTGAGAAACAGAGATAGTTATCGATAAAAATAAAGCAAACTTGATCTGCGCCGGGTATACGAGAACCTATATTTCAAATTTAAAGTCTCTAGCTCTCATAGTCTCTGAGATCTGCGTGTTCTTACAGACGGACATGGCTATATCGACTCGGCTGTTGATCCTGATCAAGAATATATATACTTTATGGGGTCGGAGAAGCTTCCTTCTGCCTGTTACATACATTTGCATAAAACCATTCTACCCTTTTCACCCATTTTTAATGGGTTCAGGGTACAAAAGGAGCGATGCGATCCGCCATTTAGTTGGCAATTAAATTGCTGGCGACTCAGCTACGCTTCGGTGCCACCAAAACAATTTGCCAAGCCTTATGTCACTGTGTGTGTGTGTTGATATGTGTGTGTGTGTGTGTGTGTGTGTGTGTGGTATTCGCCACTTGCAGATGCTTTCGGCTCGCTTTGTTGCCAACTAGAAGTCAAGCTAGTAATTAATACTGATTTCTCGAACGCTCATCGATGCGGAACATCGCACACTAGACGAAGGTGTCACTAACGACGGCAATGGCAAAAACCACAACAAAAAAGCAGCCAAAATATGCTATGTGATAACGATAGCGATTACAACAACAATAACAAAAATAAGATTCGACTAATAGCCATATGCTTCTCAAGGTTTTACTCACCTATATCCTGAATGGAAAAAAACAAAAAAAAAAACACATACCTTCCACACCAGCATACTGCCCACAGCTGTCCACGCCAAGTTGCTTGCTCATTTTGTTTACTCATGGCGCCTTTAATTGCTTAACACCAATTTCATTCGTATACGAAACTTTGCTAATTAAGTAGCTGTATCTGACAGATTAACATGAACTCACCACATTCAGTGAAATGCCACGAATTATTTGCAATGTGCATAAATTCTTACAGCATTGTCTAATGAAAATCTAATGCGAAATTCATTAATTTTATGTGAATCTTCTCTCTGTATTCTTTATACACTAATACATTAACAAATTTGTAATTCATTTGTGTGAGTATGTGTAGCGGCACTTGCCTAAGTTAATAAAATATTATGCCTAAGATTATGTTTTGGTTTTTTTTTTAATATTAAGCAGAGCTTTTGTCGAGCCCTTTTTGGTAAGTTTATTAAAAAAATGTCTTATCGCAGGACACTCGAGTTCTGTCTGCCGAGCGGGGTGGTTTTGCAAGTCCCAGCGACTTAGATTTTTATCTTTTTTTCGTGGATATAGAAAAGTTACACGCGATGAAAATCGACTCTAACCAACAATTTTTTTTACCAATTGAACAAATAATATAATAGCCACCAACAGAAAATTCTCTGTGGGCAAGTGCGTCTCCAACAAACAAATAATAAGTATTTCTTGTGGAAATTATATTCGAAATTGTTTTTATCGGCATTAAACATAAATAAAATCAGCTACAATTTTTTCCAAGCCGCCGCCAAAGAAGCACGTCAAACGAAAAAAAACTATAAAAATAAATAAATATAATAAATATATTCAGTAATTCAGTTTCCATCGCCAAAAGCCATCGCCAGCTCGGCTCCAGTTCTCAAAGTGAAACTCTTATAATTTTGCAGTAAGTTAAGAAATTACTTCACTTCTTCATTAATAAAGAAATGCTATTTTGTAGTCCAAATGACAAATATTATACTTGTTTGATTGATTGATATAATTACTGGGCATATTTATACCTTCTACGACAAAAGGCCTTAAGGATTATTTTGTGAGTGAAAATAAAAACTCATAAATAATGATTATCGTGTGAAGCTCAAAGTGCGATTATAACTTTTTTTATTGTGACTAATGTTCACCAGCAATTAACAATAACCGGAATATATAATAAGTTTATTTTAATAAACGTTTTACACATTTTTCTAAGGATGACAATATTTGAAAATCATTTCTTGCATATTTACTAATCCCATTTGCTTAATCCAATTGCAAATTCAACAGATCGCATCAAAATCCAATATTTTTTACTGACTAGCTCAACCCAAGTGCAAAATCAGATACCAGTTGAGAACAACGGATTCACTGCGCTCCATTTTGGATGACCTGCCAAGTGACCCTCGCATGGATTTTGACGATTGCTTGTCGCTTAATTTTACGCATTTTTAATTATGCACAAATTCAACAAATTGGGTGGAATTCTTCCCTATAAGCTTCGTTATTTGTTTGGTATTATTATATAAAATTCACTGAATTGCATGCATGGTCAATTCAATGCGCACACCGCCACACCACCCCACCACCCCACCACCCCACCACCCCACCGCATATGCCTCCTACACGCGCTATAAAGCATGCTACGTATAACTTGAATACGGAACACTGACAAAAGCAACAATGACAAAAGCAACAATGACAAGAACAATGCGACAATGTGAATTAATTGTTTGGCAACACGCAAAGCGACATTGAGTAGAAAGCATATTTAATTAGCAAATAAATGATTTTGGAAAAGTATACCCCAACGCCGTGCCGAACAACAGCTGAGCCGTTAAATGAACAGAGCATCCAAATTATTTCGCCATAAAATTATCATGAAATATGTATGTATGCGTATGTATGTACATATGTATGTAACTATGTACATATATATGCGCGTCAAGGCCCATTAGGCTCTGGCTTTTTGGCCAAGGTAATTTAATGCTCTAAATCTCCCTCGCTCTATCCCTCACTCGCTGACAATTGTTAAATGAAAATAGCATTTTGAAGCAACTGCCAGCGTCAAGTTTTGCCGGCCATAAATTAGCGCACAGTAAAAGTCATTGAGACGTTAAACATTTCAAAAACTTTTATCAGCTTATTTTATGGCCACCCAAAAGCCATCCAATCCGACACCCTTGCCAATCCCGGCCACTGGCTGCCACCACCCCTAATAGTTCGCATTGACTACGAATGGCAGTCAAATGAGCGCGACAAGTGGCAAACCAAAGCAAAGGGAAATAAAGCAACGGAACGGGCGACAACTACTTGAAGGTCGGAGGGTAGAAGACATTGACATTGATAAGCCACACACACACAGAGACAGACATACTCTGACACGTAAACATATATATACACACACACACACACACACACATATATATATATATATATATATATACATACACACAACAACACTTGCTCAATCAACACCAAACGAAACACACACTCACATCATACTATCTGTCCGTGTGTTTGTGCATTTTATGTTTATTGTTTTCGCAACACAAACACACACAAACACACACACACACACAGAAGCATAGAGTACATGTAGCATATTTTGCAAGGCCTTCGGCTCGGATGCCCTTGGGCATCTGCAACACCTTTGACATTGCCTTAAAATTTAGCCCAACAGCTGGCCAATTTATCTGAAATTTACAAGAAAATGGCAATTTCAAATTGACTTTTATATAGATCCTGTTGGGTTTTAAAGCGGCAAAAGTGTTGCACTTGGTTTGGCGGTTAGACTAAGAAGAACTTTTATTCAATGTATTCTTAAGTTGGGGTATCGAGCGCAGTATCGATATCCCTGTTAATAACATTAGTAATCGGAATGTTGTATTGATCTTTTACATATTTTCAACAGATCCCCATATAAAACAGATTATACATTGATGCAATCGGACAAACGGTTATATTGTATTTAGTTTTATCTTTAACAACTTTTTTCTTAATTGTAAGCAGTATATCTCTGAACCATAGAAATGCAAGCCTTCCTTTGAAAATTATAGAAACTCTTGAATGAATATGATTTTACATAATAATTTATTATATTTTATTATTTATTTTATTTTATTTTATTTTTTATTTTGGAAACTGGCTTAGATTTTTATAAATATATATATATATAATCATTTCCTAATACGATGTTTTAGGTTTTCATCACATTTTTATAAATAATAATGCAGTATTGATAGCTGTAAAAACCTAACTTTGGCTTATCCTAACTTAAAAACAGTACCTAATTTTCGGTTATTTTATTATTTATTTCTGCTGCGGTTTTGTGTTGGATATCTCTGGCTTATGCAAAACAAAAAAAAATATTTGCTTTTACTTTGTCTATTCAATCGGCATTCGTATGTTTTTGCCTGAGACGTTAATTTGCAACAGCAACTCAATTTTTATTACGTTGCTCAACCGTTGGAACTACTATTGAACTTTAAGCCAGATGTGTGTGGACTTACAGGCATATCTGTATACGTTTTTTGTTGTTTAAATTGTTTGCTCATTTTATGAGTATTTAGTACCGTAATATGATCTTGAAAAGTGGTGGCCTATTTAATTTTTATTTCACCAGAAAGTCGCTTTGAAGAAATGAAAACAAATTTTTGACTGTCACTGAATTGTTTGGCCTGCCTTTTATTAAAATTTTCAAGCAGGACATGCTGCTTAGTTTCTCCTCATTCATCTAGGCTCGAAGGTTATGTATTGCAACCAACTAAATTAATTAGACATTTCAATTTAATTATACTGTGGTAATGGTGAATTGAAAATGATTCAAAATGAATGGCAATCGAAAATCCCAAATCGAAATGCATTAAAAAATTGTACCACTTTTCACAATACACAGCAAATAAATATTTAAGACAATATCTTTTACATGACGAGTATCAGGCTAGGCTAATAGTGACGTAGTCTGGACATAACATTGATATCGATGTTGATCGATATCGATTATGTGTGACCGCCAACTTGAAGAAGAAGAAGTGGAAGAAATTAATCGTTGCGAATAGACTAAAGTGAGCAGACATGTTTTAGAAAGATAGATAATTTAGTTGTGATTGCCACGAATATCAGAAGTGAGATAAAAAATTCGACGCCATGGAGATTAATATAAACGACGTATCGGTGGCCATTCTAAAAAGATGATTGCTTACTCTGAGTCTACCGACAAAGGGCCCTATTACCGAAATGCTGGCATGATTGAACTCAGTGCCTGCAAGTGACCGTAGCAGCGCTCCAGAGCAAGACGAGTTAGAAAATGAGGAGCGATCGCGCAGCAGCCTAACATCCCAAGGAACAATTTTGGAAATGCAACGTGTCGAAGTTTTCAAAGGCACAAAGGCCATCGATAATTTACGTGGTGAAATAGCTTCAGCGATAAATTTACTAGAGCAGCTGCGCTTGCAAACCGTCCGCATCGGCGTCTATGAGCGGCAGACAGCTTAAAATAACGGCGAATGTGCAAAGGAAGCGGACAACGGCAACAGTTGTGAGACGGCGGCCGTCGGCTAGTTGTCGCCAGCGAAATCGCCCGCGCTGAAATTCAACAGGCAGAACCAGGGACAACAATGCACGAAGGCGTGGCAAAAGGTAACGGCGCATTATCGACGACGACATTCCAATTGGCAAAAGATGTCGTACTGGATTTCGACGGTAATTTTTCAGTACGCAATTGGATCATTCAATTGAAAATTTTGTTGCGAATTGTACCAATTTAGTGAGACGCAGCGTCAATTGTTATGTTCAGCTCAAGTCAAGCAATGCGTTACAATGGCTGCACGCTGAACCGTGTCAAACCATTTATTGAGTTATTGGAGAACTTAATGATTGCATTTGGCAGGAGATGACTAAGGCAATCAAAGGCGAAATTTGCAAAGTATTTTTAGCGCAAAACAAGATGGCTCGAGAACTGGCCAAGAACGACGATGAATTGCTGGATGGCCAAATTGCAGAAATGGATGTGGAGCTTCAGATCATGTGGTTGCCTTATCGAGAGCAGAGCAGAAATCAATCTTAGGAAATGGAGAATCTAATAACTTTGTAAGATACATTAAGATAGTTTTAGAATGCCTCATAGACTCAGGCAGTCCTATCTCATTTATTAGACGAAACGGTGTTCCTCAAGGAGTAAACTCCAAACTCACGAAAAGAAATATTTTGGGCTAAAATAATTAAAAGCTTATGGAAAAATTGCATGTTATAAAGGAACAAAAAAGTTGGAAGAGATTTTTTCCATACCTGTGATTTAAATATTGACCTAAGCGACTTGAAAATTATTGCAGTTGAGTGTATTGAAAACCGATCTGATAAACCTTGTGCGGAAAAAGATAATGTTATTGCAACGGTAATTGTGAGCACAATAATGTAGACATGTTCGTGAGCAGAGTATTAGAAAGGATTTGGTTAAACGAAGTTCTAGAAGATAATTTTGAGAATGGTTCGTTTCGGATAAACATTCTAAACACTGAAATAAGAGGTCAAAATTACAACATTACAAATGTCAGAAACTACATACATACATATCGATGTCGATCGATATCAATTGTGTGATCACCATCTTGAAAAATAAGAAGAAATCAAACACTGTGAATTAAGTAAAAAGAGCAGACGTATTTTAGAAAGATATATAATTTAATTTTGACTGCCACAAACGTTACTTGAAACTACACTCACAATTATCTAAGTAAGCATGCACTAAGCCAGCATGGACAGTGGCAACATTAAACGGTTCTCTGTCGTCTGAGAACATTTTTCAAGCATACATATATATGACACATTTATAATGTATCTGGTGCAATATACAGTATACGCGTAGTAAATCGCTGACAAAGTGCGCAGTCGTTATCCAATCTACGCCGAAGGAAATGCAATTAACGCTTTTGGAAACAAGGGGAAATAGACAATTGTAGATAAAGTTAGCAACGTTTGCTCGAAGATAATTGCGCAATTATATCATTAGAATGTGTGCCAACCATTCACAACAACGTACACGAATAAGGTGTGCATCGCCAACTGGGGATTGGATGTAGCCAATGTTATGGCAAGGGGGGAGAGCCAGCGGTAACTGAACCCGAGCTAATTATTTTAATAGTGCCAATCGAGTTAATTTACGAACTGAGGAACGCAGTCAGTCATGACAATTGTCATCGCTGCCAGCGCAACAGTTGACATTCGTTAACCCCAAACCCCAGTCGTAGTCTATGCCCTTGCCCTACCCACTGTAAAAGAGCGTGCGGATAATAGCATACTTTTCTGCATAAACAAAAAGAGACTGTTGTGCAGAGTTCCTCTCTGTTATGGCACTTAAAATAATTACTTGTTAGCGCTATCACTCTCACTCTCACTTATTCCCACTCCCACTCGAGTTCGGCTGGTGCTGGTGCTGGTGTTTAACACCAAACCCCAAGCGGAAATTGATTTTGCAAGCCGATGGCTGTTCGACTGCACTACAACATTCACAGCAATTTAAGCTCTGATTCTGGTATACACTTACTTAAGGTCTACGCCCTTAAATAAGTCACGCTGCTAGCCAAGTTCAAGAAACCTGTCAAATTGTCAGATATACTATGTTAATGTTTTATTTTAGTTATATGTCGGCCATGGATTGAACGCTTTTATAATATGGTAAGTAAAAAGAAACCTGAATATCCATTCATTCTTAGTACAAGGTTCGTAAAATATTCATTAATAGCTTTTGTTTAAATTATTTGAAATCTAAGTATCTTTATTTAAAATATTATATTTTAATTTTTTAGCTTCAAATAAACCTGTGCTATATATGTATATTTATGTACTATAATATAACGGGAGTCACCAAATGTTGAACATTACATTACTGGTAACTCCCCTAAGAGACCGATGAAAAATTGGATAGTCACGCCCACTCCGACTCCCCAAACCGATACACCTGTTAGTGTAAATCGATAAAACAATGTATATCACACAATTTGAAAGCTAGAGTCATCGAACCTATATCTCCCGCAATTTAAAATCTTTAGTTAGAAAACTTGGAAGGTAGCTTACCAAGATCGTCCTCCAAAATTTTTTCTCTTGTTTTATGATGATATTCATTTTTAATTTACTCATAACCAACGCAAATAAAATTTTGTGTATTATGACAACTCACGAATTTATTCGCATCTTATGTTATTTTGCAAAGTTTTTGTCATAAAAACATATTTTTTTTCTTGAAGATAACGTATATTGTTATTATCGCGAATAGTATAATAATATGTTAAAGCAACAGTGTTTACATAGTTCTGTATGCATAGAGTTACCACAACATTCTGCATGCGCGTCTCTTAACAGATCACTGTTAAGACGCACATAGCATCGATCAGCACAATTACTCGTTCCATTACATTGAGCAAAGACAGTCGCGCAGCTCTAACAATATATATATATATATAAACATAACTTATACAGAAGACTCCAACAACGTATAAATCGAAAAATGCTGTTGGCTATCTATAAATGACACCACAGGAAACACACATTGAAACAAGACCAATCAATGTCAATAACGGGTGCAGAAATATATATGTATGTACTTGGCAATGCACTCAGTAAAGATGAATTGTTTAATGTTTGGCGGCCTTCATTTATAAGTTAAATATGTGTTTCGCTGGCTCTGTTGACTCTTTGCCTTTTAAAATAGTAATTAGTAAGTACTGCATTTATACTGTTGTTAGTCTTCAGTTTTATAATTGCAACCCAATTGACAAGATTTCAATTTGTCAAAAAAAAAAAGAAACACTTGGGAATGGTAGATAGATAGAGCGTCTAAACGTCGCCTCTGTTTGTTTTAATATTCTGCTTAGTTTTTTTTCTTCTTTTTTTTTTTTTTTACTACTCTCCCCATGCCTGGCCTGGCCGCTTCTTTAAGCAGTAACAAGACAACTATAAAAGCGCAAAAGGCGACAACGTGAGCTACTTGGGTCGGTGTGCTGCGAGCGGGAGGCAGTGGGAAATGGGTAGTGTGTGGTTGGTTGGCAGGCTGGTGAGCTAAAGGACTGTTGTCCAGTGGGTTGGAGCCTCTAGAAATTGACAAGTTTTCAGCTCGAGTGTGCAGTCAAAGAGCATTGGCGTTTGGGTCTAAATCTAGTGTTTGCTCCTATATCTATGTCTGTGTCTAAAGCTATATCTGTTTATATGTCAGTGTCTGTGTCTGTGTCTATGTCTGTGTCTGTGTCTGTGTCTGTGTCTATGGCTACGTCTATGTCTATGGCTTTGTCTATGTCGATGCAGGCAACGGCAATGCTGCAACGCCCAGTGTGACGCCCACTTGGTGCAGTGTCGCTCGTTTGCTATTTCACTGCTTGCTCGACTGCTCCGTTGCTCAGTTGCCTGTCGTCGGTCATTGACTCGCTGGCGCGATTGCAATTTTTAAGAAATCAGCAAATAAACCAAGCAACTACCCACCCACAGCGCAGACGCCCCCCCCCCCCCCCCCCGTCTATCGTCCAACCAATTGTCAATAGCAACAAAAATTCAAAGCGACATGAATTCCATACAAAATCCTATAGGAGGGCAGTAGGTGGGGAGTATGGGGTGTGTGTGTGGGGAAGCGGAGGGGGGTTTTTGTGCAAAAGTGATACTGAAAACATCATTGATTTTGGTCAATGGCCTGTGGACTGGTCGGCAGTGTAAGAAATTGGTTTGCTTTTGGTTATTGACTGGGCCCCATAATCAAATCGCCATTGCCAGCAGCAAAAGAGCTGAAAAGTTGAGACTGTTGTTTTGGATAACCATTTAAATGTTCAACGGTGCGTATGATTAATCTCAGTTTTGTGGACAGCCTGCTTTAACTAAGTGCCACAGAACGGGCCACGCCCGCCAACCAACCAACAACCAGCCTTGCTGACCTAATTGCAATTTAACACAACAAGTCAAATTGAAAGGCCTGACAATCTCAAGGGGTTCACTGCCTACTAATTGCCGACCCGTCTCCAGAGACAGACTTATCGATTTTTGTGATGCGCCTGTACGAATCCAAGCCTAATCCTGGCCAGATGGCGGCCCCTAGAGCTCCTGGCATGCTCCCGCCAACTTATTTGCATAGGTTTTCACTGACTCTCTTATTTGATTTCGCTTCTGATTTTTGTATGGAACAATTGAATTTATAAATGCTTCAATTTCAGCTGCTTTCGCTTTGTATTGGAAATACGACAGGTGGAGAAGCCATCAAATCAGTTCGGTTACTGCGAAGGGGCTACGATGATGTGCTGACAAAATATGCCTATAGTAACGACTTATAAATGACTTATCCAAGTTACCTCACTATGTTAAATACATAGTTGGTGCTTTAAAAATTGCAAAACAAATCATGTTAAACTCAATGGGTTTGAGATGTTAGACACAGGTATTTAATGTATGTAACTAGAAGGAAATTTTGAAACTCTTTTATACTAGTTCAAAATTCGTAGGAACGTCAAGGGGTATTTAACGCTTTACTTGACTTGTTCATTCTAACAATATAATCGTGTTATCATCTGTGTTTTGGCATAGACTGCCTCTGCTCAGCTCTCGAACTGGTCAGCTCAGTAGTTTTCTTGACTTGACAGATTTCGCAGCTTGTTGACGGTCCGATATCCTCGATATCCTTGTGGCAAAGAATTGCAGAGCTGAGCAGCTCAGACGCTTGTTTACACAGAGGTGCGAATACATTATACTATATATATGTACACATATATATATATATATATATATATGCTGGTTTGTTTACGCTTTTGTTATTTTGGGTCGAGCAACGATGGATGTCGAGCACATTTGCATTTTTTTGGGGTCAGGTAGCAACAACAAAAGTCGCCCTCCCCGCGCACTTTTCATGATTTGCACGGGAAACGAGATGAGATGAGAGCTCTGCAATCTCATTTAAATTTTATCTGCTGCTGCTGTTCCGCTCGAGGATTAGGCGCCGGCTACATGAGTCACCAATTTGTCAGATTAAAAGCGAAGCGACATAATAAATGCTTCGCATTAATTGCCAAGCAAAGGCAAAAATAAAGACCTCCACCTAATAAATTACAATTAAAAATAAAGTGCCCTCATTTCAATTATGTTTCAAGCAAGGCAAAAAGCCAAATACGGCTTAAAAATAACGATAGCAACGAAGGTAATAAGCATGTCGTAGTCAACACAAAATCAAAACAAAAAATCAAAAATAAATTAAAAAAGAAAGCACTCACGAGGTGGCAACGATTTAATTTTGACATATATTCATTTAAAATACAGAGCGCCTACGGTGCGTATGCGCAACGTGAATCATTTACAATTACATATGACAAGCAGATAAACAAAAGGCGAACAACTTGCAACACCAAACAATCTGACATTGAAACATGATTTGACATTAAGAAAATTGCCATTAATACTAATAACATAAATGTCATCTTGATAAAGACAAGTCCATTGATTTTTGGACCGATTGTTAATTATTTACAACACAGCAAATCGAAGGGCCGTAAAATGTCCACGGAAACCCAAAACAATTTAACGAAAACTGGTGAGAGGAGCAGCCATGGAAAGAAGAAAGGGGAAAAAACAGCCAACAGGACTTCTGCGAAAATCACTAAGAAAAATCAGTGTTTAAGAGGCTAAATTCTATACAAAAAGCGAGGAACTAAAAACTGAGAAGTGCTTTAATGAGGCAAAAACGGTAGAAAAAAAAATTACAATAGAGAAGAGATGTAGTGAAATTAATAGCGTTAAGCTTATGAATGATTTGTTCAGATACGTATAGAACCTATGCTTGTATATTGTATCATATTAATGCCAATTTATCGATACAAATATATGGCAGTTTCAGTTTAATGCCGTACTTCGGGTTCAATTTTTGACAGCAGCCAAATGGAAAAGTGTTGTTTTCACATTTCGATTTAGGAGAGTTTTCAAGTTTTATTGAAACAGGCGGCAGAAAAGGAAATACTGAGCAACAACAGCCGCAGGGCTCTCAACCCAGCCAAATTGGACAATCCTTCCATTGGTCCCCATTCCCCAATCCCGCGATTGATGAAGTTAAAGTTGCTGCCGTCGCACAATTGAATACAGGTGGCGCGTGCAAGCAGCTCGATGGCTTCCAGTGTCAGCAACTTGCGGTCGAAATTTACACCTGCACAATGTGGGGGGGGCGCCTATGGCTGGATGCCAAGGACTTCCCAAGGGTGTGAAGCATGAGGCGAAACACTTTGTAGATGACAAAAACAGCACAGCCATGGGGAGCCCCTTTAGACAACGAAGGGCTTATTTTCTACAAACTTAACAGCTATTTTTCGGCAGGTGCTTCCAAATGCACATTTCACTCAATTTCATTCCGTTTTTTTCTTTTGTTTCCCTTTGAACCTTCAAAATATATTAAATTGTACATTAACAAAAAAAATAAATAAAGAAAAAAAGTTTCAATGTTCCTTCTATAAGTTCCTGCAATGTGATCTTAATGTATTATATATGCCTTCAATATTTTAGACTTTCAATTTTAATTTAAATATTCTTTTTTTTTTTTTATTTTAAATGCGAATTTTGCTATTAATTAATTTTCTCAAATTTATTTAAAAGCTTCTTTTTGAAATGTTGGTAAATTACAAATAAAATATTTATATACATTAAAAAGTAGATCTTTCATCTGTTTTGTAAAATTCGGAGCAAAAAAATAAGCGTTTGCGCTTATAGGAATAAATGCCGATTTTGAATATATTTGAGTTGACTTTGTGTAGCTTTTGGCATTGGCTTCGCTCCTAAGTCTATCAAATGCTGCCTGCCATAATTTTTTAATGCCGCAACGCTGTTATTCATTAAGTTTAATGAGTTCATTTAAATTTGACTGAGTGTCGGTGGAAGAGAGACGCTTGGAGTCAGACCAAAAGCCGAAAAGCTGCTCAGTTCAAGCAAAAGCGAACGATTTGCGGACGACAATCTTAAAAGGCTTGAAATGGAAGCAAGGCTACAAGACTAATTGACAACCCAACCCAACCCATCCCATACTTGGGCACCCCATTGAAAAGGCTACAGAGAGAGGCAAATTTAAAATGGCAAAGTGGAACTCTAAGCGACATTACGCCAGCTGTCAGCTGACAGTTTGCTGCCTCCTGGTTGCTGCCTCCTTGTTGCTGGTTGCTGGCTGCTGACTGCCACACAACTAATTCAATTAGCCTCGCTAATTTTAGCTCTATTAGCTGAAAGGCTGACGTTTTCTTGTTCGATGGGCGATATATATTTTTGTCGAACACTGTTGCAAATGACAGCACTTAACACCGCTACCATGGATGGCGCTTGCCAATCTAATGGGCCGCCAACCAATGATTCCCATCGCACTGTCCCCGTAGCATATCCTAAGCAAGCCAAATACACAAGTGCTTTAATAAATACTTGAAAGGATTTATTATGAAAGGATTTACTATGCATACAACTTTATTGCAAGCTTGCCTAAAATATCATTATTATTATTATCATTATCTAAATCTTTTGACTATCGAACTATTAATTTCAATGCAATATTATTACATTATTTGAAGCCAATTCATTAGTTTAAAGGGATGCATACATGCTTATTAATTAAAAATTTCTGTAGACATATTTTTAGAGACCTTAAATTAAATTTGAATATTTCAGATTTATATTGTACTGTGAAAACTGTGAATACCTATTCCGAATATTAAATATCCAACTGTAGAATTGCTTAAAATATAAAAATGTGATTTATATTATTATTTTGTAGTATGTCAAATATGTGATAACATTTTCAACATGATTTTAATTGAATTGCCACAGCAACAGGCATTTCAATTGCAATAACAACAACCCCAGCCACAACAACTAACAGGAACAACAATAATTTATTCACTTTATACACACGCACACCAGAAACACACATTCCACATTCCAAACTTTTTGGTCCGTTTGTGTTTTGTGCAAATGTCTGTATATATATACTATATACTCCTCTATCCAGCTTGAAAAAGAAAACATCTCAATTTTTGTATGTTCGTCTAATAGACGAGTGATAAAAGCAGTTTCTAGATTTCGGATTGATTTTTACTGATTTCGTTAGATAGTTCATTTTTAACTAAATATTTCTTGGGATCTTTTTATATTGGTTTTGTCTGTCTGTCTGTCTGTGCGCCTGAAAAAGTGTCAAAATTTGAGTGCTTCGTCCACTAGGAGGCTAGAAAATCGATAAAATCCATAGTCACAAAACGATAAAGCCACATTAAACCCACAATTTAAAGGCTACAGTCACAAAATGTATTTTTTAGGTTATTGGCCATCATAACTCCCCTAAGAGATCGATGTAAAATTGGATGGCCATATCCACTCTACCTCCCCCAACCGATAATCCTCTGCAAATCGATCATATTTCTCACACAATTTGAAAGCTAGAGTCACCAAATTTGAAAAGTATATTGACTGCAGAGTTCTCTCTATATTATTATTATCTCTATATTTTATATAAATCTTATACAGAACATGGTATAGGGAATATCGGATGCATATTGAACGCCTCCATATTAAAATTCTCTCAGTTGTTATTTGATAGTGTACTTTAAATAGCGCCCAACTAAATGAGGCAAGTTGCCTGTTTATTTATTTATTTATTTGTTTTTTTTTTTTGTTTACACTTTATTTTTTTCATTAAGAGAATTTCATATGGTAGACAGACGTGCGTGCATATGAGAGAATTTCATGATGCGTGCTCGGCTGCTCTGCCAAACTGGCAGTAGGCGTGGCGGGTGCGGGGGCGGGGGCGGGGGCGTTCGGTGTTTTGGTGTTTGGTAAGCCAAACATATGCAGGCGCCGGCACGCGTTCATGTTTGCCTCCAAGTGGAGCCGAAAACATTGATGGACCCATCCGGGCATTGGAGCTCTCAAAGTGGTGGTGGTGGTGGCAGCAAATGGTACAACACGTGCTGCAGCGAATCGATTAAATTTCCTTAATGCCAAACCATAAATTTTCAGTTGTTTTACTATTGTCAACGACCTTTCAACCGAAGACAATACACACACACACACACACACAAGCACACACAAGCACAAGCAGCTATATATATATATATATATACCTTTTTGGCTACAAAATGACAGTCCCGAAATACAAAACAAAAAGGGAAAAAAGCAAATTATGTCTAACATCGCATAGTCCCGAGTTCGGCTGAAAGTTAAGTGCCATCCATATGGGATTATAATATAAGCGTATATATATATATATGTATATGTGAATATGTATGTATGTAATTCGGTTCTTGTTTTTTGTCATCCCTCTGTGTGAGTGTGTTTGTTACCGTTATGCTTTGTTTGTCTTTTCGTTCCCTTCAAGCGATATCGTATGCAGTGATTTGGTGATTTTTTTTTTCTTTGTATTTTGCCTTGTATGTATGTATGAACGAGCCAACGAAATGAGAGATTTGTGTGAAGATTTACGCGCTACACAAAAATGAACTTGTGTAAATTTATGTGCATTACAAGAACAGACACACGCACAACGCACACAAATTGGCGTGTGGAGGTCGTCGAGCTGCAGAGTCCATCATCAGAGCCCTGCTCGAATGCCTCCACACACTAAGTAACTAACGCCATTAGTTGCTTAGTTTTTAGCCGCCTTCACCCTGCTCCCAGCTTATCCGGCGTAAGCAATTTTTATTGCCGCATTCCTCAAAGCATCATCAAAGTATCAACGGGAAATCTGCGCTTAAGCCAGCTTTGGACTTTAGCTCTGTACAAGCAGTGAGGGATTGTTATGTACAAACCTATAGATTCGGTCGTAACAATCAACCCATCATCCTTGTGTCCCTGCACTATTAATATGTGAAGGATAACAGCCAAGCAACCGTTGCCTTGCTTTGAGCTGAGCATTAGAAAGCATCCAAAGATAACTACATATGTATATAGGAAGCAGTAATTACTCCATAACATTCCCATTAAATTGGTCACCATAATTGATTCCATTTTTTTGTTTTTAGACATAGATAAGACATCTATGCCCGGAAGAAATTCCAAAAATCACTCACCAAATAAAACACAATAAAGTCAACAATGCTTTAAAATAACATTTGAGAAAAGGTCGTCAATATTTAGGATCGATTATAGATTGACCTGTTGAATTAAATTGTATACATATAACGTTATCCAATAGATATCATTTTTATTTAAAAGGTTTCCCCAATTCGCGATAAAGGTTAATATATTAAATATTTTACACAAATTTGCCAACAGTGTCTGTAATAGGAATTAATTTCATTTTAAGATTTTGACTTTCCTTCAGAATAAAATGCACATTATAAAAAAGTTAGCCTACGATGTGTGATTTGAAGAGTTTATTTAAGAAACAAGTAAAAAAATAAAGAGGGCAGCAAATATGCATATTCGATATTTCTACTATAAAAGACTACAATATGTTTTTAGGTGAGCTTTAAAAAGTACGACAGACATACTTCTTATGCAAGTTCATTAACTTTAGCTATAGAAGTTGCTATGGGAACTTGTTTTGAAATTCAGAACTCACTTCCAACTGCGTAATACGCCCAAACGAAAAATATGCAATAAATTATGAATATTTATCACAAATTGTTCAGGCCAACTGCGAGCATGCACAAGCTGCTGGCGATTGCTTTGAGTCAAATTTCTTTTAACACATGAATATTCAATGCGGCCATTGTTGTCATTAACTTAAAAGAAACAAAAATAAAGCAAAATTATATTATCCTCGGCACGCCGAAGATTGCATATCCTTGTAAGCCGGAGTCAACTTGCCGACATTTACATATCAAATAAGCAAATTTTACATCATTTTCCATCACTCTCTCCATAACACTACTTACAACTTATCATTCGACCGATTGTTCCCTTGATGCATTTTTTCTACTATAAAGTACTTCGATCCGATCGACTCCAGCGTATATTGTGATCTCACCAAAAAAACGTTTATATTTTTTTAGTTTCATCAATGCTCGTCTAGCGAAGCTGATCAAAAATATATATGCACATGGGTCGTAGACATCTTCTTTCAAATACTACAAAGCTCATGACAAAAATATAATAACACAGCAGGGTATATATAAATGGTATAATGGTTTTAGCTGACAGAGGCGGATCATAATCAACACCTGCGACCTGCCTCAACATATCTTTATTTATTTTTTTGACAGAGACTTTTTATGTTAGCTTGTAAAAAGCCGTCATTGAAGTAATTTTAGCCGTTGGCATATGATGTTCATGAAGTAGCAGCATAAAGTAAAATTGATTTTTTTACTCTACTTATTGTTCATTTTTTTTGTTTTTTTTTTTTTGTTTTACTATCTACGCTCACATTTACTAATTAAAAGAGGTCACAACTTGTGGACGATTGTATTTGTCAGCTCAAATTAGTACAGTATTTAGCACACACACACACACACGTAGCCACACACACAGAATGGAGAATTGGGCCGCAGAAGGCAAATAAGCGGCCAATAAAAATATTATTAATATGCCAACGACACACAATCCTCGACTTTTTGGCATCCGCACCGCTGATGTTCGCAGCGGTGTCGTGTCACAAGCTAACACACACACAGACACACACACAGACACACACACACACACGTGTAAAAACCGGAATATTAGCAGCGAGCCAGAGCAGACCACAGACCACACCACACCATATCAGCTGGGTGTGTTTTGGCCATAAATTTATTAACTTAGTGTCACATTTATTGCCGCATTTTCCAACTAAACCGCCGGCAGCAACACCCATCACCCTCAGGGTACACACACACACACACACACATACATCAGCAACAACAATTGTCTGTACACAACACCCACTCACTCCCACTCCCCCCCTCGCCCTCACTCCCCAACAAACCCCAACCGCAATTAGGTGCAAACAAATTGCTTAAAAATGCACTTCATAATGTTGTCGCATTGCTGTCAATATAGCAATATAGCGAACAAAAATTTGAAATTTTTATATTGTCAACTTGAGTGATTTGACAGCTAAAAAAAAAAAACTGTCATATCAACTCACATTCTATATATATAAAATATTTTCAAGAGTCTATGCAACAACAACAATCCCAAATGAAATGGCTAAGGTGACGCTAGTTACCTTTTTAGGCACATCAATTATGTATATACTCTAAAAGAATATCAAAATAGCATCTATACAGCATCTTGACTTCGATTTAAGCACACACACACACACACACATACACACACACACACACACACACACACACACACACACACACAGGAATGGGCAATGATTGGAACTTGAATTTTTCGAATTAATGTCGCGATTTCGGTTCCGATTTCATTCCGGGCTAGTTTAAAAATCTAGAGCAGAAATCTTATTACTTATAACATTTGATATTTCTGAATTCTTACAAAGTATGTTATATAAAAAATATACATTTATCATCATTGCATTTCAGACGGGTCAAAATTAGTTAAAGCTTATAAGCCAAAAAAAAAAAATACTTTTATTAATAAGACAATTTTCTAATCTAAGAAATTTCACAAAAAAAAACATAGATATGCTAGGACAATTAAATTAACCTTAAACCACTCTCGAGTGCTCTTTCTGGTATGCTTAGAAGCGTTTTCCTGACGGAAACCCCTTTATCTTTATCTGCGTAAGGCAACAATATTTCAAAATTTCAATATTTGAACGTAAACATATCAATCAATCCTTGTGCCTACATACTTAAACTTTTTGCAAAAACCAAATCGGGCATATTGGAAAATCTTACAGATCTGTTAGACTCCCAAACAAAATAAAAAATAAAAGTAAAATTAAAAATATTAATTTTAAAACTATAGGAGCAAAACAAAAGGGGACTCAAATCGAAATGGTTTTATTTGCCGACTTGATTTGATAGCAATTTAACCTGCCCCACCAATTAATTTCCAAAGTTGATGTTTTCAAAAGTTAATATTCTCACTTAGAAGCCTTGGCAGGTTTGAGTGTAATTTAAAGCAAACACGAATTTCAAGGCTTTCCAGCAACTTTTTGTAAATTGTTTTATATGACAAGTTTCTGAATAGAATATCAAATAATCCGCTGATATTTTAAATATCTACAAATGTCGGAAGGTAGAGGCACCTGTTGTCCATGGCACCATTGTTGCCCAGTTCTTATCGCAGCACACTTTTGTTGTTGGCTACCGAACAGGTATTTTTTATCTACACATACATCTTGTATTGTTTTCGATGCTTATCGGGAATGGGCACAACAGATGTACAATTGAAATCAATTTCCCAGCTAGCTTGTAATTAATGCGTCAATATGTGGCACTGATAAGCAAAGTGCGGTGCACGTTTTTGGCCAAACACAGTTGGCAACAACGAACAGAGATAAACAGCGAACTTACATTTGAGGCACACAAGAACCGTTAATTTTACAACTCTTAACAATAATTTCAATTCAAACTAAACGCGCCAAAGGCGTTGCATACCGCACGGCGCAACGAGCTGCGGAACAACAACAATAGGAAAAAAAAAACACTAGAAAAAAAAGAAGTGATTTTTGTCTCAGAGAGTTGATCCAACTAAGTTCGGTCTTAGTCGCTTCCTTAATGCTGGAAACGAACTAACGGCAACGCAGTCTCGCGACCAACTGAGGCACTCAAAGCGACAACAGCAGCATTTAAGAAGCAGCTGAAACAGTTGCTGCCCATACAAAGTGCGTTCCTGTGTGTGTGTGTGTGTGTGTGTGTGTGTGCGTGCGGTGCTGCGATGAGCCGTGGGTCAGCGGATAGTGGCGGCGGCGGGTGTTCAATGCCTGATGGGACACCACGACCAAGCAAGGCAGCGGCATTTTGTAACGCTTAAGCCAACAGCTGTTTTGCAGTAAACAGCCCAAAAGCTCAATAAGTCAAAAGCTTGACGCATCTGCTATCCTTTTATCTTGCATCTGGCAATGCTGTACGCTAAGAGCGCAACTGACATAGAGAGAGAGAGAGCGAGCAACAAGAGAGAGAGAGAGCTTTTATTGAGGACATCGACAGTGACATTTGCTCATTCTGCTCTGTTGACGCGATGGTGGATGATATAGAGCGCGCCAGCGGTAACAGAGATACATGCTGTTATGGAACCAGGAACTAACGGTTATGGAACCAGGAACTAACTGTTATGGAACCAGGAACTAACTGCATCAATTAAAAAAAAAAACCCAAAACCAAAACCACTCGCGCAAAGAAATTAATCCGCTCTTTTTAACATCCTCGCGCTCCAGTGACAACTGTGTGTGGATGTCGTCTTGTTGGTCAGTATATTCTCGAGATTCTTGCCCAGCTCCTCCTCGGGCACTTTGAATTTACGGAACCACTCCTTAAATATGTATGCATACTAGTCTAAGAAATTTCAAGCAAAGGAATAAAGCAAAACTATCGTCAGCTGATGCAACAAATGGAACTATGTCAGATGAAAAGGAAGGCACCCATGATTCGTTAATAACAATCTGGGGTTTCCTGTAGAGCTCTGTACTGACTAAATATATCACTGTATCAGCAATTTTAGAAGGGATTTCGGCCATGAAATCATGGCTATATTCCGTTTTACACTTGGGGTGTATCTGAACTACTGGCTACTGGGTTCGGTACATTGACCACTGCTCCTTTTATGGCATTTCAATCATAAAAGGAAGACGTGGGGACATAAGTCGTTCCTCTAGAGACGTTTAGTCCTTTAAGCAATCTGGAGATCAGTAATCAGATCCAGCCCATTTGTTATATAAGCCATTGGTTTCTTGCCTAATTTTATCTTCCTGCTGCATGTCTTGCAAAAAGCATACTTATTGTTGGAGAAAGGAAAGGAAAATATATATATATATGTATATACCTCTGCAGAATACACACAAAAACATATTGACGCTCGCGTCGAATATCGTGCCATCTCTTTCTCAATTGAAAATAAATTGAAAATTGGAAATTGACAATAGAACAATCCTGATCTGCGCCGGATATTCGAGAACCTATATTCCAAATTTGAAGTCTATGGCTTTTATAATCTCTAAAATCCGTGTGTTCATACAGACAGACGGATAGACGGACAGACATGGCTATATCGAGTCGGCTGTTGATCCTGATCAAGAATATACATACCTTATGGGGTCGGAGATGCTTGCTTCCTTCCTCTTACATACATTTGCACAAAACCATTATCCCTTTTTACCCATTTTGAATGCGTTCATGGTATAAAAATAATAATAATCATAATTATAATACCAATAACAACCATATACATATGAAGGCGAGCATGTTCAACATATATATATATATATATAGATATATAAAAATTTAGCTTACATTTTTTAATAATAATAATAATAATTGAATACAATTGTTCAATAAACGAACCAAATCCCTCTTATTCACGATACTTAAGCGACTGAGCTTTCCAAAATGAAGAGATCTAAGATACAAATATAATGCAACAATTATACAAATAGAAATTCAACAAAAATAAGCAAATATTAGAGAAATGCATTCATAAAGTGAGAGAGATACATATTCAGTTCAATGATAAATTATCGATTATAGTTAAAAATATTTAAGTAAATTTAAGTCGCTTTTTTACTCTAAGTTGTTATAGTTTTGCTTTTAATTCTGGCGTAAATTTTTCATCTTTGGATTCGACTTCGTTCGAGCTAATTTCTCTCGCATCAGGCTCTAGACTGGGTACACCTTTTTTAGAATTCTGAAAGGCAAGGTGATCATAATCATCGATGGAATCTTCATTGGTATTGGCGGGTTCTTCCTTTGGTGGCGGCAAGAACTCGCCCACTTTCAGTTTGGTAGGTAAGTGTTGCGAAGCTCTTACCACTCCATATGGCTTTAAGTGATAGATCAGATAATCGAGAACATACATCAGATGGGGTGAGACATAATGAAATGATATGGCATTGTCCGAACAGCAATCGAGACCCTTAAACCAGATTGTATATTAGAAGCTTCAATTTTAAGAATCGAATATCTCAGCTTACCTCGTCTGACTTATAGAATTGGTATTTCCAATACCAAAACTCTTTATCCGCACCAGGTATTAAATGGGCCTCAGGATCAAAAGGGAACATTCGTCCTCTAGCATTGATATCACGCGAATCGCCCGCTGTCACATTTAAATTCTCCATGCATTTACCAATTTCGATATCCTCATTGACAACTGTGCCAGGCAGGCACATTTTGGGATCGGGAATACCCTCAACGACGAGGCGACGCAATGCTTCGCGACTCAATACATAGCCAGATCCGCCTGACATGTAACCCTGAGCCACGTAAGGCTTGAACTTGTGGCCAAAGTATACAGGGGTCTCCGGATTGTACGGATATAGCATATAGCGCAAATTCTCAACCACTGCATAGGTGTCATCATCAGCTTTATAGAACCAATCCGCATCGTTGAAATGATGCTTGTAAACATACGTAAAGGCCTCCTTCACCTTGAGCCATAAATTCTCTCGACCCTCTCCCACATCCAGCTTCACCGTAGGCAGTTCATCATCCGCTCCGGAGCTCATGAACAGTAGAATATTACAGCGTTTGCCCCAAGTGCGTTTAACATGACGGGCCTTCAGTTTGTGATTATTCGGATTTGTCATAACCCAGCAGAGAATGCGCACATCCCTCTTTAGCTGATCGGCCAGCGAGGTATTATCGGTTGGATGATCGTGCCGAAGGACACCAAATTGTGGCATAACATCATCGGCATGGGATGGCGGGGAACGGATATTAGAGTCAGTACTGTCCAGAAAGTTGGTGGGTTCGATGCCTTGAAATATGGTTATGTAGGAAATGTACTCGGCCACACAATAGCCGATGATAAGGCCAATCATAAGCATAAGGAACGGGCGTGTTTTTGTAGCACTCGCTAAAAATATTATCAATTGTCTTTAAAATCATTTTTGAACTCTCGCGGGAATTTTGTACGATTACCTTCGTATACTGCAGAGTGTGTTCCCATATTGATTACACGCTTTCCTAAATTGGACACAGAATGGGCTTTACAATGAAAAATGCAAGAAACCGACACTTGAATATATATTTTTCTGAATTGACACTAACTATTTGGAGCTGGCGAATCAACTAAACGAACAAAATATAGGTTGTCTGCGATAAAAGCAACAATACGACAACAACAAGTCTTTGTCTTGTATGGGGAGGAGCCGAATAATGTTTACACTCTAACTAATACTGAAGGTGTGCGGCTACATCCGCTTGTGCACTATCCGTCACGCTATCTGTCTGCCTGTCAATCTGTTCCTTTTTTATGAACGTGACTGTTTTTTTTTTGACGCCCTCGAAACTAGAGATTTGAAACTTGGAATATAGACTCGAGCTATACCCAGCTGAGGAAAAATGTTTTAAGTTGGTTTGCCGGCAAATCAGTAAATAAATCAATAAACCTCATATCTCACACAATTTTAAAGCTAACGTAACCAAATTTAGATCCAAGTCCATTCACACTTCTAAAAGACTGCTAAGATACATTAATAAAAATTCAACCACCCCGCCACTCTCTCAGTAGAAAGTTCTTTGCCACCTGGTAATAGAGTATTCCGTAATCGGTTACGCTTGACAGCAACGTTCTCCCAAATTTTTTATTTTGGTGCTACTTATCTCCTTTTATCATCACCCGTTATGATAAAAGGACTAATTAAAAAAGTAGGAATGCTGTAGTCGAGTGAGCTCGACTACGATATACCCTGAACTCAGCTGTTAAACATATTCTAAAATAAATTCTAAATAAATTTCCCTATATAAAGTTTTGCACCCAAATGTGAGCAGGTCTGAGAAGTGCACTCATTTCTTTTAGCAAGCACAGACACTGAGGATTACACAGGCCCGAACTGACCCGAGCTGGCTGGCTACAGAGACACGAGCACATACATACATACATACAAACATATGTACAGGCAATCATGAATAACGGAGCTCTACAGAATACACACAAAATCAAATTGACGCTCGCGTCGAATATCGTGCCATCTCTTTCTCATACATGCAAGCAGAAAATGCTTTCGGGTGTTGATGGAAATGAGATCAATATAAGAGATTATTGGCGACTATAACTTGGGTGTTTCTTATCCGATCTGATGAAATGTAGGCAGTTGATCAATAGTAGAATTAGAATTAGAAGACTCTGTCTTTAAAAGTGTGGCATTTAATGTATCGATATTTGAGAAACGGAGGTAGTCATCGATAAAAGAAAGCAAACTTGATCTGCGCCGGGCATACGATAATCTATATTCCAAATTTGAAGTCTATAGGTCTTATAGTCTCTGAGATCCGCGTGTTCATACAGACGGACGGACGGACGGACAGACAGACGGACATGGCTATATCGACTCGGCTGTTGATTCTGATCAAGAATATACATACCTTAAGGAAGCATCTCCTCCTTCTGCCTCTTACATACATTTGCACAAAACCATTATACCCATTTCACGTATTTTTAATGGGTTTGGGCTATACAAATATGCGATAACGTCATCGTCTTTTCTTTATTGCAATTTAAAGCATCAGCATTTTCAAATGAAACCCAAAATTATCAGAATAAATGACTCTTATCACTATGTCAATTCATTACATTGGCATTTATTAATGCTTTTAACGAAGATTTATCTGCTGTGACACATAAGATAAGTAAGTTTTGATTAATACAAGCTTGGCAAGAACAAAATCAAAATCTACAAGCAAAGTCTTAAGGAGGGTCTGGCCAGTACTCAAACTTATATATACGTATGTTTGCTTTATTATATCCAGCACAAAAAAAAATAGCTGGCTGTAAATCTTATATCAAAATATAAAAATCATATGTTCTTGATTCCAGAAACTGGCTATTTTTAAAACAAGAATTAGTTTTACTCACCCAAGAATATTTCAAATTAATTGTACTTCAAATTATCAGAACAAGACAATATGAATGTTAAAATGTTGGAATAGGTTTTTCTTAAAATATATGTGATGGGGGTTGTTTGATGGGCGTTTTCGCGATCCCTAAATCAAATGTTTAACCACTTTGGTTCTTTGCCAACAGATATTTTCAAATGTTCATTCTTGTTAATGAAATTAATATAATTTGTAGAAGTGAAAGGAAAATAACAAAATAATAATGTGTTCAGCCTCCAGATTGGTTTATAACTAATCTAAAAAAAACAACTCGATTAAAATTTTCTGTTTTTAATTCTTAATTTAATTTATTTATTTTGCATTTTGGTTAGCACCATGATATCTTATATAATGTAATGTAATCCTCACGGACTCCAGGAACTATTGGAAAATGAAAAACTTATCATTATCAAAAAGTATATGCAACTCAAAATGCAAATTGAGTACTACCAAGAGATCGGCTAGCGGTAATTTTTGGGGCTTAAGGCTTAAACAATCACATTTTTGCCAACCTTCCGAAAATTGCAACTCATCCAGGAAATCCAAATGCCTTTCATTGAAATGATCTAAGATGGTATTATGGCCAAGGTATGTATATGGCCTTTGTATTTAAAATCGATGTGCTTAGAATTAATCGCAAATTAATTATTTAAATGAAAGGTCCATTAATATGAGAACAGTACACAAAATTATACAACATTATTTGGCCAAACGACTGTCTCGATCCAATCCACAAATGATGCGACGCGTGT
This sequence comes from Drosophila anomalipes, assembly GCA_035041615.1. Lineage (NCBI taxonomy): Eukaryota > Metazoa > Arthropoda > Insecta > Diptera > Drosophilidae > Drosophila > Drosophila anomalipes. The sequence continues at coordinate 8,039,479 of JAWNKZ010000254.1, forward strand.
GAACAGTCCCGGTGTCTTGGTTGCACAACCAAATCCAGAATTTATGATGCCCAATATGCTATATTTGTTATTCACCATATCCTCCTCCAGGATCAGCGGGCCACCAGAATCGCCCTGGCAGGCGTCCGCGGTGGCGTTCTTCCTATCCGCCGCACACAGCAGCGAATCGATAACTCCCCGCGCCAAGTATCGTATAGTATTCGTGTGCTTGTCATACGAATCGTTGCACTCCTTCAAGGGCACAACATTCAACGGGGCACGCAGCAATATCTTCGAGGTATGTCGTGCTGTGCAAATACACAAATATGTACGTGATAAAAGATAACTCGATGGGTTAGCGTATATATTAATGTATGTATTGAGCAAAAAAAGAGAGAGAGACTGGCTCAGAAACAAATTTTTAGAGAAGGTTCGCAGTAATCTTCCTTCCAAATTTGGTAACTGAGTGGGCGTGGCTCAGAAAAATTATGGAGAAGGTTCCTACTAATCTTCTTTCCAAGTTTGGTAACTTAAATTACGGGAGATATGAGATTTTAAAAATGTTGGTGGAGAGAGTGGGCGTGGCCGAAAAAAAATACAATTGAAAGTTCCTAGTTATCTTCCTGCCAAGTTTGGTAACTCTAGCTCTTAAATTACGGGAGATATAGGCTGTTAAAAATGTTAGGGGCGGGAGAGGGCGTAGCCAAAAAAAATTGTTCAAGTACGATCTTAGTAATCTACATTCCAAATTTGGTGACTGTAGCTAGTAAATTGTGGGAGGCGTGGTCCCAAAATTTCCGGATTTTTGACGGGTGTTATTTGCAATATACTTTTCAAATTTGATGACTCTAGCTCTCAAGTTGTCGTCTTATCGATTTACAATAACAGGTGTATCGGCTTAGGGAGTCGGAGTGGGCGTGGCCATCCAATTTTCTATCGATCCTTTAGGAGAGTTTACCAGTAACATACATTCAAAATTTGGTGACTCTAGCTTACAAAGGGGAAGGAGAAGATATGCGGCGCTTGTATGCGTTGTCTGACAATTTATATGCCGATCGTTGGCGGAGGTTATCAGCAAGTTTGGTCACTCTATCTTTATCATTCTGGTTTTGATCTAATGAACGTTCTTCTTGAATATGTCATATCGAAATTGCTCATTTATTTATGCCAAAAATAAATAACGGTAACTTACTTGTCTGATTCATAACGCCCCAGCCGGCGACATAAAGTTGAGCAGTTTCTGGGGGATCAGCGCTGTCTAATGCGAGACACGCTGGACATACATTAAAGTTCAGTGTGGCCTCCTTGACCAGCTCAAGTACGGCAATATCATTGTATTTGCTGCCGCTCACATAATCCGGATGCAGGACAACATTTGACTGTAGAGTAAAAAAAAAAAAGGAATTAGAAAGAAAATTATACATATGGAATGTATATAATCGCATCACTTACTGTGACGGCAATATCCTGATGTTCTCTGCCCTCCGAGATATTCACCGCTCCAAGTCGAACATGAACGGGCAAATCTGCACTGACGCAATGGGCAGCCGTCAGTACATGACGATGTGAGATCAGCGAACCACCGCAACGATAAACGAATGTACCAAAATCGCTAAACGCTATTGCCGCCATATGCGGATAGGTGCCTTCCTCCACCGGAATGCCACCTAAAATGTGCTTCGTTAGGGATTGCCTAATCTGGCGTTCCTGAAATTGCTGGCACGCTGCAGCGAATAATAATAATTATAATATTATGTGTAATTATTAGTAATAATAACAATACAAAAATAATAATATTAATAATATCAATAAACAAAACAAGTGAGAATGTTGCAGTCGGGCGTAACCGACTTCGAAATACTCTGATTCCATAAGTGATATCATCTGATAACAGGTGCCACAGGACAGGGTGGGTGTAGCCAAGTAGCCAAGATTTTTTGTAGGACATTTTTAATAATCTATCCTCCAAGTTTGCCATAAAAATTGCGATATCCTTCAGTGAATTTTATGGGCTGGAGTGGGCGTGGCGGAAAAGAAATGTTGGAAGAGTGTCCTAGTAAGCTTCTTTCCTAGTTTGGTAACGGTAGCTATTAAGCTACGGGAGTTATGGACTTTTGGGAATTCTGGGGGCTGGGGTGGGCGTGATCCAAAATACTTCTTTCGGTTTTTTGGAAAGGTGTTAATGTGTACAAGACCAATATACTACCTTTGGTATCAGAGTATGAAAATAATAATAACAATAAGAATAATATATGAAAGCAAGCATGTTCAACATTATTTTGCTACATTTAAAGAGCTAGTCGAAGTCGAGTGAGCTCGACTACGATATACCCAGAACTCAGCTGCTAAACATATTCTAAAATTATTGATAAATTTCCCTATATAAAGTTTTGCACCCAAATGTGAGCAGGTCTGAGAAGTGCACACATTTCTTTTAGCAAGCACAGACACTGAGGATTAAAGAAGAACTGAGCCCGAACTGACCCGAACTGGCTGGCTACAAGCACGAGCACATACATACATACATACAAAAACCATTATACCCTTTTCACGTATTTTTAATGGGTTCGGGCTATACAAATATGCGATAACGTCATCGTCTTTTGTTTATTGCAATTTAAAGCATCAGTATTTTCAAATGAAACCCAAAATTATCAGAATAAATGACTCATTACTATGTCAAGTCATTACATTGGCATTTATTAATGCTTTTCAAGAAGATTTATCTGCTGTGACACATAAGATAAGTAAGTTTTGATTAATACAAGCTTGGCAAGAACAAAATCAAAATCTACAAGCAAAGTCGTAAGGAGGGTCTGGCCAGTACTCAAACTTATATATACGTATGTTTGCTTTATTATATCCAGCACAAAAAAAAATAGCTGGCTGTAAATCTTATATCAAAATATAAAAATCATATGCAAATATAAGCACATGATGGCAATGGTAATGAGTACTTTGTTCGTGTTGTCTATGTTTAAAACCAGAATTAGCTTTACTCACTTAAGAATATTTAAAAATTAATTGTACTTCAAATTATCCTTGTTCTGATAATATAAATGTAGGACTAGGTTTTTTTTTCTTAGAATATATGCACATTGAATTTGTTTGATGGGGTTTTTCCCAATCCCTTAGTCAAATGTTTTTCAGTGTACATTCCTTATTCTTGTTTTTAATTTTGAGTCTTTATGTTTGTGAATATCATTTTAATTTTCAGCTTATGAAATTAATTTATTTTTAATTTACGTTATCTAAATATAAATTATTATTGTAAGAAATAACATAACTAATAAATTATTTAATATTATTATTTTTAAGAGATTTGAACTGAACTGGACTGCATTTAATGTATATTAAAATAAATATGAAAGCAAATTGGACATACCTCGCTTTGCCGGCCGTTCGCCATCAGGAACTGGCGTCGTTGTTGTTTCTGGCCTGTAAATATGAATATGGGAATATTTAGACTAGAAATGAGTGGTAAGTCAGAGAAGGGCCAATTTTAATGATATCAATGTTTAACACTGTGACAAACCCAAAGACGACCGCATTGCCGTTTCCCAGTTCGTTCGAAACGATATTATCGATTGGCGGCTCCTGAAATCGAAACGGTGCCCAGGGATCCAAATCGAAGTTGCGCACGGTGGTCGTCATTATTATTCGCTCCCTGGGCAATTGAGCTTCGGTCACCTGTTCCGCTGGAACAATGCCCATGCCCCGCTGACGCAGTCGATCATTGACCAAATGTATTAGGTTCACTGTTTGGTGTGGTTGGTGTGGTTGGTGTGGTTGCTGTGGCAGCGATTGCGGTCTGTTTATGATCTTGGGCTCTCTCGGACTCGGAGCGGACCCCCAGAGACCAACGCTCTGAAACGGTTCCGTTCCCCGCTGCCAGTTGTGGAGTTGTTGTTGTTGTTGTTGTTGTTGTTGTTGTTGTAGTTGTTGTTGCTGTTGTTGTTGTTGTTGCCGTTGAGTCTGCTGCTGCTTTTGGTTTCGCTGAATGTTAAGCATCTCCTGTAAATCAAAATATTTCGGCTCCACATCTAGATCTGAATTGACAACTCTCCCGTCGCTCTCCATGTTCCTACTGCTGCCTGCTACTGTGGTTGTTCTTGGTGTGGTCGTTGTTGTTCTTGCTGTAGTTGTTGTTGTTGTTCTGGCTTTGGTACTTTGGACCTGGCTTGGACTATATGTAAATCGAATGCATTGTGTTAGACGCCACATTCTTTTGACTAGCAAGCAAAGTGAAACATGCAACTGCAATCGGCACAGATCATCGATTTTATTCTTGAGCGGGAAACAACAACAAAAGCAACAATACGCGTTTGCATACCCCTTTTTCTATATATATATATATATATTTATTTTGTAAACATGCTCTCGACTCTTACCGTATTTTGCCATTACAGCACTCGGCTATCGGACAGCAGACAATCTCCTCATGTGTGCCCAGGCCGCACCTGGGCACATCATCTATAGTCAGTACGCCCGTTTGAATGTAACCGTCAATTACGGGCTCACATTTGGATGTTGACTTGCACACGCCCGGTAGATTCTCGATCACCATGCACGCATCGCCTTCTAAAGCACGGTCAATATGGTCAGTACAAACAACAGTTAAAAATGTAGACAAAATTCAGTACGAAGAATACCTTCAAGTGCCTCAAGGTGTGGCAACTTGCCCAGCAGAAGCACACATAGCAGCAGGCTGCCGGTGGTTAGACTGGCTCTCATTCGCGTCATGATCACTGCACACAAAAAACCACTTGATCGGTGCTGCATATTGATATTTTAAAACTTTTAATCATAATATATAAGCTACATTTCAAATACAATTTCTAACGAAATTTTTAATCAAATAAAGACTTAATGACTTTAAAGCAAATTAATGCGTATATGTTTATATACTCATAAATTCATTATAATAACGAATATACATATATTAATTATATTTTTTGACGTGAAATGCAATTTATGGAATTTATTTAAAACATGTATTTCGAGCAGCCATTTGCAACAAAGATGTTATCGACCCAGTATTTAATATATTTACTTATACAATATATGTATGTATTATATTTTTTTTTATTTTTTTGGGCTATTTATATTAATTGCTTTTGGTTTGTAGTCTACCAGTCTACCTGCTACTGTTGTTCTCAGTTCGTAATTCAAGTGTCAAAAAATGCTTTTGTTTTTGTGCTCGTGCTCCATTTAGATCGCAGCATTGTTGATAATAGTGAACCTGCCATTGACCTATATATCAATTATACTCTGGCAAACGTAAGTCCCATCAGCTATATGGTAAATCCCAATACAAAAACTTTCAGAAATCAGCTTTTGTCACATGACGCAGATAGTCCGCTAGATGATTGCGTTTAACTGTGATTCAGAGAACATTTTCCATCCAATTACAAACTTTCTTCTATTCTTCAACTTTTTCCACGCCTACTCTTTGAGAGTAGCTAAAAAAAATATAACTTTTTACTTTTCGAATTAGTAGCGCCTCTAGCAAAAAATGGCTTATCTAACATTTGACTGATTAAGTTTCATCAAAAATGTTCTACAATCGTTGTAAAAATGTTCAGCAAATTGACAAATTATCTTTTGACTGAGAGTCGTTTCTGCAGCTGAAAGCAATCTCATGATATTTAGCTGAGAATTTTAGTGGTGTTTGGAGATATCTCAAATGTTTTGCTGTTGTCGTTTATTGTGAATCATAACTGCTAAGAAAGCGAAAAACTGTAATGAAAATGAAATTTTTAAAAATCTATAGAAAAATGACTAACTGAATAATATGGGTAAACTGCTTATCAAAAAGCGCAAGATTGTATGAGGCCAATTAACATAATATATATAATCTATATGATTATATTTGTAGACAGTACGTCCGCCAATTGTACACTTGTATACATTAATATGAAAATATAAATGTTTTCAAGACAACTCTCTATTAATCAAATTCAGGTATAAATAATTGCATGACTTAAGCCTAACTTTGACTAAATGCGAAAATTACAGTCTCCATATTTATCTATAAAAGTTTGTTAATTTATAACTTATTTGCTCTGTATATATCGAAAAAAAAGAAGTGTTATTTATAACTTAATCATGTGTTTATATTTAGGTACGCTTAAGTGCATGCAAACATTTCTACACTATATATGTAAATGCTGACGTCACAATAATACACGCTTCATGAAACTGGTTGATTTTGTCAATCGTGACTTTATGCAGCTCTTAATGGGATCTGTGAAAATGCTCTTAGATCTACCATAAAATACTTTTACGTATGTGTGCAATTAAAATACAGAATTTGCCATCTCGTATCACACAAATGCACAGAAATTCGATTTTCTATATAATTAATATTATTATTATAATGATGTTTAAGCGTATTGTTGGACAGACCTTTGACAATTACAAGTTATCAACTTGTTTTCTGGTGATATTGATAACTCTCACCAAAAACAAAAAAAAAAATTAATTAAATAAACGCACTTGTTTATTTGTGTATAGTTTTTCTAATTTAATTGATTTGAAATTTTTTTTGTTGTTTTATATGCCGTTATTCTCGAAACACAGATTAAAATAGCACAAGGCACATTGAAAAAAAAAGAAGAAAGAAAACAAAAACAATAAAGGCAAAACAAAGAACACATGCAATCGACCACTGGTATATAAAGCAAAAAAAAAAAAATTTAAACCGGTGCCAGGGCGATACACGAAAACGCTTATCGGCTCTCCGACTGGACGACTCTGAGGTTGGGGGCTACCGCTCAGCACCGCGTCGCTTTGCCAAATGAAGCTACGAATAGAACGCAAAACGTTGCTGTGACTGGAGCCGCAGCCAGAGCTGAACCAGAGCTGAGCCGCCAGTGGCCAAGCAGCAGTTGTTGTTGTTCTTGTTGTTGTTTTATTGTTGATAGCAGCCAGCGGCGAACCGGTTTTTTTTTGTTTTTTTTTTTTAGCATTTCACAGAATCAAAATACGCAACTGAGCGCAGCTATATAGGTACTACATAAGTATTATATATAAGTACAGGTCGCTATTCAAGAATTAATCAGCAAGCAGCAAGGCAACAAAAAACAATAAAAAAAAAAACCATCAGTAGTAACAACAACAACAACAACTGTGATTCAAGGGAAATACACACTCAAAGTCGGAGCCAGATTGAAATGTAGAGAGCGCTACTTAATTGAACCGCAACATATGATTGTGTTTGCCCAAAGTCTCTGCTCATTTATACAGATTTATAATTTTTAATTATGCCCAAATGCATACAAATACTTTCTGTAAGCGTGATTTGTTCACTGAACTGATTTTTTTTTTTTTTTTTGTTATTCAATTAACTACCAAGCCGCGAGTAAATCAAGTTTTAGTTTGAGTCAACAAATTTCTTAAATTTTTGTTTTCACAATTTAAACACATCTGAAGATTTTCAAAATGAAATAAATTCAAAACACACATAATATATATAAAAATAATGCATACAAATAAATAAATAAGCCAATCTCAATCTGAAGAAAATCGACTTCAACCGTTGGGTAACTGTATTGCATGATACATTTTGGTATTTTTTGAACGCCTACCCAAAAACTTATGAAATACCGACAACCTCGCAGCCATTATCCATAATGGACTTACATAATGGGCTTTTGGGCTGTTTGGTTTTGCGTTGAAAAACCAGTTTAACGAATCTGTTTACATCTTAAAATGCATGAGAGTGCCAGTTTTATATTAGCCTATAGAGAATATAAGCATATTATCGGAGACTTTATTCAAATAAAGAGCAGATCGGATAGTAAGTCCTAAGTAAATTACTAAAAATTAGGAAGGCAACGCGAGTCTGAAGCAGTGGCAACTAAAGCTGCTGCTGCAGCAGCGCTGTGTAAACAATTGAAGCTTAAAACATAAGTAAATGCTGCAATCATTGTCGTTGGCTAATGCGAATGCTGTTGTTGCTCGACAAAGTCGTAGAGGGGCGCATTCAACACATTTGTAAAATACATCGCCTGTGCATCGCAATTGGCGCCCGTCGGTGTGGCAATGCCAAGGACACAACGAGCACCGTTGGGGCGCCGCAAATGTAAAACGCTGCCAACAACCGCCGGGCATGGCGCACATGAGCTGGTCTTGTTGGCAGCGAGTCCAGCCAAATTAATGGGCTCCATACAAAGATGGGCCGTTGGTAAATTCTGTACACCAGCCACATTCTCGATATGCTTGCAGCCATCGAAGGGCAGCAGACGCATGGGCAGCTCATAGAAGGGACAATCGCTGTCTGCAAAATGAAAAATACTTTCTTGGAATGGATCGAGTGATCGAGTGAGTGAAGTGTAAGCGTACCATTGCCCTTGGCCCAGGCGGTGGCCAATAGCTGTCCGCTGATCTGCAGGCGCGTGAGCTCAAAATGCGTGCATATGGGAGCGATTTTGAGTTTGGGGCCCTCTTCCAACGGATGCTGGAGATGCAACAGCTCCAAATCCTGTCGAAGCACAGCCACGCCCTAAAGCAAAAAAGCAACAAAGATAATCATAAGCCATCTATATAAAGAGAGAACGAGAGCGAGATAGAGAGAGAGAGAGAGAGAGAGAGAGAGAAAGGGAAAGGGAAGAGGGAGAGATGCGTAGCTCACTCCAATATCAACTAGATAATCCTCGTCGGTGTCAACCTCACGCATATCGGCGACACCAAAAACCGCATGACTTGGCCGCCCGCAGCCAGCAACGGTGAGCAGCAGATGGGGCGTCAACGCCATCGCCGTGCAGCGATGCACATGTCCATCGAATGCGGCATTCGGATACGCAAGTGCTGCCAGATGCCTATAATGATTCAGCAGCTGCAATTCCTGCTGCACATCAACAGTATTGTTATTCTGATACTGAGACGGCTCCTCAGTTGGTTGTGGCTGCGTTGGCTGCGCGTCGACACCCAAATCGGTATCAACTTGACCGCGCGACTGCAGTTTCAAACCGATGGGGCAGCAAATGATCTCCTCAATGGTGCCACCACGACACGTTTGCACATCAATATCAGTGAGACGCTGCTGCTTCAACAGCGACTCCAAACTTGCACACTCCGAGATGGGCAGACATGTGCCATCGTACAGCGGTGTCTGGCAAGCGGCTTTATTTTGAGTATTCGCGTCTCGCAACATAATTTCATCCCGACTAAATGGCGCATTTATCGCTACTGATGGTTGCGTATAGTCTTCATCCGTATTGAATATGGCTAGCCAGGATGGAGTCGCTGTTGTTGTCGCTTGTGTTGTTGTTGTTGTTGTTGTTGCTCGTGTTGTTGTTGTTGTTGCTCGTGTTGTTGTTGTTGTTGCTGGTGTTGTTGTTGCTTGTGTTGTTGTTGTTGTTGCTGGTGTTGTACTTATTATTGGCTTTGAAATGCGATCAATCACTGTGTGGTCCGCCTCTTCGAGGGGACAGCATATTTTCTCCCCATTGATGGTATACCCACAGTTCAACACAGACTCAACCGATAGTTTACCGCTGCCAATATACTTGCCAATCGTTGTGCATTGCTCTGCAGGCTGGCAGTTGCTATGATAATTTCGTGTCGGACAGGGATCGCCGACTGCGTAGAGAAGAAGACTACGACTAGTAAATGTGGTAGACATTAGATAAGGTGCGAACATACCTTCCAGGTTATTGTAGGCACTGGAGATGCTTAGATAGAGGCAAAACAGCGCTGATGTCACGCTAAACATCGTCGGTCCGACAATCGAACTGAACGGGCGCATTGCTCGCGCTCAACTGACGCCGCTCAAATTAACTCTCCAACTTGGCCGGCCAAGCAACCGGCAGCATCAGCATAGACGTCAGCAGCACAGCCTGAGGAAGTGTCTGGTCGTGTTGTATCCGAGTTCGATGTGAATCGACTTGGACTAGTCATTAATTTAATAATATTTTGCTTGCTTGCTTGTTTATCATCGAACAAAGCGTAAAATCAGTGCATGGAAATCGTATGCATATATTTTTTGTGAATGACTTCAATTTTCGCATCATTCAGATAATTACAAGTTTAGTAAGTGTACAAACGGGAAAAGACTGAATTTTATTTTTATTTTATTTATTTATATTTTATTCTTTTGTTGCATCATTTTGAATGCTTGCCACGTTTCATACATTATAATTATATAAATAATAGTATTATAAGCAATATGTACAAATACAATATATGATTCACATATTAATAGTGTATTTACATATTATGGCAAATAAGAACGATCTATTGAATTTTAAATTATAAGCCGGCAATAGTTATATTATTATTATTATTGGGGAGGAATTGCACCGCGACCTACTAGATCTATTGTGCCGCCTTCTGAGCCTATAGCTCGTCCATCAGATCCAGTTCCTGCACGAATGTGAGGATCTTTGTTGGGCTGAGGTCTTCTATGTCTCTGCAATTCAAAACATGCATCCCTAGGATGCTGCGTCTTCTTCTAGTTAATGCGACACATTCTGCTAGGATGTGCATCGAGGATTCCACCTCTCTTTCACAAAACCTGCAAAGATCGCTACTATATGTATATACCTAGTTTAGTTAGGTGACTTCTTAGTCTACAGTGTCCTGTCAATAGACCGGTAAGCATCCTAAGGCAGTTCTTTCCGATATAACTTGCTTATACTTGCTTAAATCGTTTAAGATTATAACCACCTAGGAGACATCTGGCTTGTCGGAGTCCTACTGCCTACGCCAATAGTTATATACTTAAACTAATAATTTTGTGGCCAATCCTAATATCCTGACATGGTAATCAGATCAGTGATAATCCGAGCGCCTTGACCCGGCACATTCGATCGAATGGGACCTGGATTTGTGGTAAAGGCAAACAGATTACCCATACCAACACCCAGGGGGTTCAAATCGCCGCGTTTAACATCGGGAAAATTGGGAGGATGCGACGCAAAGCCGGGGGCCACGTTCCCCATGGGACGTCTAGGCCCACCAATAAGCAAGTGATCTGCGGTCAGTTCTGACAACTGGGTAAATTGGTGCTGCAACCATCGCCGCTGCAGCTGGAAGTGTCCTTGCAATGCTGCCTTTGACAGTGGCTATGAGCATTTCCGGCGTTAGACATAGATTGGTCGCATTCTTGGTATGCACATCCAGCAGATTGACAATCAATGCATCCTCGGTGACATGAACTAACAGCAGATAGAGCATTTTGTTGCGCGTATATCTTAGCGAATACTTGGCCCGGTCATCATTCCACTGATACGGCAGCAGTTTGCTGCCAGTATCGTCATTCGGCAGGCTTCTGTCATCTCCGATGCCAACGCAGTTGCTACAATGCTTGGTTAACAGCAAGTGGATAAGGACCATTAGCACATCCGGCTTCTTACTGATTCTGCTCCACGTTTCTAAATAGCAAATCCCAACCGTACAGAAACTCATCACCCAGCGCATTGACAGGCGCTTTTGAAGTTGGGTAGACATCCATGTTTTTTCAGAAATTTTGATTTACTAGTATTTGATTAATATTTTATACAACCGACATAAAGTGAAACACAGTCACCACAAATGTGGTTGCTGTCAAAATATTCAAAGTTTTTCCAGTATTTGAAATTCAACGAAATTCGATTGTGTGATTAAATAATATGTTATTTGTTGTATTATATAACATAATACCATATGAAATATGCTATATATTTTTAATTAATAATTTTATATGCGTTTCGAAATCGATGTAATTCAGCAAACAAGATTGCCATAGTCAAAGCTGATTGATTAGCGAATACCATGTCCTCAACCCTTTTGCTGCATTCTGTACGTGAACGCTGTGTACACGCCGTGGAACATCCTGGCTTCAGGGCTCATTACGCTCGTATAATAAATCGGATTATTATTCACAACGCACTCGTTCGTGGTGGGCGTGGCAATGCCCGCCACACAGAAGCTTCCATCGCGCCGCTTAACATGAAGCACACTGCTGCTGGCCGTCAAGCATTTGGAGCAGCTGTTCCTCTGTCTGGATTGCGAGTCATCTGAAATGGGTTTTACGCACAGATGCGTACCGGGTATATCCAAGCCTTCGACACGACGAGGGCCCTGCACTTTGCTGCAGTCGTTAGATTTGACAAGCGGCGTGGCGAACAAATCGCAGTTGTTGCCTAGAAGCACAGAAACACAGAAAAATTCAAGAGATATTGTAAAATATATATATATGTTATATTCACATCTTACCAGCAACACTCTGAGCAAAGCCAACGCCATAGAGATTTGGCTGTCCATTCAGCTCCTCCTCATAGCAAAGCGTGGCCATGCTGACATTTGACAATAGATCCACATTAATTCGTCCACTCAACACAAGCAGCGCTATATCGTTTGTAAGTTGAGTAGTTTTCGGAACCTGTTAATTTATGATTAAATCTTTGTGAAACAAAATTGTTGTCTATTAACTTGCAGTACCTTAATGTCAAAAAATTGTTCATTATGTATGAAGACATTAAAATTTCTCGGATCACTGAATCCAACCACAACTTTATTGGGCTCATAATTTTGGCGATCCACGCATTTGCTCGACGTCAGGATTTTGGTCGGCGACAGGATAATCGCCGTGCAGCGAATCATGTATTCATCGAGCATAATTTTATTTAAGTATGCGAAGGAGGCCAGATGATCGAAGCTGTGTCTCTTAAAGACCCTGCAGTACCAGACATGATGAGATTAATGAACTAAATTTGGAAAAATGACTTACATGGGCGCTTGGGTAGGACTTGAGTCGATTATCTGGGTGGGACAGCAAAACATCTCATATTTAGAGCCTATAAACCCGCAGCTGGGTATATCTTCCAATGCAATGATCCCACCATTAACGTACGTCTCCAATATTGAGCAGCTACTGGCCAGTTTACAGTAACTTTGGGTAAAGTTTTCAAAATGGCATTTATCGCCAACTGCATTTAAAGAGTATAATCGAAGTGCAATACAAAAAAAGTAAGCAAGTAAAAAACTAGAACTAACCTTTCATGTGACGTGTTGGCCAGACTGGGCTGCCATTGGCTGCCAAAATCGTTAAAATTATGATAAATGTAATTCCTATATAAGCGATATGGGCCATTATGTATAAAATGCGGTTATTTCAATTTGAAAAAGCGATTGTTCGGGTTCCACATCATCAACACACTGAACTGAACCAACAATATGATATACGTTTTAATAAAAACGTTGACGATTTAATCTCAGATTCATCTACGTCTCCTATATATTAATGAGTATTTGACCGCATGCGTAATACTTTTCAAGACATTCATAATTGTTTTCTCTCTCTCTCTCTCTCTCTCTCTCTCTCTCAATATATTCTCTCTCTCTCAATATATTTTAAAATAACATTTTGATACGAGCACATCAACAACAACTTCATGACAAAGTTCCAGCAGATCGGTCGGTTCTTAATCACTTAAAATGGTAAAAACAAAAAAAAAAACATGATGAAAATATATTAATGAAACAGAGCAGAGGGGAGCATCTCTGGCCACATAAAGCTGTTTTACATAGACGCAAATGTTTTGAGAATACGTTAGGAATCTAAAATATAATAACATTCAACTGCATTTTATATTAACTGCAGATCGGTTGAGAAACACAGAAGTGGAACATTATATAAAGTCTTTCATATGGGGTATTTTCTGGTGTATTTAAACAATTTTGTATAATCACAAATTACTATATATTCGTCGTTATCTCTCGCAAATTATACTGCCGTTTTAATCTGCTTCAGCTGGAAATACTCAGAAAATTATAATTATGTTCGTAAATATATAATTCAAAACATTTATATATATGTATGTGTAGTATGAAAAAAAAAAAAAACATTTAAATGTGCTACGTTGCTCATAAACTTTTATACGAAACTGAGGAACTGAGAACTCAATCCTACATACGATGCACAGTGTGGCCTTCTGACTTTCCCGTTATCGAAAAGTCATATTTCTTAAAGTCATATTTCCCAAGAAAACACCCTTTATTATTATTATATATTACCAAAAATAGGTTTATTAAATTACACAAGCACTTCATATTAAAATAAAAGTATATTTAGTTTCTTTCTTACAAACGTATATGTCTTATTTACATTTGAAATCATTATGCTATGAAAAAAAATAGAATTAAAAAATTATTATATTTAAAAAATCAAATTTAAAGACACAAAAATTGTTGCATTCAATTTTTTAAGCCTACAATTTTTTTTTTTTTTTATAATCATCAACATTATGCATGTCTTAGAGGCTTGATATGTCTGGACCATAATTATTAGATTCTAATTCCTTCCGTGCTCTGAATTATCTAAAACATTCAATGAAAGGTTCAGAAGACGACGCCAACATGGTTTATAGATCCTTATTCCGTATTTTTCTTGAGAATTTGCACGTGTAATATTATCTTCCCTTTTTGCTTCTTGGACATCGACTCCATTTCTAACTAAATTATAACGCGGGCCTAAGCGAATATATATATATGTATATATTCAATATATATTTCCGGGAACAGACATTACAGATAACCTATAAATTCATCTAACATTAAGATCACATCGCTTTAACTTAATACTGATCATCCGTATTATGCGTCTCTGGCATCGGAGCTCACTACGCTCGTATAATAAATCGGGTTGTTTTTCACAACGCACTCGTTCGTGGTGGGCGGGGCAATGCCCGCTCAAGCATTTGGAGCAGCCGTCCATCTGTCTGGAATGCGAGTCATTTGAAATGGGCCTTTCGCACAGATGCACCCGGGTATATCTAAGCCTTCCACTCGACGAGGGGCCTTTACTGGGCTCATAATTTTCGCTATCCACGCATTTGCTGGTCGTCAGGACTCAGGCAAAAGCTTTCGGGGAATCCAGGCATCTTTCAGCCTCTGTTCATTAAAATCAACACATGCTCGAAATTCGAAATCAATTCACTAAGATTGGCATACACATACGACCCACCTTTAAATTGTATATACATAATTAGGCATTTGTCCAGCTACAACCTGTATCGTTAACTGGAATGCGATTGGAACCAAAAACGCGTAGTTCTTTTTTGACATTTTAGTATATGTATCCACTTCTGTTGTACTAGATCAACATTCGAGCTGAGCATACATATTTATATATTTTATTCGATCGTAATATAAATCTACACTTTGTTCACGGCTACGTAGCCGTGAATCCATACGAGATCACAGTATAATTTTCCATAAGTATGACCGCGGTTATAAAGAACCCACTCTACATGCTGCATTACCTTATAATCCTTATAATAATATTGCATTACACTATTATATATATATATGTCTAAAAAATTTTATTTTTCAAAACAAAGAATAAAAATGTCTTCGACGCAATCTGCTTAATAAGTTTATCAATTTTATTTTATGTATGCAAAATTTATGTATATATAAAAGAATTTCATTATTGACACTTAAACACATTTAACAGTACATATGTATGCATATAAGTAAGCTACTCACATATGATGTGTTATCAGGCAAAATTAAATTTGCATATATGTATTTATTCAGACTTCTATATAAAATACTCCGATATCATACATTTGTAGGTCACTTGTCTCGGACACGAAATTCAACTTGCTTATGCTCGTGCAAAGGATTCAATAGGCAGAGGGAAGCATCTCCGACCCCATAATTTGTATGTGTTCCTAGGTTCAAAGGATCAACAACCGAGTCGATATAGGCATGAATGTCTGTCCTTCTGTATAAACACGGGGATCTCAGAGACTGTAAAAGCTAGAGACTTCAAATTTGGAATATTAGCTCTTGTACTTCGGACATGGGCTGTCTCCATGGTCATGTTCCTGGCAAAGGACCGTGTCATGGTTTCGAGATAACGGGCCGGACTAAGGTGTAATGCGACCCATGCCAATAGTCAGCCTGGCCTGGGGCCCATAAATATCCCAGTCCTGGCGATCTCCAAAATATATTTCAGCCTTACCTGCACATCGCGGATCTGTATGCAGATGGACCCCTTTTCTCCGCAGCTCTTGACAATCGAAATGTATTCCAAAAATAAAACAAAAAAACAGAAAGAATCCAGTCATCGACCAAAACCGGTAGGGAGCAATCCCAAGCAGTGGCTTCAAAACCTGGCCAAAATGAAACTCAAGCAAAATTGGTTGAAAAACCGGTTTGCTTAGCCAGTGGTTCTGGTGCAGTTGGCAAAAACCCTGCCTCATCCGTCTCCTTGGCAGAAAGGCATAGCGCTTGTGCAGCCAATCTTCCGGCAGGAGCAGGTGAGAAAGGCGAATTGCCAACTACCAGTGCCATGGCGCAAAAATTCACGTATGCCGAGAGGAGGAATGCGGAACAAGGTGGAGTGGGCCAAAAGAGTGTTGCCAAATTACAGCGAGGCGCTAGCCAGTAAGGAGCAGAGCCAAGCGAAAAGAGAGTGCAGGGACCCGTCGCCAAACGGGCCATAGTGCAGCCGGAAAAATCTTTCGCCGAGATTGCCAAGGAGAGAATCCTTATAGTTGTCCTCGACCTGGGCAATAAGGACGGGGGAATCCCCAAGAACCAGTGGAAGTGGGTGGAAGGAGCTTTAGCTGTCCGCTGCATCCAGCTGCCAAGCAAGGTACCTGGGCCACCACCAGCGTGTAAAGATGTTGGTTGGTCGACCCCGGGGCGAAGCTGGTCGCTGTCGACTGGAGCGAAGTCCCGAGTAGACCTCGTGCTCGCATCTGGCTCTCGGCCTCACTAAAGGAACCGGACCAGGAACGCATCCCTCCCCACCCATAATTGGAGGATGGTAAAGATCGAGGCCACAGAAGGGCCAACGAACCAGGCAGTAGTGATACTGCACAAAGAATTACTGGCCCCAATAGAAGCTGCCAAAGGAGAGCTTATGTTTGGCTTCAGTTCGTTCACCATCAAGGTGTACAAATGGAATGCAATCGGCCGGAGGAGATTCTGCTGTCGACAAGACAGTTGAGCAGGATCCCTCTCTGGATATCGGAGCAAACGACGACGAGTTGGAGCTTGGATGCACATCGGACACGTCGACTCTCACTTGGGGCCTTGAGGCCATGTTCAATGACATCGATGAAGATGACTTTGCACTGTCAGACGAGGATGACAATAACAACAGGATCTCCAGATGTCCTTGAGACTACTGCAGATAAACATCCAGCACTGTAAAGCAGCATCTGGCTGGTAGGCGGAGATGACATAGTACTAGTCCAAGAACCTTGGGTAATCGGAGGGCTAGGAAGTAAAAACTATAAGCTCATTGCAGCTAAAACTGAAGGTAAAACACGTATGTCCAGTACGACGAACGGCTCTGCAGTAAACCCTGATCTAACAGGGCACTGGTTAGTCGGTATTCATGCCAATTGCCGGAACACTTCTTCTGCTTCTGCCCAGCACTTGCCGGGAAACGGTTGGCAATCCTGGGAAGCCATTGAAGCCCCAACTAGCTGGTCAAATCTCTGACTTTTTATGTTTCTAAATCACGAGTGTAGGAGAAATCCACCCTAGAACCCATACGGCAACACAACGGGCCAAACATGGCCTATGTGTGTCAACCTTCGGGCTGACAACCGTTTTAACCCAATCTAAACTAACGAACCTGTGCAAGTCATACGAAATGAGAGCACTTCCACGAATGCTAACATTTGAGTATGCTAAACTTTTCAAAACAAATTCGGAAATAAAACTAGAAAATATTTAATAGCTGGGTTCAGGGTATATCCAAGTCGAGCTCACTCGACTGCTGCATTCTCACTTGTTCCTATTACTGGTATTATTCTTTTGTTTTGTATTATTGTCAACGATTAATTTAAGCTAAAATTATTATTGTTTAAAACAAAACAAAAAAAAAACAAACTTGACCGCTAATTGCATATTGTTTGCTTTTATAGACACAGACAAAATAATAGTATACTATATACTATTACGTCACGTCCCCCTTTGTTTGAAAAATATATATAAATTTGAAGGCAGACGCAGTGCAAAACATATTTTGAGTCGTAGCAAAATGGTTAGAACTTATATGCGTAACGGACTAGTATGTAAATATATTTTGTCTGGATCAGCCTGAACATCAGCAACTTGATCTAGGCATTATAGTCTTTTTTTTTTTATTTAATATTTTCAACTTTAGTTGTATTCTTAGCGCAGTAATTGTTGTGAACCTTCTGTGGGGAATTCAACGCAGCGAAACTCGACTGCATTTTGGTAACGAAATCAAATTGTGCTTGAATTAATAAATTAGCAACTAACACTCATACAAGTGCCCGACTGGCACGTGCCACGAACTGCATCAGCCTATCTATCTATTGGGTCATATGATAGATACACAATAGTATTTTCATATGGACAAACCAAGCGAGTAAGCAGCAGGCAGATACGGAAAGTCGGACCACACTGGGAATCGAACGATGATGAACGACTTTTTTTAATTAAATTCAGCTGCATTGAAAAAATCCACGCGTCAATTTGACAATATGTGGATACATATGCATTGGTGTATGTGTGTGTCTGTGTGTGTGTGTGTGTGTGTGCGTGTGTGTGTGTGTGTGTGTGTCTGTGTGTGTGTGTGTGTGTGTGTGTGTGCTGTGTGTGTGTGTGTGTGTGTGTGTGAGTGTGTACGATAAGCCAGTGCCATTTTTATGCCCACGATCAGACAAAGTATTGGTAATAATGAAAAACAAAAAAAAAAAAAAGACAAAAAAAAAATAAAAAATGATCAAGAAAAACCAATCGAAGTGAAGAAAAAATTGTCGATTGACTTACACTAAATTTTTGTTTTGTTTTTTTTTTTTTCGTTTTCTCATTGTATATATCTTTGTTTGTTGTCTGTCTTTTAGTTTTCTTTTCTTTAGATTTAATTTAAAGCTAGCACTATAATACTTGTCTCGCTGGGCGAAGGAATGAGATGGGCTATGGCGTTGGCATTGGTGATGTCGATGTCGATCACAGTTCAGTTCCAAGTTGAAGATGCAGTTTTATTTGCTTCAATTAGCTCTATAGCCTAGTAACCATAGAAGAATGCCTCGTACGAGAATGTTCGCGTCAAATTACAGTCCAGCAATATCGATGCCTTATGTTTGCCAATGCCCCCATCTGTGAAATAGGCGTTCGCATCATCGGCCGATGCGTCCACATAGATCTCAATGCTGGTCAAGGTGATGCTGATCTCGCTGGATGATGGATAACACATCTGCACCTCAACATCAACGGCAGTGGTGAAGCTCTCGTCATCATAGTTATTGACCAAAAGCTTATCGCCTAACATGGGCGAGAACAAGCGGACAGCGAGTAATCCAATTAGTAAGCCATACACGTATCGATCATCAATTTTTCCATATATATATATATATATATATATATATATATATATATATTGATTGTTGCTTACCCGTAATACGCTCCCCGGCACTGAATACAATGTTGCCCTTGGCATGCTTAACTTTCTTCAGGGGGACCAATTCCACGCTCGGATTAAGTGTTGTATAGCGAGTCTCATTGGTCACTGTCTGAATGGGCGAGTAGTCCAAATCGCTGGAGCGCTGCTGCTGCTGCTGCTGCTGCTGCTGTGACGGCAACTGCGACTGCGAAGGTGCAGCGAGTACGCAAGTGCTTAGCACAAATAACAACAGGCACACTTGCAACATTTGCGAGCGTAATAAAAAAAAACAACAAAAAAATTTGGAATTAAAGTAACAATTGTCAATTAAGGTAAGATCGGCTTGTGGGTTCCGCGCCCTTTGCAATCTATTTGGCGACTGTTTTGTGCACTGTCTGGCACTTTCGATGGCTTTTATACCGAACGCTCTCTTATCGGCGGTCAGCGTTAGATAAGGCAACACGACAACTGAACGATAAGCCGCAAAACCTTATAGTATTGCCCATGGTTTTACTTCTTTTTTTTTAATATTTTTTATTATTTTTTTTTTTTTGATCACTAATTCGCCATAATTCGCTCAGTGTCTATTAATAGGCCACTTGAAGCAATAATTTTAGACATTCCCTAACACCAAACATATTTGGGCAATTCATTTACTCCAAAAATAACCAAACGATCGATTGGCAACACATTAAACACCAACAACCAAATTGAAAATTGTGTTTGTTTGCACTTGATCAGGCGACATATGACAACCGAACTCTTTCCAATATTTATGTATTTATGTATTTAATTTAAGCAGCACTTGAGACTTGGCTTTTACTTCCGTCTCCTTGTTGGCCACTTCAAATTGTTTGCTCACCTTTGGACGTTGGTAGCTGACACTGATTTCCTTATCGTCGACAAAACTAAGTACAAATATAAACAGCCAACACTATTTGTATTTATCATATTGCAGCAGCAAATTTAATGCCCAACTGCCATTCCATAACTCACAAAACCTCTCACACACGTGAATTTCTTAGTTTTATTATTCAAATTTTCTCTTAAAATTATTATTTTTTTTCTCCTCAAACATCATTTGAAAATGCAGCATCATTTGAAACAATGAATTAACATTGGTTTGGCAATTTTAGCTTGATTGGGATATTCAAGGAACTCCCAAGTCTCAAATGAAATTTATTATAAATTTATTGTAAAAAATAAGTGCATATTATTAATGGAATATGCGATAATGCAGCATTATTTCCAGATACAATACAATTTACCTTCTGAAACCTCACTTTTCCACAATGTATCACGATTTGAAATGATAAAAACAACAACTAATTTTATATATATATATATATACAAAGTTAAAATATGTTTAAAACTATTTTTGTTGTGCTTTATGTGCAGATATAAACAAGATATGGCAATCTGTTATAAGCGACTTGAAGATTCCTTCCAAACTGTAAAAAAAATATTGGATATAGGAAAAAATTTGAATTCTTAGGATTCCCCTTAACACAAAAGGCATTCATATTTTCTGTTTCAAACAGTAATCTCTTTCACGAATCCAACATATACCACAAGTATATATAAAAAAAAAAAATTTGATTCAAAGCGGTATCAAATAATATCAATAATTGTATTTTTTTTTTTTTTTTTTTACTTAGCAATTATATTTTAAACGTTAATCAACCTATTGAAAGGTTATAAAACATTGATTTGTAAAGGTATGAATGGATAATAACGGTGAATTACAATCGATAACACAATCAAATAAAATCAAAAATTGTAATTTTTTTTTTTATGTAGCAATTATATTTTAAACGTTAATCAACCTATTGAAAGGCTATAAAACATTGATTTGTAAAGGTATGAATGGATAATAACAGTGAATTACAATCTATAACATAAACATAGAACTGGTTTCAGCAGATATTAAATAACATTAATTATTAAATTTGTGGCACATTAATTTAACGCCCCACAGTCCAGAGGTCGCTGGTGTGGAGGCGCTTCAACCTCCTGCGCGTTGTATTTGACCCAAGTGAGCAGGCCAAAAGGGTTGGCGTGGTTGTGCAACCGGTCATTATGCCGACTCGTATGCCGGTTAATTTGTTGTCTGACTGTCGGTAGATCGAAGTGGGGAAGTGGTGGATGCGTACCATGGAGTTAAGAAGTAGCACCAAGAACATCACTCCCTTCTCTGGGAGGGCCTTAGCAACTTTGCCGTCAACGCCATCATAGCCGGGGGCCTTAGTGGACTTAAGCCTGCGAATCTGTAAGCGGACCTCACTGGGGGCGATAGGTGTGATCGAGATGTGCATTTAAAAATGCTTCAGTATCCTGTACCTGGCTGGGCGATGCAAGTGCAAAAGGCGTGAAGCGACTTTGCAGCTCATCGGTGTTGTCAGGTCGCATAACGGGGATCCGCCTGAATGGCTGCCGCTTGACACAACGCGTTGCCTTCCACAGATTGAATCCATGCATATCCTGGAAATATTTGCTCTTAATGTCAAACAGCAGCTTTCGCAGCTCGTACGCAGCCCGCCTAAAGTCCCTCAGATCCAACGGATTGCATATATTGCAGTGCTCTCTTGTGCCTTACCAGATCCAAAATCTCTGGTTTTAAAAGAGGCTGAGCTGGACTGGCAGGCCAACAAGGTAGTTGGCCAAGCATGGATGGACAGCACATTGTGCGCTTAGCCAAGTTAATGATCACTTTTTATGATCACTGCTGCTCCGCCACGCAAGCGATCCGAAGGATGATTGGCAAGGTGTATATCGTAGCCTGGAAGCCTGCAGTGCGATCTGGAGCAGTAGTGAGGCACGCAGACCAACATTACATCTATTTGATGGCGTTGAATAAACAACTCCAACTCATTGGCGTTAGTTGCAAGGCGATTGGCAGCGTGCAACAGGCACTGTAATATTTGAATCAAATTAATGGACGGGATAAAGTCATAATTTTAAAGATCACGTTTTCAGTTAGTGAGGAATGCTATCGACACTCCACATAAAAAATTCTAAACAAATATTGCCGCGCACCGTTAAAAGGGGTAAAATTCGAAGGGAGTTTGTTCTCGGCACGTTAGAATTTGTTGTTAGAATTTGTTTTGCAATCTTAACCTTGATATACATAATTGCGCACAAAGGCAAACAATCTAATAAATGGGAATTTCGAGAAAACTGAAATGGCTGTCAATCGACTTTTTGACTTGACGCAGCGATATCATTTCTTATAGCCCATACACATTTAATGGGGTAGTAAAGTGCTATCGTCAACTGCAGCCATAAAAAAAAAATACATATATATATATATATATAAATATGGATCAGCATCGCCAAAATTAAAGTACGTCAGCGGGGACCACAGCAAATCAATCACATTTATATTTAACCACAAATATTAAGATAAGCAAGAGGTAAAGCCTTCTGCACTCGAACCTGCTACAGGGTATCTCAGTGTCGAAACCATCCATTTGGCTTGTTATCATCTTTTGGTACTTGCAAAATAAAGCGTTTCATGGCTGACAAAACTGACACAAGTACTTATTACGACACACACACAAACAAATACTGTAACTGTAAATTGACTCATCTGACAATAACGCTACCCCGAGTTCAATTCACGTCGACTTGAATGTTTGTGAAACAAATATTTACAGTAATAGTTGCAGAACGAGGCTGCCGTTATTTTGAAAAGTACATTTTTGAATAGAATAAAATAGTATGGAATAGTTTCTGTAGGCAACAATTTAATTGCACCACCACTAAGGAAAAAAAAAAAAATCATTTCCTTGATCTTGGCACTAGTAACCACAAAAAAAAAGTAGGCGTCGCGTAAGTTGATTAAAAAAAAGTTCCATTGTTGTTTGTTGTTCGCTTTGATAATGTGATGACGATTGAACCATTCAAACCCATTCAAAATATCCCAACAACAGATGGGCAGCCAAGCGTTCGTCAATGGCTGTCCATCGTGCAAAAGCTTAACGCTTATTTACGAGATCGTCGAGCTTTTTGTTCAAGTGGGAAGCGCGTGAGCGCTTTCGATTTATGTGTCTGCCAGTGGACGTGTCTACCGCAGCAGATTTACAAAGCCCATACATACACCAACCCCCCGCCCAACCCCCGCCACCCCTTTCCCCACTCCGAAGACACACAGACAAACGAGTGTGTTGACTGCGCATACAATATATGTATGTATATAAATAGTGTATTTCACTTTATAAGTATCATACGATTATTTGTACACTAATTTCTTAATTGGTAAAAGTGGTGAAGAGCAACGTAAAAGTGGTAAAAGTATGATGATGGTGAAAGTGTCCTGTCGACTTAATCGGTGCCAAAGTACTGCGCCTGATAGCCAAAACTATTGGTTTGCTTGGCCTCCACCACAATGGAAATGAAACGCTGGCCGATGCCACCGGCGACGACATATGCATTGCCATCGCTGTTATCCTGTGAGCAAATGAGCTCCACAAATGTCACAATGGAGCCGGCGCCGGACTCTGGATATGTTAGCTGTACGCTAACATCCTTTCTAGCCGGATAGCTGAAAACATCGGCGCCTTGAGCTACCAATCTGTCGCCTGAAAGTAGACCATAGATGTACGTACGTACGTTAGCGAGATGTTGCATAATTTCAGCGACTATCGGGAGTATTCGGGAGTATATGAAATATCGCTTACCGGAGACACGAGCACCGAGCGTATATCGCACAGATTGTCCGCTCATACGGCTAGCCGGCTGCTTCTGCAGGCGCTGCAATTTGAGGCCCGGATGTTCAGCAGCAAAATCGCGCACATTCTTTACCACAACAATTTGGCGATGTACATCGGCGTTGCGGTCCACGCCCGCCAAGCTGCCGGCGACCAGGCAGCCAAATATGGCAACCAAAAGACACAGACTCAATTTGCACATGTTGTTTAATAAAAACAAAACAAAAAAAAAAAAACTTGTGTGTGTGTGTATTCCAACTGCTGCGAATGATTATCGCTGAATGAGCTCTGGCATGGCAAAGTGCCTATTATTTATAGTAAAGCCAACTAAATGGAAGCCGTTGATTTGATTGACACTTGCTGCACTCCACACACGCCTCAGGCGGGTTCCGGTTGTCGGTGAAGCTACCACGGCTCTTATCACCTCAATTGACAATTGCCAACCGACAACGTTTAATCCAACAACAGGAAAATGATTCATTGACAGTCCAACGTTTTCTAAATGCTCTTAAAGAATTACAAATACAATTCTTCTAGAACGAAGACAACCAAACAAAATTTGTTATCTCATATTTGGAATTAAAACTATTTTAAAAATAAATATTGTTTTCTTTATGGCTTGGTGACTCCGGGTAAATTGTCATATTCCACATCTGAAGATATACCGTGACGGGATTCAAAATATATCACAAAGTACAACAAAATAATTTAAAAAAAAAAACGTAGTCCAAGAACTGGAGACAACGAAGAACATACTTAAATTATAATAACAATAACCAAACAATAAACAAAGTAATCTTGTCATATTATATATTTATTCAAGATTATGCTATATATAGCAATAAATTAACTGTTCTATATAGTTATATTTGTAATTGGGATATTGCTTGAGCTACCTGCTACCTGCCAGATTTGATGAACTTATTTTCCAGTTTATTGGACCTAACTATAAAACATTTCTTTGGTATTTTCTATTGATCGTTTCACAGACGACTCAAATTTAAAAATCAGCTCATTGAAGCCTATTTTCTTAAATAATAAAATATAGATTTATTTGAACCCGAAAACCGTATGAACCTATCCGAATCTATACAAATCCAATTCCCTATTTTTATGTACAACAGAAATACCTAAAAGTCCAAATGAACAATATAGACGACCAGCACAATTATATAGGAAAAGTATAAAAGTCATCATCGTTTAGATTATCTATAGACCCCTGAGATGATCCCGTAACACAAAACAAAAAAAGGCATACATTTCTAACAGAAATCAACGTTAAAAACAAAACTCATGACTATGGAGGAGGACCCTTTCACAAATGTAGCATAACAAAGCTGATAAGGATGGCTCCCGGGCCCAGGCCACTTCAGTCAATTAAACTGAACAATTTGGTGATATTGCGTTCCGCTCCGCACTGATCACGGGGCCATCAGACTAATGCTTCAGAGATGTCCATGTGTACGTATGAAAGGGCGCTATACTGTTTTGGGCTGGCTGGCTGACTGATAAGCTCGAAAACATGAACACAAATAAACAGCACCTGACAATTTGACAATTCGTATCACGGTTATTTTCTAATTAGTGATAGAATTGGTATACATCAAAGATGCCTGATATCCAGAGTCATATCAAAATGCGCCCAGTTATATTTTCAGGCATTTCGCAGAACCCTATCGAAAAGGCAGCGCAGTCCCTTGTGGACTTTTCTGGAATTGGACAACTTCAAGTGGCGTCGTCGCCACTCATAAGTAATCAAAACAAATTGGGAAATCGCCAAAGATAGCACCTATTTCTTATTAACGAATAAACCAATTCTGAATCATACGACTAAAAAAAATACAATACTTCAGATTTGTTTGCAGTTCGCGGAAACTTTAGTAATGCCCATTGCACATTGGAAATAAGTTTGAATGTTATAATGAAATTGAATAATGACCAATAATATTCTTAATATGTTTTATATAGTTTTTATTTATAACCCCAGTTGAACATATTATCCAAAACTGTTGGTTTCATTTGGGACAACTTGTAAGCATCATTATTTCATTTGAATGTAATCTGTTTAATATTCCCCTTATATGATCAGTATCAGCATCAAATTTCGATAGAATTTGGTTTTTGACTTGCTTATGCTTAACCGGCTTAAATACAGAATACATAATACAGAATACAGAATACAGAATACAGAATATATATATATATATATATATATATATATGTACCGTTGCAACACTTTGTGTTTAAAAAACTTGTTTATTACTATTCATTATTCAGACTTATAACTCTAGAGTTACATTTGAATGTAAATGTTAATATATGTGTTTAGCCTATGTATTATATATTGTATATATGCATGTACACATCTACATGAATGTATAATCAAAAAAAGTACATTTAAAACACACGGCGACTGCGACAAATGCTCGTGTTACAAATTGGATTTATTTTTGTTTTTTTTTTTAATACCACTCAATAAGCGTTTGTAATTAATAAAATTAACAAAATCAATGGGAAAACAAGAAAAATAATAGTTTAAAATTGGCAATTGATCATATATAGTTGAGCTTTAGTCGCTTATTGGAATGTAGCAGCAACAAACAAACTTAGTTGACATATAAAAGGCATATAATAAATATACAGATAGATAAATAGATAGACACACGTATTATGTAGAGTTATAGTATGCATACATATGTACTACAACATTTAAAAATAATTTGCTGATATTCATGAATATGTCCTGGCAAGTCTATGTAGAACGAACTGGCGCCAATTGTATTATATTTTATATATGTATATGTCGTATATATTGCACACGATTCGCACTCTTACTCGCTCGCACGCACACAAGCTAAAAGAACACTTTCCCCTCACTCGCTATTGCTATCTTGCTCACGATCAGGCGAACTCTGACGCTGACGCTGACGGTCTCTCACTCACTCGCACGCCCTATGCACAAAAAAAAATAAAATAAAATAATAAAATATACACACACACACATACGTATTACAGATGCGGGTACAATCTGGACAATCGGTTAAGATAATTGTTGTCATATATTATCTTCTGTCTATCTAAAATACGTACTTAATCAATTACATAATATATCTGGAATGAGATTTTTCGGGCCGTCAATAATTTTGATAACAGACAGGATAACAGATAGCTTAGCTTTTCTACACAGTATTTAACAGTTGGCCAAAAAAAAAACGATGTCAATAAAATGATGGGATTGCTTTTGATTGATGATTTGAGGGCTGCTCGTCTTGATAAACATACTAATATCGTATTTTATAAAATATACTTGTGCATTTCGGATCTGTCTGCCTGTCTGTCTAGGTGTACGTTATAAAACCAACAACAATTCCATTTGTTTACATTTCCACTAAATTCCTTTTGTCTACAGCAAAACCCACCCCCCCTCCCCATCCCCCTCCCCATCCCCATCAAGTCCCCCTTGTCGACACGGTGCACATCCGATTGAAACCCTTTGTATAATATTGCTTTAATGCCTGGCTGGTTGCCCTTAGCCCTACCAGTGCGGACGTATCTCCTTAAAGAGCCACTTCTGATAGCCATCGTTGACATCACACTGGCCCAGCGACAATTGCTGACCCGCTGGATGCAGAGCCATGCACTTTTTGTGCACACGATGCAGAAGATGTTTGGTGTGCTCATTGTAGCTCCAGGGTCCATCGACGGTGCCAAGGCGGCAAACGGCCAGCTTGATGCCCTGACGATCTGCCTCCACGCACCGCTCACCAACGCCCAGTTGCCCGACGGCATTCAGACGCACAAGCTGATTATTGCCACCACCATGGCAATAGGAGAGACCCATTATTGCCGGCGGCTGATGGCCCATGGAGTCGAGACAGCCATCTGAAGCCACCGAGCGCAGTTCGCCCCAATGCAGATTGGCCGGCAGGGCGGGAAATTTGTCAACAACATCATAGGCAATATTGTCCATAAACCACTGGAATGATTTACAATTGAGACGCTTCTTTAGCGCCAGCTGTTCACTGATATCACCCATGTCCAAATAGCGAGCCAACGGCTCTCGCGTATAGAAGAACTCCTTGTGCGTGTCATCAAACCAGGTCTCAATCACGCGTTTATAGTTGATAGTTATGAGTGGACCTTTCTTCTTGCTGGCCAGCTTGCCAAAATTGTAGGGCATAAAACCGCGATAGACATGACCGACTCGGGAGCAGGGCACCCATTCGATGCTGCCGCCGCATTGCCAGATCTTAAAGCTTAGCTCGAAATTCTCACCGCCCCACACTAGCAAGCCGGGATCGTAGGCGCCCAACTCAAGGAAGTATTCGCGATTAATTGCAAATAGGCCGCCCGCATGCGTCGGACTGCGATACGGTTCCGAGTTGTGGGCTCGACGACGCTGCTCCCGACGCGGCACCTCGTTCTCCTTGTACAGCATGCCCCACTCGAAGATGCCGCGGAAGTGATTATCGCTGCCATAGACCGGACGATATTCGAAGGTCTTGTGATCAATTCCATCGATAATGGGCACCGTCATCACAGTGCGATCCCGATAAATGGGCGCCAGCAGCGGTGGCAACCAATTCAAATTCACCTCACAGTGCGCATCCAAAAATACAATCACCTCACCTGCAAGACAGTATGAATGTGAGCAATGATGCTTAAAGGAACCGAAAGTACACATAAAGCCTATAGTCTAAAATACATATTAATTTGAAGCTTCTTTATGTAGATAAGTTGACGTCAACTTGTCGATATTAATTGAGGTTACTCAAACCCTATTCGTAGCTATTCGATACCAACAACAATTATTAAAATCTAAATATATATTTCGAATCGGTCATTTAGTGTACTATATACCCAGTCCTGTTGACTCACCTGTGGCCTCCATGGCGCCGCGGGAGCGTGTTCGTATGAGGCCCTCGCGCTCCTTGTTGCGTATGATTTTGACGAGTCCATTAAACTGCTCAACATAGTCATCCAGCTTGCTGCGCAAATTCTCCTTGTCGGAGAAGTCATCGACAAGAATGATCTCATGCAGCATGTGCTTCGGTGAACGATCGATCACCGAGTGAACGGTGCGCATCAGCACTGAGAAGCCCTCGTTGTGGAACACAATGATCACACTTGTTGGCGGCAAATCGTATGGATAGTACCAGTGTTTGCATTCTTCGAGACGCGTTTCGCGCACCGAACGATGCATCGATATTTCATCGGAGCAGGCAATGTTCATGCCGTACTCCATCTCGGAGGCATCCGCCACGTTCTTCTTATCCGGTGGCAACGTGTACGCGTCCCCATTCTCGCCGGGACCAGTACGTGGCTTCAAATCTTTCGGCTCAAAGTTGCCCAGACCTGCAAATACAAACAAAATAAATGCAAATAATTCTCTGGCCAATATACATATATATATATATAAAACGAACGTGTTTAGAAATGCTAATGCAAATGTTTACTTAAGTGTCACACAGCGAGACAGATGACTGCCTGCAAATATGTATCCAGTATGGCATTACCGAACACGCAAATATTAGGGTTTTCTCTACCCGAATGAAGCAACCGGTCTAAAAATCCCTTATAATAAATATTTAATAATATTTCAATATATTTATAAATATTTCAAGAGAGAAACCTTGCCTGGATAGCGATTCTCTTGATGCTTTATAACAAGCATATTTTTAAGGAGGCATATCCATATATCTATATCTAAAAGAGTTTGGCTAAAAGCAACAACTTTCACAGCAATTTTTTTTTTTTGCGTTGCTGGAATTTTAGAAAATTAGAGCAGTGGCAGAAAATTGAATTGGCGAAAGATAGATTATCTTGCCGATGGTCTTTGAGAGGGAGAAAGAATATTGAAACGCTTGGCTTATACATATGTATCCGCATACATGCAACATATGTGCATCGATGCAACTAACTAAACACATACATACCCTCGACTAGTTTGGGCACCTCTCGTGGCCTATTCTCGAGTCGCTGATGATTGAATTTGGGGCCGCCAAAGCGCTGGTGATACGCCTCTTGGACGCGCTTATGATGATCGCTCCAGTTGGCCAGCAGATAGAGCAGCGGCAAGATGACCAGCAGACAGAGCGCCAAACGGCAAATGCGTCCGCTGCGTATGTTGCTCACACGCATCTCGCGACAATTGATTGCTGTTGTGTTTGTTCAATACTGACACTCAGCTTCAGATTTTCTATAAAATTGACTCTGATTTCAAATGCGATGCCGTTTGGTGTTGACGTGTCTTCGTCGACGACGACGACGACGACGACGAAGCGAAGACGTCGACGTCGACGGCAACACAATGTTAAGCAAAGCAAAAGCTAGCAAATGCCGCACAACAATTATCAAAAACAAGAATTTTTGATTTTTTTAAATTAATTTTTTTTTTTTTTTTTGTGTTTGCTCTAGATGAGATGGCCGCTGTCAATGTGTAAATGCGTGAGTGAATCTGAAAGTATGTGACTATTAATCTAAATTCGAAGGTGTGCTATTGTGTTAGTATGTGCGTGTGTGTGTGCTTGTGTGTGCTTGCGTGTGCGTGTGTGTGTTAGTGTTAACAAGAACCAGGTGAGCACCGTCGCTGCGAATGCGATGATCAAAAGGCAATCGACGATAATGATAAATGAACGTAGCGGCTTAACACTTATTTTTTTTAAATACCAATTCAGAGCAATTACAGTTCAATGCAAATTGACTTAATGCTGCTCACACAAATTGCAAACACAGAAGAAGCAAGGCGCGCGTCGTTTGCAGTTGCAATACACAAATGCGGCAATAAACGCAATGCAAACGTAAACAAAAAAATTGGCTGTATGTGGGGACTGCCAAGCGTTTGACGTTTTCTAGCACATCAGGTGGCTTCGCTTGCACTACAACGCCAACTAGCGGCAGCGGCAGTCAATGTCGGCTACTATCGATAAGCGACTGCAAAAATATACTAAACATCAACTTTAAGAAAATACCATAACGACACTGTGCTTGCACTTACGTAAATATTTTGTGCGTTACGTTTCTTCTGCGTCTAGCACGTAATAAATACTAGATTAAAAAAAGGAGCGCAACTGCAAATTGTAATTTTACGTTCGGCAAGACATTGCAAACTTCGAACAGTTGAATTTTTTATTTACATCGTTTTATAGATTACAATTTTTTACAATTTACAGATTTGTACAGATAAATCCCAATAATTATATGTAATTACAACTATTACGAAAATATATGTATAAGTATATATGCATATATTAATGTATATATTTAAAGTACAATAAATAAAAGTGGCAATTTAGAGGAATGCATAAACCAATTTGATGCCGA
Source organism: Drosophila anomalipes (assembly GCA_035041615.1). Taxonomy (NCBI): domain Eukaryota; kingdom Metazoa; phylum Arthropoda; class Insecta; order Diptera; family Drosophilidae; genus Drosophila; species Drosophila anomalipes. Next base: position 8,070,853 of record JAWNKZ010000254.1, read on the forward strand.
TACGGCAGCAAAATCATCCCTACATTCAATGCTGCATCTTGTTCCTATTCTGTATGGTCAAAACGCTGCCAACTCGACGACGATCATAGAATGGCGCAGGCTCGTGCAGCGCTCCAATGGCGGTAACAGCTGCGAATCCCCCGTCGCCGGGATTATCACTCATTTTATGGCCAACTTTGCGCAGATAATCGATAATCTCACTCTTAACTTCCAACTCGTAATCGACGTACATGGGTATCAGCTGATGGTGTAGGCGTCCATCATTTATCGCCTCAAAGAGGCCTTCATTTCGTATGAGATACTTCATAATAACCTACAAGCAATAAAAAATCGATTATTACACAATATCGATTTACTTCAGAGCAGTGCGTTAAGGTGGCAGCTGTTCAATGAGCGTGTTATGTTGGCTGCGACAAATTCCATATTGAAGGAAACCATAAAGTTACACATACGCACCGCTGCCACGCTAGTTGTGATCTTGGTGCCGCCAGCAGCACCGACTAGCATGCGCACATCGCCATTGCCATCGACAATAATTGCGGGATTCATAGAGGACATGGGCCGCTTGTGTGGATAAATGTAGTTGGCTGGCGACGACGGTACCCCAAAGCCGTTAATAACTCCCGGCGTGGAGAAATCATCCATCTCGTCATTCAAAATGATACCTGTTTGGGGCGAAGCCACCTTGCAGCCAAAACTGTATAATTTTTTTAATATAAACTATGATGAAGGCAATGAAAACATTATTTTGATATAAATGTGTACTCACTAGGTATTGATGGTGCTGGTTATGGATACAGCATCGCCATTGCTTGCTAACACATTCATGTGAGCGGTGCCGTGATCGGGTTCCACCGTGAAATTGGCACCATAGAAGAGATAATCCTGTGAGGTTTTATCATCTTCAATCAAGCTACGCACGCTATTCACCATCTCTACGCTGAGCAACTTTTCCAATTGATCCTTTATACCCGGCCCATAGTCAGGATCGTTCTCATAGTCACCCAAATTGGATCGTTGTCCATACGCATGCTTGAAGCTCTCGATGGCACGATGCCAGTAGATGCTCTCATTATCCGAATACATTTCATTCATCACGTTCAGTATAAAGGCCAGTATTGGACCGCTCGATGGTAAAGGGGTCGTATACAATGTGAAGCCGCCGGTGATATTAGCCGAAATGTGGCCATCGCTGTCCCACCGCACCCTGAAACCGATTAACCAGACAAATGAGAGGCTGAGACACTAGTTTATATAGAAATAGACAAAGGGACAGACTGACTGTCTGGCATTTAACAAAAAATGCCGGACTGCCTGTTTGACATTTAGAAGTAGTCTTTGTTGGCTCTGATACTTGCTTGTAATTCTTCAGATCATCCACAGTTATGATGCCGCCTAGCTTTTTGATGTCCTCGACAAACTTCACACCAGTCTCGCCACCATAGTAAAACTCACCGGCGCCATTGTTGGCGATACGCTCCAGCGTATTGGCCAGAGTAGGCCGCTTCATATAATCATGCTCCACATACGGTTCGCCCTGCGCATTGAGAAACATACCGGATAGTCCGGGATCGTTTTTAATTTGCGGTAGTCTCGACTTGATGGCCGCAGCCAGATAACGGGAAACGACATGACCATCGCGTGCCATCCGAATCGATGGTTGGAATAGATTCTTCCAAGGTAGTCGACCATATTTCTGATGCATCTCCCAATAGCCAAGTATCTCGCCGGGCACCGCACCTGCCATCACCCCGGTCACCTCCTTGCTACCGACAAACATGTCCTTGTGTGCCGCCGCTGGTGCCGATTCGCGTGCAATTACCGTCTCCACTTTGCGGGTGCGTCGGGTATAGATCGTTGCGACAAATCCACCGCCAATGCCCATCGAATGAGGTAGCATGATGCCCTCGCAGAGGAGTGTCGCAATTGCTGCATCCACCGCAGAGCCACCATCATCAAGCATGGTGCCACCGATTTCGGCGCAGCCAATGCCATTGGAAACGATAGCTCCGGTTATATAGCGTTTATCCTGCGATCTCAAGCCAAAGACAAGTCCCAGAGTCAAAGCAGTGACCATCAGTAGGACAATTATTAGCCATATAAGGTACTTCTTATTGAACGGCAGTCTACAATCAATAAAAAATAAAAAACACACATTAAATTTAAACCGATGCTTTCATTTCTGTTTATTCAGTAACCCCGCAAAAGCCCAACTGAAGTGCCAGTAAGTGCCATAACCGGGGTTTTGGCTAATTGCCCAGTTCTGATAAGGCTTCTCAAGTTTGTCCACTTCAACGTGTAAACTTATTTCATTTTGATTTTTTGCTCATTACTCATTTACTCATTTCACAAAAACTCACCGCTAAATACTAGTTTGGGACGCGAATTGAATGGAAACCAACAGAGCATTATTTATTGTGAGCCCCAAAGCATGCTCAGAGTTCTTCACTGGGAATTTTGAAAAAATAATTTGTTCATTACAAATGTCGGATTACACATACAATTTGTAAATTGTGTATGGCCTGTTTCGATTTTCTATAGTCAGCTGTGAATTTATTTTTAAACTTCCATTGCTTTTTCGGTGTATCAACAATGTGCAAAAAATACTATTTTAATAGTTCAATATTTCCATTACTCCATCTTTGCTTTCACTGAATTAAAGGATGAAATTCGTAATGTCAATAATATTTCAGAAATTCAATACTATATGAGGTTCCATACTCTAAATTGCACATTCATCGAAAGTCAAATTCATCAAAATTAAACCCATTGAGTAATTATAAGCAATCCACAAATTTGCCAACTACAATTTACAATCGTCATATTGAAATCTGATAGATTGAGAATTGCAAAAACAAAATATATATGTATATATATTTACTAGGTAAGCCAATATATTTTCACAACAAGTTGAAACCGGTTCCGAAGTATCATGTTTGGGAATTCAGCTGGTCATTCTTGAAGTTCCCGCGTATACAAATTAGCCGTAATACTACTATGTCTAGCGATTATCAGTGCAAGCTTTTTGGGAATTCAGCTGGTCATTCTTGAGGTTCCCGCGTATACAAATTAGCCGTAATACCACTATGTCTAACGGTTATCAGTGCAGGCTTTTGCGTTTTGTTTGTATGAGAATGTATATGTTTCTGTCATAAAACTCGACAGCTTGTTCAATTATCTAGCAATTTTCTACAAATAACGGCTAATTTTATAATTCGCACACCTCAAATAGATTTATGGTAGATAAAGACAGTACATCTCCTAGTCGAGCTATCGCTCTATGTTTCTCTCTCCCTCTCTCTCTCTCTCTCTCTCTCTCACACACTGTTTCTATATTTCTCTTTTGATTGCCCAAAATATATATTATATTTTATATATAATATATTTTAATAAATTAATAATCAACTGTATATATTTCTTTGTCAAAGTTGGATGAGAAACACATAAGTTTTAACCCAAATGGTATTCCCATATTTATTTAGCAAATATCGATACATATCCACTGTAAAACACTATTGAGTCTTGTCAGATTAAGATTGGGACATTTGTGCAGATCATTGTCGAACGTCATAGGCCAGTCATAATTGCGGCCCAATGGATTATATGTTGTATATAATGATAATGTATTTATGTGTTTATTAGGCCAATTTTAGATGTAATTTTTTTTTATTAACAGCTTTTCGGTTATTTCAGCAGTCAGCGGTAGTCACCATTTATTTATTTATAAGCGGTGCCATTTGATCGAAAATATATACTTCTATAAAAATCGTATCGTGTTCCACTAATTAGTACACTATAAACCGCAATTGATGTTCTGTTCATAAAAATTCCAAATCTAAAAATAGTTTTGCATTCATTTGATCGAGCGATCGACAGTTCGTTCTGGTGCTGCACAGTAAAGCATCTCAATTTTCTTACTCCGGAATGAATGCAATGTTTAAAAATAAATTAGCAAAAATTTAAAAATTTAAACAGAAGTATATGTATGAAAATGGTCATGCTCCATATTATATATATATTTTAAGCCTTAGTAAAATATATTGCACGCAATATTTGCCAAAAAAATAAGTTGAGAATGTGACGACCCCACAGTCCTATAATATATATACTTCATTGTAAGGCTATAGACCCGGCTAAAATATTATACTATAATTGCTAATACTGGTTAATTGAACATGTTTTTCCTTCATTGGAATTGAACAGTTGAGTAAAAATGCTGTCTTGTTTTTACTCTGCTTAAAATTAGTTAAAAAATATACATTTAAGAGCAGTAAAATTGTGTGTGGCGAAGAACAGCTGGACTCTAAATAATAACAAAAACTTAAACAAAACATTTCGCTGCTCTATAATTTACTCTAACTCTCTATCTCACTTCTGTACGATTACCTCTCTTTTTGTCAGCCAGATCAGTCAACCCACAAATTGACAGGTTTAAGCTTGGATTTTATTTTAATATTTTTTCCCTTTGTGTATGTTTTTTTTTCAATCTGTAATTTATTCAAGCGCTTTGTTTTCACGGTTTGCAAAAAAAAAAGTATATAATTTGTGGTATTTATGGCCAGCTATGTGCAATCGGGTCAATGTTATTGGCAGAAAACAAAAAAATGAGCATCTGACTGATAAATTGCATATTTTTAATTAGGAGTTTGAATTTTGGGGGAAACACACAGCGGAACAGAGGAAATTGTTAATTATTTACAATCTACTGTCAGTTTGTATACTTTACTATATTTTGAAATTATAAACCGATGAGCGCTGTTCTTACTAAGTTGGCGCTTTGCTTATCTAAATCTTATCGGGACTAGAGCATGCCCTATATCCATAAATGGCTTTATTTTCAAATTTCAACTCTCGCAGATAACATTCCGATGTCAATATGGGTACTATATACTTCGATATCTTAAGGTGGGCCAATATAAATATAAATTGCAAAGATGGGATAAAGTGCAAAGAAAGAAAGAAGAATAACGGCATAACAGGTTACTCTCTCAGAGTCATCCAATTGAGAGTTGCTAGAACATTGATTACATGTAACGTTTTTATTAATATGAATGCTGCGATCACAATTGATGAGTAATTAAATACCCTGTAATTAACATTTCGACTTCCGTTGAGGGACTAGCTGTGCACTGGGGAATACCACAGAATTAATGTCAAATTTAATATAAGAAATTTAAATTAAATTTAATAAAAGAAGGTAGTTTAAGAAATATAAGCAACCCGATCATTCAGAATTATTTGAGATAACAGTGAGAAGTTTTGAAGTACAGGGAAAACAATCACAGCCCGTTTGTCAACTAACTTATCGGGGTTGTTCTTATCGTTTGTTGATAAGGTAGAATGGGCAAAAATAAAGTCTGGTTTTCAAGACACAATTTCTTTCTACTAAATACTGTAATGAGAAACCAATTACAGCAGTTGTGTTGTACCACAATTTTTAAAAATGTGTGCAACGATTTTGCAAATGTCATTATTATATCCTATACAATGGTTTTTTTTATATAATTCTATTTATTCTAATAGTTTTATGTTTCCTTAGGCATTTTGGAAAAGTTATCTAAAGTTAAGTCTTCATCAGATTTTCTTTAATTACTTAAAAAATGTAAATATTGTTAATTAATTTAGCGGAAGGTTTTACACTTAGAAGCCAAAAGAATTAAAAATTCCACAATAATGTAAAAATACTAAATACTAATGATTAAATATTAAATATTTCAAATATGATATTCGCAGATCTATTTCCAAGGGGTTTCAAAGAATTAACATTCAAAAGTATTTCCATAATCTACTGAGAATATAGCATTTGAAAATTTCAATTCTTATGTCAGGAAATTCCAAATAGTTATGACGAATATGTAAAACACAAATAACACGCTTACCTCATTTTGTAAAACTATTAACCTTTGAACTTGACTCAACTAGATTCTCAAATTTAACAACTGAACGTAGAAAGCGATTTTATCAAAACTATCACGTTCGAACATTGACCGCCTTCGTATTTAAAAAAAAAAATCACAAATGTAAAAACAAATACTAAAGCAATACAAATAAAAACATTGAATTCGCACACAAGAAAAATGTAAATATTTATTAAAAATACAAATGAATCGAACAACCACAAAACAAATTTCGAGCACCAGGACAAGCTGATCGCAAAATTGTGTAAAACGCGACGGGCCCAGCAGCTAACTAACTGAACACCTGTAGAGTTCGACTGCGACTGATGGGGCGTGGAGACGCCCGATGCCGCATTGCAGCTTTGTTTTAGTTCATTTCGATTCGATTCTATTTTGCTTTCGTTATTAGTAATTTTTGTAGTGTTATTTTGCTATTATGTGCAGATGTATGTATATGTCCAATATTAAACCAACTGTTCTTTATCGAAACAGTCAGTAAAACTTACAATCACACTCACACATACACACCGACACAAATGCACGCATAGTCACTGAGAGACGCTCGGATCTTTACGCTCTTTATTTCAAATTAGTCGCAGTGTGAGCTTTGCGGAAAAAATGAGAGCGATAGTGCCACAGGTACATTGGTTAACACACTCACACACTCACACACACACACACATACATATCGAAATCAGCTATGTAAATACGAAAGTCTGTATTTCTGCAAAGCTTAAGTCGTGCTTTGCACACAGCTGTTATTTGAATACAGTGTTGTCGGACAGACAATAGTTAAGTACAGCCACCCACACATAAATACATACATACATATATACATATGTACTTGCCTGAGCTTAATAAACAGCTGTTTTTGCATATAAATTCAAATACCCTGTAGTCAAGTAAATGTGTTCGAAAATTGTATGTATGTATGTATATTCTTGGTCAACACAATGATCTCTGGGTGGATATAGCCAAGTTCATGGCAGAGTTTAAGATTGAATAATTAGTCCAAGTAAGCTGGGTACAGGGTATAGCCTAGTCAGGCGCGACAGCGCGCCTACTTATTTTATTTATACAGATGAGTTGACAGCTGCTGTGGGGTTTATTAAAATGCACTTAAATTATTCGGAAAAACCATTAGAAAAAGAACATTATCTACACAAAGAAAATCGCCAGTACATTCCAAACTAAAAACCTCAAATTCATTTTAAAAGATATAGCAAAATAATTCACGATCCACAATTTTCACAGCTTACTCAATGACTAAACAACAATAATATTGCAATTCGCTGTATAATTATAACATGGTGAAAGATGCCGTCACCTGCTACTACTACTACTACTACCAATAACAGACTCCAGAATTTAAGGTAATCAAAAACCACCAAAATAATAACTCTGGTATCTTTATATGCTTGTGTATCGTTTAATATTTTATCACAGAAATTTTATAATAACATAATTTGTTTGCATGCAATTGCAAATGATGATTTCATGATTTGAGGGGTTGTGTGCCTGGTTTACTGTATACTGTTAACTGTTTACTGTTAACTGTTTACTGTTAACTGTTAATTTGAACGCCAACTAGCTCCAATTGCAAGAAAAATATGTTTATCATCTGATGTGTTGTTGTTGTTGTTGAAGGTGGTGGTTTTTATTGTTGTTAACGCCAACGGCCCAGGGGGCCAGCAACTTTAACGGCGTATTTGGTTGTTCGCCTCCTGGCCTTGAGGAGCTGCTGCTGCTGCTGCTGCTCCTGCTCAATCATTTTAATCGCAGCCGGGCCGAGTGCCACATGGGGCATACCCGGATCAGGCGCAAGTTGGTGCAGCGGCAACACTTGACTCTTGGGCAAACACCGGAACGACGGCAGAGGGGCGTTCTTCTTCTCGTGGGCGAGATCCGTGTAGCCCAGCTTGCGCCGCTGCTGCGGCGTTATCTTGGTGCAATGGCACAGCTGGTGGATGCGCATCGCTCGCTCCAGATCAAAGATGCGATCGCAGAACTTGCACTGCTTGTTATCGGTTTTAGCTGCGGCCCTCTTAACGGTCTCCCGCATCCGACGTTCCCGGAAACGCACCTTGAAATCGTCGTCGTGGATGCGCCGATGCGCCCCCAACAGCGACTTAATGTGGAATCTGGCGCCGCACGAGCTGCAGCTGTAGGTGGGCCTGTTTAGCTGCTTAAGTGCGCCCACCCGGATGCGTCGATTCCCGACCCCCGTACCGTTCCCCTGTTGTAGTTGGTGCTCGAACTCCATCTGCAATTTGCGTACCTCATCCTCATCCTCATCCCCATCCACATCCTCTTCGTCATAGTCATCGTCATCTTCGCGTGGCGAGAGGCCGTTGCGACGGGGGGACTGCAACAGAGCTGCACACAGTTGTTAGACAATAGCTTAAATAAATAAATAGTACAGTGCACTAGCTAAACATTTTATGATTTCAATTGGGGTTCACAAAGAGTTTATCATTCAAAAACAAGAGTCGAAAATGCATTTTAAATTTAATAATTTGCATTCATTAGTTGCGTATTATAGAAGAGATTTGACAAATTCTAATGGGTTCTAATTGGAAACCAGCAACTTAATTTGGATAACACTCACTGGGCATGGCTGGAGTCCTCATGCGTGGCATGTTTAATGCGCCTTCCTTAAATTTCGATGGCGATTTTTTTTTGTTAAGTTGCTCGCCCCGATGAAGGTGACTACTCCCGCTGCGTTCCCCTATGTCAATTATGCCTCCCTCGCTGGAACGCTTCCCGCGTAGTCTGGCAACGGGAACGTGATTTGATTCAGAGAGATACTTCAATTTGTTCTCCAATGCTTTGCGGGCGTTTTCGACGTCTGTTTCTAAATTGTCGCACGAAGTCATTTTAGTGGCACGCTCAAATTGAGTGGATTTGTTGTGTTTCATTTCGACCTATCGTTGTAATATGTGTAGAGAAATTTCTTATTATGTGGTTCACTTTTTCTAGATTAAAATATATATTTTAAGAATTTCTTTGTAATTCTTCACCTCTTAAGAGTAAAAAATATACTTCTGACAAACAGACAAATTCAACGCATGCTGAATTCGATGCGAACAATTTTGAAGTTTGGCAGTGTTCAACAATGTTACAAAACCCAATTTTGGTACGTATAGCAAAGTACAGATGGCGCTGTAGTTGGTAATTCTTAAAAACTAGTATTAATTAATTGAAAAGCTCTGAAAACTCTCAAAAATTACTTAGTTTAGTTATTGATAGTCTCAAATATAACTTATTCACTTTTCTGTGTCATATTAAATAAAATAATATTTGCATCTATTTGGCTCTCTCTTAGCTCTCTCATAGCTCTGATTACGTTACGTTGCTCCATATGCGCTTACTTTGCTCACTTTTGCGCTAACGCACTCTGGTTATTTAGATGCTTTGTACTTACGGTTGGCCGCGTGCGTTTTTTTGGCAGCCAAAAAATAAAAGTTATTGCAAACTGCACGAAGTTAACAAAAAGTTTGCGATTTTGCCAATTAAGCACATTTTTTTTTGAGTGCTACTGTTGTTTGATATTGCAGCATTTGGAATATGAGTGATACTAGGGATCAAATTTTGGAACAGATTAAATTGCAAGGCGATCTCGTACGTCAGCTGAAAGCATCGAAGGAGTCCAAAGAAAAGGTCAGAAACACAATATACAGCATTTGTTGACATACATATAAAATACAAACATACATATATATATACATACATAAATGCAAAGCCCCATTCTATGAATTTACGTACTTTGAAACAATTGCATTTATGCATTCGAGCGAGTCCTGCTGCATTCGCAATGTTAATTGTGTATTTCATCAGCTGTACACATGCATCATATTTTTTTTTTGGACACGCATCATGATGACATGACTCAGCTCAGCATTAGATATCCCCCATTTTGTGGTCTTTGGTGCGCTGGCAGCTCCTAAATGTGGAATTTCAGCTTTGTAATTAGATTGCACGCACATAACAGAGAGCTTAATTACCACCGATGGCAACAACAAACCACAAAGCACAACTTTCACATTTGCGTCTCTTTATTTCTGTTGTTGCTGTTGTGCACTCTCAAATGATATTATGAATCAGTTTGTCTCTTTCAAATTAAGTCGGTCAATCAGCATTTTACTTGTTCCCCTCCTCATCTGCTCGTTCACCTTTAATGACGTTTGATTTGCCCCTTTTTTACTGCCGAGAGTTATTTGTTGTTGTTAGTGTGTCTTTTTGATATTTACCAAGCAAGAAGAAGCAATGCAAAGCACAAAGCTACTTCGAACCTGCTTGACTACAAATATTGATGACGCTGCCTCCCTCTCCAATGTTACAGCAATTGTATCGATTGTGCTCAATGCAATCAAATTCTGATTCGATACATCGATATTTAAAACCGGGTTTAAATTGTTTTCAAATTTAAAATGGATTTTAGATTTGTACTTGATACTTAAACACAAAAACATGCATCACCTATTTTCCATTCTACAGACAACAAATTAACTTATTTCGTAATCAATGGGAAATTGTTTACAAATTGCAGAGTTAGAAAGTGCAAATTACAAATCTAATCGTTTTTTCCTCATTGTTGTTGTTGTCTATTAGGTTTGAAAAAAGTAATTGCAAATAAAGAAACGAAACTATTTCCACATTTAAAAGCAATCGAAATTATAAAAGTAAAAGTCAAAAACAAAATGTTGCGTTCGATTGGCCGCCAGTGGCGCTGTAGTGCTGCGTTTCCGTGCCCTTGCCTTGGCCCTGCCCTCCAGCAGCTGCCGCTGGCGCCATCTAGCGCGGGACGCGCCATGTCAACAACAAACGTTGGACAACAATTGAAAGCACAACAACAAGAACAATTACAAGATCAACAACAACAAGAAATACATAAGGTTAGCATCTAAAACTACGCACAAATCATTTAATCTGAAATTTTGTTATCCATTGCAGATCGATGAGGAGGTGTCGCGCCTGCTGGCTCTGAAGGCCACACTCGGCGGCGATGCCACGCCTGCCAACCAAAAGTTCACCCTGAAAACTCCGAAAGGTACGCGTGACTATGCGCCCCAGCAGATGACGCTACGACAGGGTGTACTGGACAAGATTGTTCAGGTGTTCAAGCGGCATGGCGGCGAGGCCATCGATACGCCCGTCTTTGAGCTAAAGGTGAGAAACGGGAACGGGAGAGCTATATCCGAAATCCTTAACTTTATAATCATATAACCATTTGCAGGAGGTGCTAACGGGCAAATACGGCGAGGACTCGAAGCTCATTTACGATCTGAAGGATCAGGGTGGTGAGATCTTATCAATGCGCTACGATCTGACCGTTCCACTGGCCCGCTATCTGGCAATGAACAAGATATCCAGCATTAAGCGCTATCACATCGCCAAGGTCTATCGGCGCGACAATCCAGCGATGACACGCGGTCGCTATCGCGAGTTCTACCAGTGTGATTTCGATATTGCCGGCACCTATGATCCGATGCTGGCGGATGCCGAGTGCGTTAAGATTGTCGCCGAAATACTGACGACTCTGGACATTGGTGACTATGTGATTAAGCTGAATCATCGCCAGCTACTCGACGGCATGTTTGAGGCATGCGGCGTGCCAGCAAACTGCTTCCGAGCCATCTGCTCTGCGGTCGACAAATTGGATAAGGTAACATTTGCAAATATATAAATATGTTAGAAATATATTTACATATTTATTGCAGTCACCCTGGGAGGATGTGCGGAAGGAGATGGTGGAGGAGAAGGGTCTGGATGGCGCCACGGCCGACAAAATCGGGGACTATGTGCGTCTCAGCGGGGGAGCCGACCTTGTTGAGCAGCTGCTGGCCGATCCTAAATTGAAAGCGGTTCCAAATGCAGTCAAGGGACTCACGGGCATGCAGCTGCTGCTCAAATACTGTGCACTCTTTGGACTTGAGCAGCGCATCAGCTTCGATTTGAGTCTGGCGCGCGGCCTCGACTACTATACGGGTGTCATCTACGAGGGTGTTCTCAAGGCGGATTCAAGCGCCGCTGGCTCACCAGCTAAATCGTCGCAGAATGGTGAGCAGGCGATGGAGCAGGGTGGCACCGTTGGCTCCGTGGCCGGTGGTGGTCGGTATGATAATCTGGTTGGCATGTTCGATCCTCGGGGCAAGGCTGTGCCCTGTGTGGGCGTCTCAATCGGCGTAGAACGCATCTTCTCAGTGCTGGAGGCTAAGTTTGCCGCCAGCAAGGTGAAGCTGCGGACCAGCGATGTTGAGGTGTATGTCGCATCCGCCCACAAGGGTTTGCACGAGCAGCGGCTGCGTGTGCTTAACCAGCTCTGGGATGCAGGCATCAAGGTGAGTGGCTGTTGTCAAGCATTGAAGATGAACCTTGTTATCCCTAACCCATTTGTATCCATGCGCAGGCGGAGCATTCTTACAAGCTGAATCCGAAGCTGTTGGCCCAGTTGCAGCACTGCGAGGAGCATCAAATACCCTTGGCCATTGTACTGGGCGACTCCGAGCTGGCTCAGGGAATCGTCAAGCTACGCGAGGTGACCACGCGGCAGGAGTCCAGTGTGCCGCTAGCCGAGCTGCCCGACGAGATTCGTCGCAGGCTGCAGAAATAGCTAAATTATCGATATAATCGGCAAATCCTCGCAACTTTCGATATTACAACTAAGATGCTAAGATTTTTGTTTTTTTTTTTGTGTTCACATCATTTGTCAATGCAGCAAATGTTTTGTATTTGCTCTCGTCTGCTGCGCCTTTGAGTGGAGGCATCCATGTGCTACTATGTTATACGAACTTACCATTTATTTGTGAGAATTAGTTATAGCCAATTTATACCAAAACTGAAGAATTCAAATAAACTGCAAAAGTATTCGCACTTAAACAAAAACAAACCTACCCATTTTGTATAAAAAAAAATATAATAAAAAACCATAACTTCTCCATAAGGGAGAAGTTATCTGGTTTCTTGCCTCAGGTTGAATTTCCTGTGCGGTGTCTTCACACAGGCTTCTTATATCTCTGGCAGGGAGCCGGTGCGGTTCATCGCAGAGGCAGGTGCCCAGAGTGGTCCTCTTAACTGTTGTTTCTCGCTAGATTTGTTTTTTTTTATATTTAAAATTTCCATTTGTGTATTTTTGTATGTGTGAGTTTTGTTATTAGTTAATAATTGTTATTGTTGTCTTTCTTGTTTTTTTTTTTAACTATTTATCTGATTTTTATAATCCTCTTTAAATTCATGACCTGCTTATAGTTTATAGGCATGTTGTACTATTATTATAATTATATTAAATTACGAAATCAAATACAAAGAAGACTAAAAAGTCAATACAGATATGTATTTATATCATACACATATTGTTATATAGTTAATCACAGTAATTTTATAATAACATAATTTGTTTGCATGCAATTGCAAATGATGATTTCATGATTTGAGGGGTTGTGTGCCTGGTTTACTGTATACTGTTAACTGTTTACTGTTAACTGTTAATTTGAACGCCAACTAGCTCCAATTGCAAGAAAAATATGTTTATCATCTGATGTGTTGTTGTTGTTGTTGTTGGTGGTGGTTTTTATTGTTGTTAACGCCAACGGCCCAGGGGGCCAGCAACTTTAACCGTGTATTTGGTTGTTCGCCTCCTGGCCTTGAGGAGCTGCTGCTGCTGCTGCTGTTGCTGCTCCTGCTCAATCATTTTAATCGCAGCCGGGCCGAGTGCCACATGGGGCATACCCGGATCAGGCGCAAGTTGGTGCAGCGGCAACACTTGACTCTTGGGCAAACACCGGAACGACGGCAGAGGGGCGTTCTTCTTCTCGTGGGCGAGATCCGTGTAGCCGAGCTTGCGCCGCTGCTGCGGCGTTATCTTGGTGCAATGGCACAGCTGGTGGATGCGCATCGCTCGCTCCAGATCAAAGATGCGATCGCAGAACTTGCACTGCTTGTTATCGGTTTTAGCTGCGGCCCTCTTAACGGTCTCCCGCATCCGACGTTCCCGGAAACGCACCTTGAAATCGTCGTCGTGGATGCGCCGATGCGCCCCCAACAGCGACTTAATGTGGAATCTGGCGCCGCACGAGCTGCAGCTGTAGGTGGGCCTGTTTAGCTGCTTAAGTGCGCCCACCCGGATGCGTCGATTCCCGACCCCCGTACCGTTCCCCTGTTGTAGTTGGTGCTCGAACTCCATCTGCAATTTGCGTACCTCATCCTCATCCTCATCCCCATCCACATCCTCTTCGTCATAGTCATCGTCATCTTCGCGTGGCGAGAGGCCGTTGCGACGGGGGGACTGCAACAGAGCTGCACACAGTTGTTAGACAATAGCTTAAATAAATAAATAGTACAGTGCACTAGCTAAACATTTTATGATTTCAATTGGGGTTCACAAAGAGTTTATCATTCAAAAACAAGAGTCGAAAATGCATTTTAAATTTAATAATTTGCATTCATTAGTTTCGTATTATAGAAGAGATTTGACAAATTCTAATGGGTTCTAATTGGAAACCAGCAAACTTAATTTGGATAACACTCACTGGGCATGGCTGGAGTCCTCATGCGTGGCATGTTTAATGCGCCTTCCTTAAATTTCGATGGCGATTTTTTTTTGTTAAGTTGCTCGCCCCGCTGAAGGTGGCTACTCCCGCTGCGTTCCCCTATGTCAAGTATGCATCCCTCGCTGGAACGCTTCCCGCGTAGTCTGGCAACGGAGAGATACTTCAATTTGTTCTCCAATGCTTTGCGGGCGTTTTCGACGTCTGTTTCTAAATTGTCGCACGAGGTCATTTTAGTGGCACGCTCAAATTTATTGAATTTGTTGTGTTTCATTTTGATTCATGGAGGCTTATTTGAACCTGTAACTCTTGTTGTTATTGTTGTAAACTGCGTAAGGAAATTTCTTTGAATATTTTTTTTTATATTTGTCTCACTCCTCCATTAATAAAATATAGAAGTAAGCACACCGTGAAATAAAATCCAAAGCATGTTTTATTCGGTTCGAACATTTTTAACTGTTGTTATTCCAGTGTATAAAAATATCGGAAAAACGAGCGTTAGTACACATAGCAAGGTGCAGATGGCGCTGCAGTTAGTATTTATATGATTTACTGCTAATATTTAGTATTTCCTAATTTACAAGCCTAAGCACTTGCAAAGTAATCTAGTTTCCAATTAAAAAGTCTTATATTGAACTCCAGGGAATTATTCACATTTCTGTGCAATTATGTTTTCTGAAAGAACATTTGCATCGATATGCGCTCTTGGCTCTTTGACTACGTACGCTGCTCGTTCTGCGCATCGCTTGCTCATTTTTGCGCTAACGCACTCGGGTTATTTACGTCAATGTTTCTTGCGGCTGGACGCGTGCATTTTTTTGTTGGCAGCCAATTAATCAAATTATTGAAAGCCGCGCGAAGTTACCAAAGACTAGAGATTAAATACACATATTGCCAATTGAACAAAGTTTTATTTAGTGGTACCGTTGTCGTTGGCGCTGTGGCATTTGGAATATGAGTGATACGCGATCTTGTGCGTCAACAGAAAGCGTCGAAGGAGTCCAACGAGAAGGTCAGCAAAACAATACATTATAAATGATGTGTGTGTGTGCGCATAGATGCAAACAATAATATTTGTATGCAGCATAAGTGGCACTTGTCAGGCGTTCATAGAGCCCTATCATACATACAAGCACTAACATACTAAGTATGTATGCACATACATTAGAACCCTGTTGCACTCGTAATGCTAATTATGTATTTCATCAGCCCTCATACATACAAACATTACACAGGGTCTCTCTCTTGTTTCGCGCTCTTCGCTACGTTGCAAGCTTTTCATTCGATTGTCCAATTCCAGCTCTGTAATTAGATTGCATGCACATAACAGAGAGCTCAATCGGTGGTAGTGTCGACAACAACAACAACAATAATAAAATAAAATAAAAAAAACAACAACATTCACATTCGCGTGCTGTTATTGTTGTTGCTGTTAAGCACTCGCAATTTATCCTGCAAATCAGAGCTTGTGACTCATTTGAAGACGGCCGTTCTATCAGTCCTTAAGCTTTTCACCCTTGCCGCCTCCTTCCTTCTCCTTCACCTGGAACCCTGTTGGGTTTGCCCTCCCCCTTTTTAATGCTGAATGCTATTTGTTGTTGTTATTGTGTTATTTCGTACTCACGACAGGCTGACTCACTGAGACAGCACATTGCTGCTTGAAACCGGCTTAGCAGCAAATGACAATGAAACGTTTTTCCCTTTTGTCGCATGTCACAGCAAATTGCATCATTATTGGCTATTTTATGCGTTTATTGCCTTCAAAAGCGGAATCAGCTGTTATTTTTAACGCTGTCGTCAACTGCTGTTCACATATCGATACATCGATATTTTAAAGCGGGTTTCAAATAGTGTCGATATTTGAAATGGTTATTTGAATTTTACATTATGATTTAGGGCAATATGAAAGAAATAAAATTCCAATTGGGGAGGGGTGTCTTAAAATCGTTTATCTTTTTTAATCAGCCTTTAAGTAAAACAAATTAAATGTCCCTGGCGTCTTGCTCAGGTGGTGGCAAGGCCGTCGCGGCGTCGCAGTTGGCAGTGATCCAATTTCGAGTTGCGATATCGAATTTCAAGTGAACAAAAGTGTCAAGTGTGTGTGTTTGAAAACATGTTTCATGCCCAAAATACATCAAGCAGTCAAGAAAAAAAAAGTCATGACCGGCGGTCAAAAGAACGCAATGATTTTGTAGTGTTGAAATTATCTTTCCGTTGACCTTATTGTTTCTTTCTCTTTTCTGCACACACACATACACACACTTCTACATGCAAACCACTAACATACACACAAAACATTTACTAATCGCAGAGATGGAAATAATGTAGAAATCACAGCTCTAATCGAAATTACTTTTTTTTTATTGTTGTTGCTTATTAGGTTTGAAAATGCAAAAATAGAGAAACAATTACAATATTTAAATGCAATCGAGAATTATAAGTTAAAACCAAAATGTTGCGTTCGATTGGCCGCCAGTGGCGCTGTAGTGCTGCGTTTCAGTGCCCTTGCCTTAGCCAGTGCGCCATCTAGCGCGAGACGCGCGATGTCAACAAAAAGCGTTGGACAACAATTGAAAGCACAACAACAGCAACAACAAGAGCAATTACAAGATCAACAACAAGAACAACAACAAATGCATAAGGTTAGCATCTAAGTGCACTATCCAAATAGACAAATCTACGCACAAATCATTTAATCTGAAATTTTGTTATCCATTGCAGATCGATGAGGAGGTGTCGCGCCTGCTGGCTCTGAAGGCCACACTCGGCGGCGATGCCACGCCTGTCAACCAAAAGTTCACCTTGAAAACTCCGAAAGGTACGCGTGACTATGCGCCCCAGCAGATGACGCTACGACAGGGTGTCCTGGACAAGATTGTTCAGGTGTTCAAGCGGCATGGTGGCGAGGCCATCGATACGCCCGTCTTTGAGCTAAAGGTGAGAAACGGGAACGGGAGAGCTATATCCGAAATCCTTAACTTTATAATCATATAACCATTTGCAGGAGGTGCTAACGGGCAAATACGGCGAGGACTCGAAGCTCATTTACGATCTGAAGGATCAGGGTGGTGAGATCTTATCAATGCGCTACGATCTGACCGTTCCACTGGCCCGCTATCTGGCAATGAACAAGATATCCAGCATTAAGCGCTATCACATCGCCAAGGTCTATCGGCGCGACAATCCAGCGATGACACGCGGTCGCTATCGCGAGTTCTACCAGTGTGATTTCGATATTGCCGGCACCTATGATCCGATGCTGGCGGATGCCGAGTGCGTTAAGATTGTCGCCGAAATACTGACTACTCTGGACATTGGTGACTATGTGATTAAGCTGAATCATCGCCAGCTACTCGACGGCATGTTTGAGGCATGCGGCGTGCCAGCAAACTGCTTCCGAGCCATCTGCTCTGCGGTCGACAAATTGGATAAGGTAACATTTGCAAATATATAAATATTTTAGAAATATATTTACATATTTATTGCAGTCACCCTGGGAGGATGTGCGGAAGGAGATGGTGGAGGAGAAGGGTCTGGATGGCGCCACGGCCGACAAAATCGGGGAATATGTGCGTCTCAGCGGGGGAGCCGACCTTGTTGAGCAGCTGCTGGCCGATCCTAAATTGAAAGCGGTTCCAAATGCAGTCAAGGGACTCACGGGCATGCAGCTGCTGCTCAAATACTGTGCACTCTTTGGACTTGAGCAGCGCATCAGCTTCGATTTGAGTCTGGCGCGCGGCCTCGACTACTATACGGGTGTCATCTACGAGGGTGTTCTCAAGGCGGATTCAAGCGCCGCTGGCTCACCAGCTAAATCGTCGCAGAATGGCGAGCAGGCGATGGAGCAGGGTGGCACCGTTGGCTCCGTGGCCGGTGGTGGTCGGTATGATAATCTGGTTGGCATGTTCGATCCTCGCGGCAAGGCTGTGCCCTGTGTGGGCGTCTCAATCGGCGTAGAACGCATCTTCTCAGTGCTGGAGGCTAAGTTTGCCGCCAGCAAGGTGAAGCTACGGACCAGCGATGTTGAGGTGTATGTCGCATCCGCCCACAAGGGTTTGCACGAGCAGCGGCTGCGTGTGCTTAACCAGCTCTGGGATGCAGGCATCAAGGTGAGTGGCTGTTGTCAAGCATTGAAGATGAACCTTGTTATCCCTAACCCATTTGTATCCATGCGCAGGCGGAGCATTCTTACAAGCTGAATCCGAAGCTGTTGGCCCAGTTGCAGCACTGCGAGGAGCATCAAATACCCTTGGCCATTGTACTGGGCGACTCCGAGCTGGCTCAGGGAATCGTCAAGCTACGCGAGGTGACCACGCGGCAGGAGTCCAGTGTGCCGCTAGCCGAGCTGCCCGACGAGATTCGTCGCAGGCTGCAGAAATAGCTAAATTATCGATATAATCGGCAAATCCTCGCAACTTTCGATATTACAACTAAGATGCTAAGATTTTTGTTTTTTTTTTGTGTTCACATCATTTGTCAATGCAGCAAATGTTTTGTATTTGCTCTCGTCTGCTGCGCCTTTGAGTGGAGGCATCCATGTGCTACTATGTTATACGAACTTACCATTTATTTGTGAGAATTAGTTATAGCCAATTTATACCAAAACTGAAGAATTCAAATAAACTGCAAAAGTATTCGCACTTATACAAAATCTACGTATTATCTGTAATTGTACATTTTAAATTCCACAGGTGATTTCTAGTTTGCTCGAAGGTCTAGTTTCCTACACAGCATATTTTGTAAATTTATTTTTGTATATTTCATAAATCAATTTAATAGGTTTTCATAATACACAAAGAGAATCAGGGTTTAATTATGATTCGTATATATAATTATTGGTGGTTGAATCATTTTTCATTTGCTCCAACTGTAGTTAAGTTGGTTAATGTATTGTTATAATTTATATATAATAAATATATATGTGAGAAATTTGTGTGCTTGACAAAAATCGATTAGTTGAGCGATTGTAAGTGGTGGACTTGAACAGCCACAATAATCAGTATTTTGCTCTTATATTTGCAGTGCCGGCCAGGCGACGTTGAGAAGGTGAAGGAGTCGCAGAAGGAGAACAAGAAACTCCAAACTTGCACCAGAAGAAAGAGCTACAACAATTGATTGGTTTAGCAAAACAACAGGATGCCGGAGACACTGCCAGCAACGGCAACGGTGAGCGCCAGCAGCATCGATTGTACAGTTGCTGTGCTGAAGGTACCCACGCCCACCATGCAGATGCCTGAGGCGTGCAATCTGCAGAGCTTGGGCCTCATCATGGAGCCGAACAACATTAATATCGAACTAAATCCTGCGGCAACAACGTCGGCCTTTAAGGTGAGTACACAAACCATAGCTGATAGTTTGTCAGAGAAGTTAACTCCGGAATGGAAAATTCCGGGAAAGTGAAACCATAGCGGAAGATTCATGATCAACTCATCATTAATAATTGAATAATCAATGCAAAAGTGTGTTTTTTTTTATCAATTTCTGATTATATAAATAATTCTATATCTACTGAGCAGTCAGTCAATTTAAAGACTTTACGATTGTCATTATTTATTTATTGAATGTCAACTAATGTCGGTAAGCACGAAAAAATACCGAAAGTAGAAAGTAAACTTAATAAAATTTAATATTTAAATTTAAATGATTTAATAAGAAATATTTACAAGATTTCTTGGGATATTTAAATGCAAAGTGTTGCAACATTTGTTACATGAATGGGGGAAACCCCAGAGAAAAAAAAAACCAAATCAGACCAAAAACCAATGGTTAGAAGGAACTAGTGGTTGCCCTACCACAAATGCAAATAAGTTATTCACAAGACAATACGTTTAATATAGAGGTCTTGATGATAGGAATAGAGGGCTCTCAATTGATATATATGATAATGTCTATTTGAATTATTACAGAGTATTTGAGAAGGTTCGGGCAAGGAATAATTAGTAGTAAAGTAGTAAAAAAGTTAAGAATAAATGGGAGGAGGGAACCAAAAATGTTATTTGGCTCAACAAAGGAATTATCATATATGTACATATGTATATAATCCACCAAAACATTCAATTTTGCCAAGAAATGAAACTATTGAAATGATATCTTTTTGGCAGAGAGTTGAAAGGAAAACAAAGTACATAAATTTGTTTAAATTGTTTATAATTACTTTAATATATTGTTGTTTTGATACAATGTCTGACAACGATTGTACTTCAATTTAATATCCAATTTCTATAATTAATAAATGACATTTGTAGTTTTCAAGCTTGCTTTTAATTCTTTACTTTTTTACTTTAATTTTGGAACGTTTCACGTTCTTTATAAACAAGAAAGGACAGTTATCATATCCATTGTAAACCAGAGTTAATGTCCTGAGATCTAGTCAATCAAGTAAGTAAGTTGGACGAGTTAGTCGCGTCTTGAGTGACCGAAGCAAAAAGTCAGATATATGCAAAATTTCATCAAGATGTGAGGGAATTCAACATAGTCAACAAATTTGGTGTATGAAAAGAAAACAGACACACAGACGGACACGGCTATATCGACTCGGCTAGGATATATACTCCTTATCACAAAATAATAATACGCTCCACAAAAGAGAAAAAAACAAATAGCAAATTAATCTCGAGCTTCGAAAAAGTTTACTTGCAGTTTTCTGCAAATGTTCATAGCGAGCAAAAAAAATATAAATATCATTTTTTTTTTTTTTTTACTATTATTTTTGAGTTGTACTAATCGATCTGAAAATGTATCTCCCTTGTCGGTTGTTATTTTTTTTTATTTTTTTTTTTTCATCATTTTGTGCGTTGCGTAATTTAATTATGCACACGAAAATGTCAAACGTTCCCGGCGACGGCGACGGCGGCGGCGGCGGCGGCTGCTCGCATCGTTTTCACACTCGAATTGAGTTCTGCCCTCCACCGATGGCTCGTCCTGGCTGCTACTCATGCTGATGCTGCTGCTGCTGCTGCTGCTCATGCTAATGCTGCTGCTGCTGCTGCCGATGCTGCTGCTGCTGATGCTGCTCATGCTGATGCTGCTGCTGCTGATGCTGCTGCTGCTGCTGCTGATGCTGCTGCTTCTGCTTCTGTGGTCGCCGCATTTTTCATGCTTCAGTGCGTACAATTTGGACCATGAGCAGGAGGGGGGGGAGGGTGGACTGGGGGAAGAGCCGTCTCATTCAAATGACCTAACCCGGGATGCGTTGCTGAGTTTGACAGGCAGGCAAACTGGTAGGCAGGCGACTTTGACTAATACAGTTTTAATATACAATTCATTTAATTTTTGTTTCATTTCGACTGCCCAACATTTTGTTAGTTCTTTTTTTTGTTTTTGTTCTGTCCTCGCTATTGTTGTTGTTGTTGTTGTTGTAGTTCATGTGTCATCCTTTGCCATCTTCGTTGTCTTTGTCGCTGACATGTCACTGTGTAGTCACAGTGGTTCCAATACTATTGTCGCTCTCTGCAAAGCAAATTTAATAATGCAATTATTTCCACGAATCAATTCTAAATTTCCAGACTTCTCGGAATAACACGAGTTCATAGTCCATATTCATCTAAATGCTAAAATTATTGAATATTTGCTATGTTTTTCTTAACTGAAAAGAAGTCTTTGTGAAATGAACACAACAATAATTGTAATACACTCTAAAATATTATAATAATGCTATGAAAGGTGGTTTTTTAAGAAATAGTTAAAAATATATACTAAAATATTCATCTAATGTGCACTGAAAATAGTTCAAAATATATTTTCTAATTGTATCTGATGATTAATAATCTTATACAGGGTGTTCAACACGGGTTGAGAGCATCAAAACGCGCTCACCTACATATTTTAATGAAAATAAATAATTTGCATAGATTTCGATATTTGATACACATTTGACCACTGTGCGGCGGCTTTGCTGTCGCTTTTTCTTTACACTCTGGTGGTGGAACTGGGTTTGCGGGATTGCCCTTCATACTTGGATGACGTGGCTCTGCAGTTTAACTCTCAATGCATGTGTGTGTGTGTGTGTGTGTGTGTGTGTGTGTCTCCCAATGTGCGTGTGTGTGTGTGCGTGTGTGTGTGTGCAGTGATTTGTTGTAGGGCTGCAGGGTGCACTTCAAATGCGCGGCTTGTTTGTCAGCACCAGCTATAGTCACCCGTTTGCTGGCGAGGGAGAAGCCAAGCGCAAAGGCAAGGGCAAGGTGAGGGGTGAGGGGTGTGGGGTGTGGGGTGTGGGGTGAGGAGTGTGGGGTGCGGTGCAGAGAACGTTTGCCAGCGGCAGAGCAGTCAACCAGCTAGTTGAGCTGATATCATTCAATGCTTCTAATTTACGGATTAATGAAGGCGCAATTTTACATATTGAATTTGTTGGTTGTGCGCTCAACTCGATCGTGGGAAGCGATTAGTGGCAATGGCAGTGGCAGTGGCGGCACTGCCATTGCTGTCCCCCCCCCCCCTCCTTGTGCGGAATTGTTGACTATTCTTTTTACATTTTTGGGCTGGCATTGATGGATTGCCACATAAATTTGTGATTTGCTAAGCTTCATTTTCCATTTTCATTGCAACCAAATATGCACAAAAGCACAAACATAATTTGTATGAATATTTATGAACAAACGCAGTGTATGTATGTGTGTATGTATATATGTATATATGTATGTATGGATGGATGTATGTTTTTATGTATGTAATGTATGATTGTACTTCAGGTCGTTGGCTGAACCATTTAGTGGCGTGGACAGGGGGTGTGGTGCGGGGAGCCCACACCTTCGGGACTGGCGTCGTGTGAAAAGTAATGTGTGTTGTCCTAGGTTGGAACTGCCGCATAATTTGCATAATATCCAGTGTATCCCGAGTGGAGAGAACCACGAACCACCGAATTGTTAGTTCGGCAAACTGAATTTGATGGGTTGAATACCACCAATTCATATGCACTAAAATGCATTTTTTTGTTTATTGATGCTATACAAATTGTAAGCTTTGGCAGTAAATGCTTTGAATCTAATATTTTTAATATATACGAACATTGTGTTCAATGAAATCGGTAAAGGGTATATTATAATTTCTTTATTTGCAAATTTAAGCTGTAAATAAAACAATTGCTTTGAGCTAATCATTTATTTATCTAACATTAGATTTGACCAAAGTTATTGTTAAAAAGAACAGAATCATTGATTAATTCGCCCAAAGAACCAATATTCGTAACTCTTTCAACTTGAAACGCAATTGAAAGTTGAATTTTCGCTAAAGCCGCTTTAGATCGACTATCTTCCGGCCCGCTTCAACGTTAAGCTTCAATTTTCCAATTCACAGTTCAACGCCTCCAAAAAAGGCACCAAAGTCAGCTGCTTAGTGCAAACACTAATAATATTAATAACGATAATCGTGATGAAAATGAATCTGCCAATCCGATTTCCAGTCATAAATACGCAACGCAACGCACTCGCTTGCCGCTTACCGCTTACCGCTCACCAAGATCCATTGATTCGTATCTTTCCTAATCGAGTGAGTGCAACAGAGACAGACAAAAAGAGAGAGAGAGAGTGAGAGCGAGCATTCCAGTGGCGGGGCACGCGTCGCCAGTTGCTTATCTTGGGTGACCAGCACGCCACGTGCAATTTCCAATTCCAATTCCAATTCCTGAATTCCATTCATAGTTTTTGGCACGTATGCATGTGTGTAGGTATTGTGTGTGTTGTACGACCAGCAGCAACAACGGGTGGCGGGGTGTAAGTGTCGAGAGAGAGCGAGGGGATGGGGGGGAAAAACTGTTGCAGGGACCAAACAACCAAACAATTTGCGTGCAATCGTTAGCGTTGCGTTTTTAATGACTTTCTCGTTTCAGTTCTGTCGGCGCATTGCATTTAATTCGATTATGATCCCTGTGCCCAGTCGTCCCCAGTTCCAATACCATTTAGCACGGGGTAGCTTTAGGTTAGTGATGGACGCGTGAGCCATCAACCACAAATTGGAAGCACGCACGACAGCATCTTTGAAACACGACACGCGCTACTGTTCGCCAACACTCATTCACAACTTTACACATCCAGATATATATGTACATATTTTTGCCCATCTTTTATTCCATAATTTTATTAACATTATTTAGTAACTTTGAGCTACTATAACAGTTTTTAGCTTTAAGTGGGCACGTGCTGTGAAAAAAAATACAGAACACGCACTCATCACTACTTCAAAGCAATTGAAAAGAAACCGTAAGTGGAGCACTGCACATCTTCCAGGCGTGCGTATATATGTACATACATATGTATATGGTGTATGTGTGTGCTCGCCCAAGTACAACTAATGTGGGTGTTAACGGTGTGTTAAGTGATTTTGCCATTTGTAAAATCAAACAATTGCGAAAGCCGCTGCGATAACTATCGATGTCGATGTCCCTGTCGATGTCAGCGCACGTTTTGCCCATATTTCAAATGCTCAAGTTGAAACTTTTGATATCCGTTCCGTTCCGTTTTAAAATTCTTGCAATAGTACGTGCGTGTGCGCGACCATACGAAAAGTATCGACTTACGTTTTCTTTTATGGTTTTACGTTCTGCTGCTCTTCTGCTTTGGCGCGCCAGTTGCCAGGGCTGACAAACAGCTTGCGCGCGTGAACAGTTTGAACAATGCAAATTGAGAATGAAGAACTTTTTTTTTACAAATACAAATCCAAACATACATACCATATTTTTATATGTCATATGTCTGTGTGTGTGTGTGTGTGAGTGTGTGTGTGTCAGCCATTTATTATAATGCGCCCACTGTCGTCCCTTGTCACTCTCTCCATGGGCCGGCTTTGGCTAATGAAAACTAAAAACTTCAATTACCAAAAGCGAAATAATGCGTTTTTAAACCCAAAAATGTTAGAACAGTAGCAAGAAATTGTGATAGATGAGGGTATGGCAAATGCTTTTTACGGGCCACTTGTTTGTCCCTGGGCTGCTTATAAACAAAGAGTTAACCGAAAAGCACAAGAAAATAGCAATAAATCAGTGTAAACAACAAACACACATACATTCGTATAAGCGCGTACGAATAGTAAAGTAATGCAATCTAAAAGAAAGAGAACCGAAAGGGTTTCGATTGTTGTGTTTTGTCGGACTTTCCATTAAATTTCCCAACGGGGTGATTATTTAAAATTGTGCAACGCATAAATAGCAAACCAAGCGAAGACAGCGGCCCAGCGCAGCTGTGTATTTGTGTGTATGTGCGCGCGCGATATAATTGTTGCCAACATTTTGTTATCCAAGTGGTTTTTTGAACAGCAAACTTAAATGCGCGCGCTAAAGCTACTCGATGCCTGCGAACGATACTCAGCTGTCTTTTTTTTTTTTTTTGCTTCGCAATTCGCCACTGGAAGAGATCACAGTGGAAAGGGCACTCCCGAAACGAGATCAGCTGTTTATTTCACAAAGTACATTGTTCAAATAACATACTTATATATTTTACTAAATCATGGACTTAATTACAAAAAAAAAAATAAATAAATTGTATTTATAATATTGCGAATTTAAACAAAATGAATGATGGCGATTAAGATTTTGTATTAATTGAATTGAGGGAATACGCCTATTATGTATCGATATTTGGCGGTCACAGGGTGTGCCCTCACTCAATTAGTATCTGCGTGAATTCTGTTCAAAAGCTGCGCCATCAGAATGTCAAGCGTTGTGAAAAAAGAAAAGAAGATCGCTGATTCGTCGGGGGCAGATGAAAGCGTTGAAAACGCAACGCCCCAACTTGAGCACCTAATGTCCATGGGTTATCCGGCAAGCGAGGCACGCGCTGCGCTCAACCATGCCGATAACAATCTCAACCTGGCCGTACAATATATGGTTGAGGGCGACGATGGAGCCGATGAAGATGAGCAGGTTTCCAATGCGCGGCTGCGACGTCGCGCTCTTCGCTGCTGCAAGAAGCTGAACGAATCTCTCATGGATAATCCGGCCATAAACGATTATACCATTGCGGCACTGATGAAGGATCCACAGTGTGCAGAAGCACTGCGCGAAATGGTTAAAAACCACAGTGGACAGATTTTGGCGTCCATGCTGGAATCCACAGCCGATGAGGGGCATTAGAAGCTGAAGGAGGCGCATAAGCTAGCTATTAAATCACCTCCTGATGCGATGTACTCTCCAAAGTAGATATTAAATAAAGGTAAAAAAAAAAAAAAAAAAGTACGCTTTTTGGTGTTGTTGTTTTTGGCTTTTGGTTTATGTTCTGGCGCCGGTCAAGCCACCCTTTTGTTTTTTCTTTCTTTTTGGGTGTATGTGTGTGTGTGTGTTCTTTTTCCCGTTACTTTGCAGCGGTGTTTTGTATTTCGGGCACTGTTAAGCGCGTCAACCCTTTTGGCTTGATGATTAATGATCGTTTTTTATATTTTGTTTTACTTGCTGCTGCTGTTTTGGTACTGATTTCAATTTAGCGCTTGCCGTTACCAATTTACCCTAACCGAGCGCATTCCATTTACTGTTCCATGCAGCCGGCGCATCTGTATACATCTTATACGTATATATATAGATATATATATATATATATATTTTATGGAATAAAATGTGTTTTGTTCCATTATCTAATATACAGTAGGGAAATTAATATTTGCTGGATATTTTTATGGAATGTACATATAAAGCTATACATGATACAGGTACGTCAGTATGTGTTTGCGGCATGTGCATATTCCTTTTTGCAACAGATGAAGAGCATTTGGGGTTGGGCGCAATGGTTCGCATGAGGCTTTCTTCATTTCTTTTTTCTGTTGAAAATTCTAATTAATTTTGACGGTTGCAACCGTTTGCAGTGTCAACCACAGCCACGTCACAGGCACTGCTGCCGGTGCCGGTGCCGTTGCCGGTGCCGTTGTCAACCGCTTATCAGCCATTTGATCGGCGTTGCGGCGTACCGCAA
This sequence comes from Drosophila anomalipes, assembly GCA_035041615.1. Classification (NCBI taxonomy): domain Eukaryota; kingdom Metazoa; phylum Arthropoda; class Insecta; order Diptera; family Drosophilidae; genus Drosophila; species Drosophila anomalipes. The sequence continues at coordinate 8,098,186 of JAWNKZ010000254.1, forward strand.
AATGCGACAGCAACAACGACGGCGACAACCCTTGACGCGCGTAGGCGTCGCCCTATCATTTATCATGGGTTGCAAATGCGCTCTGCCACTGCCACTGCCGCTGCCGCTTAAAAGTGGCCGTAGCTGAGCTCAAGCAATGGCAATTTTAAAGTGCATTGCGCACCCGTTCCCTTTTCACAGTCACAGCTAATAAATTATGTATTGGAATTGGATATCGTTGTTGCTGCTGCTGCTGCTGCTGCTGCTGTTTGCCACACAATGCAACGCAATTAGACGCGCTGAAAGCGCTGCGCTTCTCTCATGCACAAATCCAATTCACGCTCAGCCAAACTCAGCCGAAATGCTGCTGAAAATGCGCAAGTTTGTCAATTGGCTGATGCTGATGCATATTGATGATTTCATATTACATATTAACAATGGCAATCAATATGTTGACAACAAACGGATATAATTATTGCAACAACAGTAACGAAAATGTTAACCAAAGAAAAAGAATTAAATATAAGCATATCTACACACACACACACATACATAAATACATACATACACACACACACAAATACATACATACATACATATATAAATACATAAAAGTAAATATGCAAATGAATTGGCAAGTTGAAGACGTTGTTGCAGAAGATGCTGCCGGCAGTGTCTGAGCTCGTTGACAGGGCATCCTGAAAAAGTAAGCCTGATTAAAGTACATATGTATAGAATGGAGTGCGCTCCTCACACGAGCAGGAAACTTTCGATCCGCATTTAAAGAAGGCTTCAGCTAACTCGACGTGTTATTGTTATTACAATATTTAAAAACGATATTTTAATAACAATGCATTTCTGTCATTAAACAGAAGTTGTCATTCCTTAATTAAACAAATAACAGTTGATCTAATGAACTAATATAATGCAAAATAAGAATAAAATTTATTCCAGGCAGTAATTTTTCAGTGTTTTGTAAAGGAATTTCAACCAATTAAAGGTACCCAAAACTGGTTCTGAAGTGCTTTCGTAAGCAATTAGAGACAATTTCGACTGTTTCCAACACGGATTATCTTGGCGATGTGCGGTGAAAACGCGTACAAAGAAATCCCACAAGTAAATCGGAAAAATTCGAGTGGAAATTTTTACATATTTACATATGTATGTAAGTGGGAGCGTTGAGAACCGCATCGTTGCTTCCGATTTGTATTTGCACAAGCGCTTAATTGTGTATAAAAAAAAAGAAAAGGGGAAGCGATGTCCTATGTCCTGGCCAGCAAGCAGCTGTTGAGGTCTGCCAATTAATAGATGAAAATGGATTTGTGGAAGAAATATGCGTTGCCATTTGCATGCGCAACAGCAACAAAAGCAACAGCAACAACAGCAACAACAACAACAAACAGCAACAACACAAGCAGCAGCTACAATGCGTGCTACTGACAAGCCCCGACCAGAGACAATTAGGCAATTATTTGCGCAAAGGATCAAAACCAAAACAAAAAGCATCGCCAGCGTCTGTCTGTCTGCTGCGTCTGCAGCGTCTGCTGTGCTGCGTGTTGTCTCTTCTCGTTCTCATTCTCATTCTCTTTCTCATTCTCTTTCTCTTTCTTTCGCTCGCACACACACACACATACACACACACGCTGGCGCGCTCTTGTGGGAAAGCACACAGTGTGGCCGAATTCCAGAGCGCCGTTTCATTCCGTTTCGTTTTGGTTTGGCTTGTTTTGTTTTGTTGTGTTTTGTTTTGTTTTGTGTTGCGTTTCGTTTCGTTTGTGTTCGAGTTTGCTTTTAATTGAACATGAGCAATTAGCGTGCAATTTGTTTCGCTCGCAAAAATGCTAACGGTAATCGCAGCCCATCAGCTCCCCCTGGCCGGGGTTCCACTCTCAGGCATCAGCTTCACGTGTGCCACGTGTTTTCTTTCAGGCCCGGCCCGAAAAACGCACTTGAGTAGAATTAATTTTAAATGCTGCGCTGCACGCGGCTAAGTGATTATGCCAAGCCATAGGAACACCATACCATACCATACCATACCATACCATACCATACCATACCATACCGAGACCATGTCATTCCATCCACCTAAGCATTTTCTCGCTCTCTCGCATGTTTAATTATAATTAAAAAGCCTTAGCTCATCGCTTAACTCTCACACACACACACACACACACACACACACAGCCCTGCTCACACACTGCTTCATTTCTGTACCGTTTGCACATGCTTCAAACATAACATCAGCCCCATCATAGACATTAAAATGGTTAATTGAGTGCTTAGTGGCCGGGCTTCGACTTGCAGCAGCCGCAGAATCTTGAACTCATCTGCCTTGGCGATTGTCAGGGCCAGAGAGCCATGCACTCCATAATATTAATTATTTTAATTGAAATGTTCATTATTTTACATCTAATTTAGCGCTGGATGCGTGTGCGACCCCCTCACCCATCACCCCTCACCCCTCGCCCCTCAACCGTTGCCCAACCAACAGCACACCACCCCGTTCACCGACCATCGAGCTATGCTTCGGCTCAAAAATACCAAGTTCAGATCAGTGCTTGGACAGGACGAATCCTGTGTACAATGCTCATATGCTTTTAAGCTTTCACTTTGAGGTCGACTGTGCACAGTGGGCCATGACTGACCCAAATCTAAATCAAAATGAGCCGTGAATAATGATCATTTTCACTTGTTTTAATAAAGGGGTAAAGATTACATTTACATTTTTCACCAAACAACTCAACCGATAATGTTTACCACAAAAAAAAAATTAATAAATAATGATGATTATATATATGATATATACATATTTTATTTTTTAATAGAAATAATAATCAAACTGACACTGGCTTGTTGGTTACGATTAGCATTTGAATTCCACTGTGCCCACTGTGCCCACTGTGCCCACTGCCAACGTTTATTTCATTTTTGGGGGTTGCTGCATTTGGCGCGGGGCTTATTATAAATTTTTAATTGGCTTTTTATATATGAATAATGCTGCTCTTTGCCAGCAGTCGTCCTGCCAAGGGGATGCAGTCCAGGGGGTTGCGGTACATTCGTTCTGTTTCTAGCCAGCCTCTCTCTCTGTGCGTGTGTGTGTGTCCTGGGTGCGTGTGCTATGCTTATCCTAAGTAGTTTGAGCCTATTATTTATGCAGCCAATTCATTATGTGGTTGTCCACGGGTAATGCGTTTCACTCTACAACATTTTCGTATTTTTATTCTATTATTTTTGTTGTTTATTTTTATTATTTCTTTTTTTTTTTACAACAAATTTGTTATGGACTCGCTGAAGAAGGGGTTGCTGCAATGCTGGCAGATAGAGAGCGGTATATCTGTGAAGTTGGTTGGTAAACCGACAAGAATCAAATCAGTCCGAGGTGCAAAATAATAAATGGCTAAATGACAACAACAACAACAACAACAACAACAACAGCAGCAGCAGCAACATTGCAACCAACCCCGTTAAAATAGTCCGAGTCAAATCAAAAATTACATTTTTGTTAACTCATTAGAGACGTGACGACGAAAGCGGTGCTTTGAAAAGGGTTTGTCATTTAATTAAAAATGATAATACAAAAGAAAAGAACGAGAAAAGTGTGACAGCAAAAGCAAAAGCAAAAGACAACTGCGAATTGGCTTGAATTTCGTTGTAAACAAAACATATTTACTCTATTTAAGCAGCGCCTGGCTCCACCTACAGCCAGCCTCGGTTAACAGTGCGCTGCTCCTACGCTGCACAGGTGTGGTGCGCCTAACAGCGCGCTGTTAACGGACTGGCGGTCCTGCTGCGACTGCTACCCTCGTTGGCCGGCACCTGCGATAGGCGGCTGGCAGCCAAGTGCCAGAACGACTGGCATCCAATCACAGCGAAGCTCCAAAAGCATATCAGTACAAACACGAAAAAAATAGCAATCAACCAAATACAAGAAAACCTCCCCCCTCCCACACACACACACACACACACACACACACACAGACACACATACAATCAGGGGCAGCAGAGTGAAAATGCGCAAAAGCCAAAACAACCCTCGCAGCAGCTATCGCAGTCGCAGTCGCAGCCACAGCAACAGCAGTGGCAGCCGCAGCAGCAAATGCCGGTCTCAGCGGCAGCAACAGCAGCTGATAAGCCAGCGAGAGCGAGAGAGCGTCAGAGCGCAACCACCTTAACAGCCATAGCAATAGCCGTATCCGTAGCAGCAGCAGCAGCAGCAATAGCAACAGCAACAGCAGCAGCAGCAGCAGAGGAACACAAAACAACAACAACAGCACAGTTTTGCCGCTTTTAGGTTTTCATTCATGCAGCCTCGTCGCATTCGTCAAGTGAACTTCGGCGCTGGCGGTCGTGTGTGCGCGCAGTAGAAGCAGCAAGAGCAGCAATAGCAACAAACTAACAGCAAACGTTACGTTACGTTACGTTGCGTTACGTTACGCGAAATACGAATTATTATTTGTTGTGTACAAAGTGCGATGCGCATTGTTTATTAATTCAAATTAAGCAAAATACAAAAATTTCTTATTTTTTACATTTTTTTTGTTGCCTATGATATTTACGCAAGTGTGTGTAGAATGTGCATATGAGTGTGTGCCACAACTGCACAACGGAAGCAACAACACTAACACCGCCACCAACAACAGCAACAACGACAACAACAACAACGACAACAACAGCTGTGTGCGTGTGCGTGTACGCCCCCCACAAGCCGTCCCCTCCCCAAACCCTCCCCCTGTGGGGCAATTATTTACAAAATATGTACGCAAATTTACGAGCTAACTAATTGAGTCGAATTCAGTTCGCAGTTCGCAGTTCGCGTGTGTTTTGTGCTTAGTGTTTTGTGTTTTGAGTGTGTTGTTGCAGGTGTCGACGGTCATTGGTTCGCTCTCTCGCACTCGCACTCGCACTCTCGATCTCGATCTCGATCTGACAGTTATTTCGTCACTCGCTCTCGCTCTCGCTTTCGCTATCGCTCTGGCTGTCTCGCACTCCTGGCGTGTTGGCGCTGATCTTGGCTCGTTGGCAGCGCCTTCTTCTCGCCATCTGTACTAATTCAATCAACGGTAAATCAATCGCGCATACGACTCTCACGCAAACGGCTCTCAACTCCCACTCTCTCTCTCTCTATCTTTCTCTCTCTCTCTCTGTGTTTGTTTGCTGTGTATATCGCTCTCTCCCTGTCGCTCTGCACGTGTGCAAGCAGCAGAAACTTTCATGCGTTTAGTGCGACTATTAAAATTCGCACTCAATTAGCGCAGTGGGCAGCAGCAGCAGCAGCAGCAACAACAATTGAAAGCATAAACAAAACAAAACAAAGCAAAACAAACGAAACGAACACAACAACAACAACAACAACAACAATAGCAACCACATTCCTGTGCGCAAATTGTACAACAAACAACGCTAAATAAATACAAGAAAAATCAAGAAAATTTAGCAAAAACAAGAAAAAATACAAATAAAAAAAGAAAAAGAAAAAAAAGGAAAAGGAAAGAAGGCTTTCTGCAAGAAGCGAAGAGGAGACGCAGACGGAGACGAATACAAGAAGAACCACAAACCGATTGTGCCAGCGCCATAAAGAAGAAAATACCCCCGTTAAACGCTGCCGTCGCCGCCGCCGCCGCTGCCGCCGCCGCCGCACACCCCCCGTTTCTTCGAGCCCACTCTCGCAGCAAGAAAAGCAACAATTTTCTGCATATGTAAGTCGAAACTTTTGTGCTGCGATCCTTTTAATTAGTTTACTTTTAGTTTCTGCTGCTTCTGTTGTTTATTTTTGCCATTTGTTTTAATTAACGTTGACTGCATTTGGCAGTCGCTGCAGAACACACAAGCAAACTGACCGAGAGACCCAAGAACGGCAACAACAACAACAGCAGCAACAACAACAGCAACAACAAAACACAAATCTTTTTTGTTAACTGCATCAGTTTCAAGTTTCACTTACAAAAACAACAGCCGCTGAAGAGACACAACAAAAATATGACATATATATATATATATATAGTTAAAGTGTGTGTGTGTGTGTGTACATGAGTTGTATCAAATCAGTCATAGACAAAATACAAAAGCTAATTTTTTTAACCGAATATTGGGGAAACAATAAACCCTGTAAATTCGCAAGAAACAAACTGCGCCTCCACAAAACTTTTATGATGCCGATCTTAGACAGATCTTTAACAGACTTGTTTACAAATATAACAATCTGTTTTTTTTTCATTCCAAAATACGCTAGCCAATTACTGACAATTAAACATGATTTTTTTTTTAAATCTTTTTTACTAATTATTAACAATTCCCATACTTTTCATCATAGACAATTATTATTATTTGCTTCAAAAAGAAAACATTTACGAATCTGCATAACTGAAAAACTCAAGTTTAACATTAACACTTAAACAGCCTGATTTTCTTAATTGAAAATATTCACGTGGATATATCCAATATCTGTACAAAACATGCTGCATAGATCAAGAAAATAGTGTATAGAAAATGCTTAAAACTGAAATTGGTTTTCACCGCCATCCAAGCATTGAAGCAGTTTCAGTTTTGTCCAATTTGAAAATAATTCTATGCAAGAATAAAAAAAGCAAATCAAATTTATATTAAACGAAATAATTTATTTTTCAATTTTGGAAAATGCACGACTCCCAACAAGGCTCCTTGAATATATCAATCAAATTTGTTTTAAGCCAAATCGTATTTGTCAAAATGATTGTGGTGCATGGTTGAATATATGGTTAATATAGTTTATATATATATAATATATATATATATAATATAGTGTTTCGCGTCGGTCTCACGCCTTCGCAAGGACTCTTTGTAAGCAAACAATTGATCAACGCTGCTCGCTCAACTCAATGCTTGCCTTGGTCTTCCTGGTCTCTGAAGACAATTGCAGAAACTGCTTAAGCTTCTTCTTGCTTGGCTCCAGTTGCCAGCCAGCCAGCTTAATTAGTCACATCCAATTGCAAATTTTACGCAATTTACAACAGTTAACTCTACAACTCCCCCTCCGCTCCTCCCCTTGCTCCATTTCTCTTCGGAGAGTGCGTTTCTCTCTGTTCTGCTCTGCTCTGCTCTGCGCTGCTCTGCTTTGCTCTGCTCTGCTCTGCGCTGCGCTGTTGGCTGAGTTGGTTGTTGTCAGTCAAGCAGCCCATTAATGCCAAATGCGTGTCTGTCAAGTTATAAGCTCAGTCGCTGGGCGTCTCGCTTCTTTTTGGAGCGTGCAAAGTGGAGGTGCAAAAATAAGACACGAACAAAGAAAAGAAAAGAAAAGAAAAGACAAAAAAAGAAGAAAAATACGAGCAAAGCCTGCAGCGATGTGCATTGGCTCAGTTAACGTCTCGAGTCGCGACTTGCGACTTGCGGCTTGCCGCTTGCGACTTGCGACTCATGTTGCATTAATTAACATTTAAACAATAATTAAATTATTCATACAAATGTGGCAAATGTAAGCGAAGGCGTGGCAGGGAGCGCAGGTAGCGCAGGGAGTAATGTGGGGCTGCTTTGAAAGGAGGCAACTCGCTGCTCAGCCCATTGCTGATGCAGTCGCCGATTGCGTCTGGCAGCAACAGCCTATTAGTATGGCTTATTGCCTTGGCTAACCGACCCGACCTGGCCCACACCTTCTCGCTCATCGCTCTCCCCTCTCGCCTGCTGCTGCTGCTGCTGTTGCTGTTGCTGCTGCTGTTGCTGCTGCGATCTTATCAGTTGCAGGGTGCGCACGCGCACCTCGCGGCTTGCGGCTCGCGACTCTTACAGTAGCAGCAGCGGACGACTACATACATACATACATATATACATACAGATGCAGATACATATGTATGTACATATATAACATACACACACACTTGCAACGAGGCATCCATTGGAATGCCAGAGAATAACACTCCTCAGCTGGAATCAAGTCTGGCTTTGTTGTGTTTCAGTTCATTTTGAAATAAAGACCAAACTGAAATCTAAAACATAATATTTATGCACAGCAATGTTCACGCAAATAGAAGCACCGCTGCCAGTAGTTGTTGGGACTGGCACTGAACTCTCATATCACAAATAGCATATCCAATTCCAAAAATATCGTTGAAAGTTATTCTCAGTTTTGTGCATATCTCTCTATGAATACCCAACTCAATTAAATGTATTCAAAATACAGAAACATTCATTGAAGAATAAAAATATTGCTTGAAAAGTAAACCGAATCAAGATTTGCTGCCTTTTTTCTAGCTTGGCTTAAAAGACTATCAAATATTCCCAATATTGGTGAATTTTCCATATTATTGTTAACTGACTTTATATATATATATATATATATATATAAGAATAGCTGTTGTAGACGACTGACTCTGAAAGCATAATCAGAAAAAGCAATTCTGTTTTTACACATTTCATGGAACTTCTTCTCTAAATCGGAGGTCAACTTAAGGGAATTTTTTATAGTCGAGGATCCAATTCAATATGCTCTCATGTTGTGCAGTGTAATTGCCACACATGCAGCATTGTGTTGCTGCCCCTTAATTCTAACAACTTGCTTAGGCACTTTTCTTTTCCCTGATCCTGTTGCATGTTGCCCCGCTGGCAGCTGCTCCCTTTGCGCATCCGTAATCCTTTTATTTATGACGCTCAACGGACGGGGAGCAGGCTGCGGCATGCGGCATGCGGGTTGCGGGTTGCGGTGGGACCACTCACATGACAACAATTTGCAAATATTTTTATTAATAAATGGCATTGCCCAACTGGAACAAGAGAGTAACTGAGAGACAGAGAGAGACAGAGAGAGAGGGCGAGAGAGAGTGAGAGAGAGAGGGGGAGATGTATGCCACAACTAGAGGCACTTTCGTGTAGCTGCAACCAAAAACTTGTTGACCAGAGAGCGAACGAATATTGAGCCGCCGTCTCCAACTTGCGGCTATAAGCAGCGAGGCATGCAACGGCTTTGCAACTAAATTAAATTAAAAACAAGTAAACGAACTCGGCTCGAGAGTGCTGGACTCGCTGATGCCCTGTGAAAATACAAACCCAAACTTGGCCAGAAAACAAATAACATAATATATATATATATATATATATATATATATCTATATATATAAAACATTTAACTATTGTCAAAGGTGACAAAAGTGACTATAGAAATACGATCTTAAATAAAAGGTTGCAGCTTGGAATTTACTGCTAATTTATTGCTAATTTAATTCCGGTCTACGAGATGTGCATGTCTCCACATGGTCACCAAGATCTCTGATATTCGATCAAGAACCAGGCCAAAAAGTTACTTCTTTGTCAGCACTTTCAAATGGATATCGGACTATAATATATAGTTCGCTAAGGTTGCACACAGCACACAATGGCAACTCGCAACTCGGGCGACTCGCTGTGGATCAGGGTTTGGGTAGGCTCTGGGTAGGACGTCGACTACCGGCCACTTCTGTGGGCAGCAGCAATGCGATGCGGCTATATATATATATATATATATATGTGTGTGTGTGTGTGTGTGTGTGTTGGCTGGCAAATTGAAATCGAAAAAGAAAACTCGTTAATTAAAAAGTTAACATGTTGACTTGGACTGGCCAGGCTGGGCAGGAATGGGACTCCCATTGCTGAACTTGGTTTGCAATTGGTTTTATTAATAATTAAGAGGCATCGTCAGAGTTCATCACCAACACCAACATTATCATTATCGCAATCATCATCATCATCAACATCATCATCATCATCATCATTGTCATCATCATCATAATCATCAGCGTCGTTGGCAGGAATTGTGGTTCGGCTTATGCCACATTTTTCTCTGACGTCAACGCGTTGAACGGGACACATGCAAACAGGCGCTGGTTAAAAAGGGGGCGGGACATCAACAGGCGCTGGCCAGACCAGTCTCAGTTCTCCTTGCTGTTGTTGTTGTTGCTGCTGCTGCTGTTGTTGTTGCTGTTGTTGTTGTTGCTGTTGTTGTTGTTGTTGCTGCTGCTGTTGTTGTTCCTGTTTGTCAAAGGAAGTGCGTCGCGCCAAAATGAAAAATGAAGTGCGCAACGGCCTCTTTTGCACATAATGCGTTTTTATTATAATTCCATTCCATTAAAAGCAAACAGCTGCCTCGGCGAAGGTGGGGCGCGGGGCGTGGACTGGTCATGCAACGCTTATTAAGACACAGCCAGCAAAAGCAGCATTATCCAGAATATGAATATGAGAATACAAATTATGCACAGATTGCATTTGATTACGATTTGATACCGTTTAAAGCGCTGTTCGAAGGATCGAGTCGAGATTGAGATTGAGAACCCTCTGCTGATTCTAGTTTCCTTGGTTTATTTGTTATTTGTCCAATGCACAGCGTTCGATGGTGTTGCAAGCAGCTGATAATTAGCGAATAATTTCTCACAAGTTGTGAAATTGTTCATGTTTTTCTTGTGATTAGCTTAAGCATTTTGAAGTCTTTCTATAGAAAAAATCTGGCTCAATTCGATAATTGAATTTTTAATTATGTTTATATTTGATTGTTATCTGTCGCACTATATCTGAATCAGCCCTGATTTTGTAGTTTCACAGAGATCCACAAGATCCTCTTATCAAGCGATGACATTTATGGAGCATTTTCTCAGCAAGCTCATTTTACCCCACGCAGCTCGTTCCGTTCTTTCATTTGTTTCTCATCTGACTTGCTTAAATTGCTGCTCTCTCACTCTCTCTCTCTCTCTCTCGCTCACGCTGTCTCGCTCACTCTGTCTCTCTCTCTCTGTGTGTCCCCCTCTGCTCTTTTGCACTTTTGGGCTCATTTGCACAGATTTTTATCGGAGCAGCGCACGCACCTGAACAAGCTGCACAACGAAGCTGATGCCGAAGACGCAGCCGAAGTCAGAGTCGAAGCCGAATGCCGAATGCCGAATGCCGAAAGCAAGCAACACAGCCAAATCAAGTCGGCTCGCTGGCTGGCTACTGCCGTCGCTGCTGCGTCCTGGGCTCATTCTTTTGTTTGTGGTCGTTTTCTTTATAATTGGTTTGAAATTAATTTGCCAATTACACGATCTCACATTTAATTGGCTTACCCCGGGCGGCAACGACGAGGAAGCCGACGAGCGACGAACGATGATCATGACGACAACTCGGCATGGTGCGTACATATGTATGCATGTATGTATGCATGCATACGTATGTATTCATGTATGTATGCATGCATACGTATGTATGCATGTATGTATGTATGTATGTATGTATGCATGCATGCATATACGCTGCGTTGGGTCCGATCTGGCCCTTTGCCTGGATTCTGCTGTTGCCCTTTTTTGTAGACATATGCGTTGTGGTTCTGTGTGTGTGTGTGTGTTGGGTTTACGCTTCGTTTCCCCATGGTCCCCATGGTGCAAAACTCTTTTTGCCTCATCATCATCATTATGATCATTGCGAGATCAGATTGGCAAACATCATCATTAGCCGAGCGCTGCCCCTAAACATTGTCGCTTTCAATTTGAGTAAATGAAGCAAACAGTGCGTGCGACATTCGCTTCATGTGCCGACAGTCACTCTTTCCCCTCACCCCTTCCCCCCCTCTCTCTCTCCTCTCTCTCCCTCTCTCTCTCTCTCTCTCTCTCTCTCTCTCTCTCTCTCACACTGCCGTCTTATGTGTATCTGAGATCAGTCGCTTATCAATTTGCAATATGCATTTTTGCATAATACGGCCGCCAGCCTCTTATGCTAAATTGTATGTCATTCGATGCCGAAGGAAGGTGGGGAGGGGGGAGCGGTGTGGTGGTGCTGTACAGGTACAGCACACAAAGGGGAAGCGGGAGGAGATGGGTGTGGGGGGGGATAGAGGGGCGGTGTAGAGAAGAGTGTTGGTGTTGTACAGGGA